>JAUBOD010000560.1:2665419-2695410 GCA_032353885.1 Nothura maculosa
CCGGGCCAGGGGGAGCGAGCGGCCGTTGGGGCCGGCGAGCGGCCGTTGGGCGCGCGCCTAACGGTCACCCGGGGGGAGGGGGCGCGGGCCGGGCCCTGCGGCCGCCCGCCTCGGGCCAACGAAGGGGTCAGCGGGGCCGGCCGGGCTGCCGGGAAGCGGCTCCTCTCCCGTTTAACTTGAAAATAAATAAATAAATAAAAGCCCGGCTTTCCTGCGCGCGGCCGCAGAGCTGGATGCAAATACGCGAAAATTGCCCTCATCGCTCCCTTTGCGGTCTTGTTAAGGAAAGGCAAAAGGGGAAAAGAAAGCTTGTGCTGGCAAGCTTTTTTAATGCTGGTAAGGAAAATATTTTCTGAGCTCCCTTTTTTATTCAGGTGAAAGAAGGGAAAGTTGAACGTACCTCTGTTTATTTACAGTTTGTTTCTGCACTTCGTGCTTTGAATGGTCCAGTTTCCAACTCGGGAGCGTTGGTTCCTGGTGGGATAGAAATGAAATGGTTGTGGAAGCGGCGCCGGGCGCGTTGGCCGAGCCCCTGGGTGCTGGGGCAGGGCTGAGCGTAACCTGTTCGACACCATCCGTTCTCCGGGCGCGGAGCCAGCGGCAGGTGCTCCACCCTGCGCTCCCGTTCCCAGGATCCGGCTGCCTGCTCCGTGCCGCTCCTGATCCCGCTTCCTCACCAAGCCCGGGTCCTGAGGGCTTGGGGAGCTTTTCCTTCCTCTTCTTCACTAGGATTCTGGCCTGCTGCTTTGCCAAAAAATAAAAAAATAAAATAAAATCATTGTTCTGGTACCTACGTTTGGATAGAGATGCCTAAGTATTTTATAGGGCTTTGTCACTGAAAATTTTGATAGGTTATCTCCTTAGCTCCATTGTTTATATTTTAGACCAAGCAAAGTTTTGGAGCAAAGACTTGAAAATTAACACAATGTCTTTTTTATTTTCGTCTAATCTTACGTTTCACTGCACGTTGATTGCATGTGCTTTAGTTTAATTACAGGCCTGGAAAAGAGCTGTTCTCCTGGTGAATGCTCCAAATGTTTCTCATTTTGCTGACACTTAGGTTGATCCCACTAGACTTACTGAATTAGTGTTACATCCTAATAGTACTTCAGTGTAAGTTGCATCTCCCTGCTGAAATTAGGAAATGCCACATGCTCATTTTGTAAGATGTTTTACTTCTTTGCAAGTAGAGAAACAGCTTCTATGCATCTTTGTGTGTGAGAAGAGGCTCAGCTGTGTGTGTAAATAAGATCCCGTGTCCTGCCTTGCCACTGCCAGAGGGAGCGAGAGGCCTTGGTTTGTGCTGAGGGTCTGGGTGTGCTCTTGGACCAGTTCTTCCAGATTCTTCTGTATACTGGCTGAGTGTGTTAAAACAATAGGAAAAAAACCCAACCAACCAAGAAAAACCATCTAGTCTTGCTGGATTTGATTCCTCTTAAGCCGAATCTGTTGGAAGGAAGCGGTGAGTGCCGGAGTTGGCCCAAGTTAAGAGCAGAGCAGCTGGGGGGGAGAGTTGGGCTCTCCCTTGCTTCTCCTCTTAGCAGCAGTGGCCCTTAGCTCAGTTCGCTGCTGTGTGCGACAAAGCCAGTGATTTGTTCAAGCTGGGATATTGCTTCTTTTATTTCCCTAAAACTTGTAGAGTTGTATTCTTCTTCTTCCCCTTTTTTATCTTCCTGTTTTTACTGAGAAACTTCTGCTTTGCTCATCTTAGTTACAGAAATCATCTGTACATGTTTTCCATATAAGATGTGTAAAGCTGCTGCAAGTATATGGCACGTTGATATACATTTAATATATAACAGTTACTGTTGGGGAAAAGGATGTATGTTAGTTCTTGAGGCTCAGCTACAATATTGCTTTAACTAGCTCTCAATAGCTGCTAGGGTGTTGCAGTATTAAATGTGAATCATATTCAGACTTCAAATGATCAGGTGTAACTTGATCATCCTCCCCCGCGAGCTTGAAGCTTGTCCTTGAGCATATCACCAGTCCAAAACTGAACAATCTGTAGCAACTGTGCTTGGGTGAAATAAAAACGTACACGCAGAAGGTCACACTGAGCCATTTGTGCAGTGCTTCTCATTCATTGCATAAGGTAAATTGGAGAACTGTTTTGAATGGCTGATTTTTTGTTGCCTTATTTCCGTTGCTGATGAACTAATTTGATAAAGTCCAGACACCTTTATTTTTGTCCTGGAAAATCCCTATTGTGGTATCTTCATGGTGACGTGTTGCAGCTCTGTAGTGCAGTAGAGAAAACAGAAGAATATTTACGTGCAGTCTGCAGGAACCCTAAAAATTGAGTGGGGCAATGGAGATCTTGGTCATATAAGATCACATTTTTAACTCATCTGTTTCCTTTCAGCATCTCAAGAAGAAAGATCTATTTTACTTATAAATAACTGATTTACCGAGGACAGCCCCAATGACAGAACTATCTGCACATTTACCCCAGTTCCAGCATGGACAACTGACAGAAAATTTCCCTGATAACCACCTCAGCAACACGGTACGTAACAGCTTTATTACCTGGTAAATAGTTAAGCTAGGGGGAAAAATCAACGTGAATGAAAATACAGGTCAGAATTACAGCAGCCTTTTGTTAGGAGTAATTCTCTCAATCTGTCAATACCACCATATTGTGGTGAGAAGCACTGCAGAATATAGATAGATAGATAGATAGATAGATAGATAGATAGATAGATAGATATAGATGTTGTGACCTCACTTTTATACATAGATACTCCTCTCCTAGTTTCAAGTGGTGCTAAACTCATCAGTGCCATGTAGAAAAATCAGCACGTGGGTTGAGACCCACAGAGCAGACTTTGGCTCACAGGATGTTGGGATTTTGTTTGTTTGAGGGGGAAGAGATTTTTTAAAAAATGATTTTTGTTTATTTATTATTTGGGGGATTTTTTTGAGCACCTTTGGTCTAGCCTGGCTGTGGTTTGCCTAATTCATGGGTTGCCCGGTTCACAGAGCTAATTTCAGTCTAGGTGGAGCTTGAGGCATGGGTTTTGCTGTTATTTCTGTAGGATTACGGTATGCAGGAAGAGCAGCATCGTCGTGTCTTCCTTGTGAATAGTTCTCAGAGCTATAGAGGTCTGCAGAGAAGAAAAAAAAGACAAAAAAGCCCCTCCCCAAAACATTAAAGTTTTATACCGCTTCTGGCTTAGTCATTGCTTTGAAATACTTGCTCAGTTGTGACTGTGAACTGCACTTGCTTTACCATGTGTGTTCTGGAAAAGCCAAGTTTGTAGGACCAACCTGGGTGCGGTGTCTTGGATTTGTCACACTTGGTTCCTTGTTCCTGCGAGCGCTCATGATTATCAGGTTGCCTTGTGACACAGAAAGGCTCCTCTGAGATTGGGCCACTTGCAGCCCTGTTTATGGCAGTGAGTCCAGGGTATTTTCATGCCTGACTCTGAGCCCTGACTCTTGTATGCAATCCACCCGTGCAGAAAGAATTTGTTAAAACCCTTGTCTTAATCTCAGGTCAGCACGTCAGTGTCTATGTAAAAATACAGAGCACCTGAAAATGTCTTTTTAAAATAAGAAGTCAAACTGATTTAACACCTTCCTGATTGTAGAAACTATTTCTAAAAATAGAAGTGAATACTTTCCCCCTGCATCTTTTGTGCTTTCACTTCAGAGGGAAAGAAAGTTTCCTCTTGGACATGTGGAAAGTCAGCCTTGCTTGAATGCCGCCAGATTAAAAGGCGTCACTCAGCAATGAGCGCCGGGCTCCCCGTCATGGCAGAAAGCCCCTTCCTAGCAGTGGAGGGAGAGGTTTCTGTTTACTTCCAAGAAAACTACAGTGCTGAATAACTACTTGTGGGTTTTGTTTTGGTTTTTGTATTCTTGTTTTTGTGTTTGTTTTTTCAATACTTAAACATAACAGCAGGTATAGCTGCAGTACTTAAATGTAGTGATTTCTTTCTTTCTTTGTACATGCCCTTTCTGGGCTTTGGACATATGTACGAACATACATTCCTGCTTAAGCATATCTACTATGTCTTTCATTGACTAACAGTCAATATGACAGGCTGCTAAATACTCTAATTTGCCACCTCTCCTCCCAGTCATGCCCTAGTTGTTCAGCCCAGTTTTTAATGGCTGTCACTTTATAATGATCTTTAAACATAAGTAGTGTATATGCGAACTAATAAAATCTGTGCCCACTGTCAGGCAGGAGAGTCTGTTTCTAATATATATAAACCTAGAAGTAACAAAAATATTTTATCAAACATTGTCAGTTTTTTTATGTTGGTTCAGGGGCATTGCTCTGGGTTTGCTATTAACTATTTTCCTGATAGGAAAGAGCTATCATTTGCTTTTGATATTGCTTATTCACCTCAAAGCGCGTAGTTCATAACTTACGTTTGCTTACGGTGTTACAACAGGTGTTACTGACTTTTTAGCTTCAGAATTTTCACTTTTAACTATGTCTGAGGAAAGTGAAGAGTCTGTTCCTTTGCTTCCACTTCAGCAAGAGTCCATGGCCTCTGCTCTCTTTAATACTGATCAGGTAGGACACGAGTGCACTTTGTTCTCTTAATTAGTAAGCAGTGGGGCACATGCATGGCACATTTGGCTACACTAACGTTCAGTAGTCTGAAAGGACAACTGTTTCCTAGCTTTAACAGGGAGTGAGGGAATAATGTGTATAATAAATAACTCACAGAAGTTCTTTTCATGGTGATCTGATTTTCACACACTGAGTTTTAATATGTAAAGAAATGTTGTGGCTATATCTTTGTTTATAACTAGTAGAGAGAGTAGAATGGTCAATAATGGTCTGTTTAATTTTCCCTTATGTTCAGTTTTGTGGGTTTTGCAGAGTTGTGCTGTTCAGGCTCTTCTTTTGGCTGGGTTGATGTTTGCTTTGCTAAGTTTAGTCTTTGATTTTAGTTTTTATATATCCATGCTTAAGGTAGATGCAAGTACTCTTTCATCCAGAACTGCTACTATAACGGAGGAAAAGCAATGTGTTCTGCAAGAATACAGAAATCTAATACTAGGTCTGCTTAATTCATGATCTATTCTAAGGCTGTGATCTTTTCTAGTGTAAAATTGCTGACAGACCTCAAAGAATTTCTTTAGAAGTGTAAATGTATTGTTGTGTTCCTATGGACTGAGAGAAATGGGATATTTTCACTATCAAAATGGAGAATGTTACAATTATGCTGTAATGTGTCTTTATACAGTAGGACATCATAAATCAGACAGGTTTTCAGGGGAGCTAAATACAGTGTTTCGTGGTATGCTTGTATTTTCTTGTTTCTATTTGACTTCTAATTTTTTACAAGGACTTTACACAAAACACCTTGCAATTCAAATTAAGGCTAAAATCTTTATTCTGAGAGTATGGTTGTCTAATAGCTTTAATTGCTTAATTCAAACTATTTTTTCCCTTTATAATCAGTTTTATTTTTGAGAGGATAGAGAAAAAAAATGAAACTTCCTAGAGGACAGACAATTCCACAAACCTATATATCTTTTTTTGAAGGAAATAAATAAAGAAAATGTTTGCTGTGCATTGCTACTGTATTATCCTTTCATGAGTCAGGGCAACTGTAATGCTTCAGCCAGGGTTTTACCAGGGTTGGTGTTTGCAGTTCAAAGTCCAGGCACTTGAACTCCTCAATCCCTTTTGCACTTTCAAGAACCCTACGATGGGTTCCCGAGCCTGTAGTTAACCTTTTATCTTTCCTGAGGGTGGGATTGGGAAAGCCCTATGTAACAAATCTCCAAATGGCCTTTTTAACTTACAAAAATGTTAGTTACTTAGCTACAATTTAGTGCTTATATTTGAAAATGCTATTAATGCTATTCAGAACAAATAATGAGACCTTAACATGACGTGTTTAAGCCAAATATACCTATGTAATAATAATTCAGTAGAAATGCATTAGGTTTTTGTTTTTTTTATGCCATCTTCTATCTAGAGCAGTTCTACTAAAACTGCTATTCTATAGGTATAACAGAAGGTCCCTTCCTTCAGCTCATGTTACATAGCAGCTGCTTTGTATGCTTGCTCAGGCTGGACGATTTGTAGCTGAAGCAATTCTGCAGTCATAAGATCAGTTTTGTAAGGAATCAAACATCTTTGCATTGAAGCTCCTTTATGATAAGCTCTTGGATAGAGGGAATGGGAATACAATACTGACTTTGGATGTACTCTTGATGGTATTATTAAAGAAAAGAGAATTAACTCTTGCACTGGAAGAGTTATTTGGAATAACTAATTGACATAAAAATGGTTCTACTGCTTTCTAGTCTAGAACAGGGAAGAGGAAACTCCCTCTCCTGATGTGTTTCTACAGGTGCTTACAAAATAAAAGATTTTAGGGCAAGGGAAAAAGGTTCATGGCAGCAAGCAGAGAGTGCAGATAATTTACCCATGGAAAATGTTTTAGCTCAAGATCATTCAAAAGTAGAAATCCCATTTCATATTTCTGCTTTATACTAATGCTACTGAGAGGGATATGGGGAGCCTCCTTTTGTCTTAGGGTTTGAACTGTACTCGTAATGTTTCACTTAGCAGTTTCAGAAAGCCTGGGAGGCTTTTCCAGATTTATTGAGAAGTGTGGTAGAGATTTTCTTCAGTTTTAGCAAAAAAACAGTGGCAATGATGATCTTCAGCTCCTGTGGGAAAGGAGAGGAAGATTCTACACACTTAGGTCATCGTGCTAGAACCTTGAGATCAAATCTCACTGTAGAGGGAGAATTGTCTGAGGTTACATACTACTTTTATGTCATTCTTCCTGCTAAAGAAAATACAGAAACAGAAGAATGCATAACTCTGTCTTAATCTACATACTGTACAATGAATCTAATATGACAAGTTGTAATTTTCATGAAACTTTCAGGCAGTTGGCATGATTTTCTAGAAGCAAATTAAGTTAATTGTTGCAAGCTTTGAATTAGCCACGGCCATTTACTTGTGTGCCAGCTGTAGTTTGGATCAAGGAGAAAAAAGCAGTCCGTTTTATTTGACTTCTAAATAGTGTTGAAAGAAAAGGCAGCAGAGGCTGTTAGAGGCTTCTAACTGCTGCTGTTCTTAATATAAATGCTTCTAACATAACCCCATGGCTCCCATTATTTCAACAATTTACATGATACCATTAGTTACTGCTGCTTAAGACCTTGCTGTGGCAGATCTGCCACAAACAGAACCTCACACGTTCTCCTCTCAAGCTTCTCCTTAGCTTAACATACAAGCCTATGATTTGTGCATTGATGCTAATGAAGCAGGGCTTTTCTTACACTGCAGAATGACAACAGTGAAAGACGGCGCCACGATAATAGTGAGCGCAGGAGACATGACAACGTCGAGTCAGAGACCAATGGGCAACCACAGAACAACCTTCAGCAAGTGGTGGATCAGGATGACGAAGAAGATGAGGAGCTGACACTGAAATATGGGGCAAAACATGTGATTATGTTGTTTGTACCTGTCACACTTTGCATGGTGGTCGTTGTTGCAACCATCAAGTCTGTCAGCTTTTATACGCGCAAGGATGGACAGCTGTATGTATCAAACTCTGTTTTCCCTGTCTTTTCAATGGACCCACTTAGATTGTTCTCTTTACTCTCCATCTCAGTATTCTAATTCACATACAATGAACTTCCTCTTGCCTCCCTCTTTTCCTCCACTAGCCCCAAAATAGTTTTGTTCTCTTCCTTCTACAAACCAGCCCCTGTGTTTTTCGTACTGTTCTCATTTGTCATCAGCCTGGCAACCAGGCTGCATGAGATCTCTTTATTTGCTATTGTTTGGTTGAATCCCAGTCTTTATTTTAACACTTCAGCCTGTTCTGTGGTATTTATAAAGTAAATTCAGAGCCACAGCAATTTCAGTTGTACTCTGCTAGAATACAAAGCTTTTTGAAAGGAAAAACTCAGTCCTTAATTAAATGAAGTAACATATACATCAAGATATGTTTTGCTTCTGCCTATGTTTGATAAAGAAATGTAAACACAGGAGGAAGAGGTTTTTGAGGTTCACTTCTGCTGTATAGAGTTTTTCCTGATAGGCTTTGCTTCCTGTATAGAAAGAGGTTGTTCTGGCAAAATATTAATGTTACCAAAAAGCAGCAGTTTCACTGAAAACTGGCTGGAGAGAAGGGAGACAAAGGAAGAACATTGAGCCTGTCAAAACTAGAGCAGATCAGTCGAAATGTTCCATTGTAAAAACATTTAAACAAGGTGATCCAAAGTATTGCTTGGCTTTGAAATATTTGTATAACATAAGAATGTGGTAAAAGGCTAGTGAAGACGTTGTTTGTATTTTATTGAAACCTTTTTTTTTGATCAAACAATTATATTTCCTGAGAGTTTATTTGTGGTATTTCTTTTCCTCAGCTTATGGTATTTCTCTTGAGAAAAAGAGTTGAGCTCTTGCATTTTTTTTTTTGTCTCTTGAAATCATGAGGATACTTTTCACTGTAAATCCACTAGATGGGGTGCTTATAAAAGCCTAGCTACAGTAATAGACTAATGACTGTTGTATCCAAAAAGGTGGCTTTTTTTTTTTTGCTTCACAAAGCAGAAAATAGCCATAATGTTTTCAAAGCCACAGTAATCTAAGGATATAGACATGACAAATGTTTTCAGGGAGGATGATAGTTGTTTTCCTAGTTCAAGCTTGCTTGATGTCGTACTATGTTGTCTTGCAAGTTTTGCCTAAGTAGAAAAATATGGTCACTTTTGCAGCTCTTAATTAAAAGATTACTGAATTTTCATTTGATCCAGACCTCACCCATGAAGAATATTGGTAGAGTACACGGTGACGCTTCAATTGACTCTCTCTCGTTGTAGCATCTACACTCCTTTCACAGAAGAGACAGAGACTGTGGGACAGAGAGCCCTGAATTCCATTCTCAATGCTGCCATCATGATCAGCGTCATCATCGTCATGACCATTCTTTTGGTTGTGCTTTACAAGTACAGGTGCTATAAGGTGAGCAAACGTGTAGTTGACTTGGGTGGTTGCACTGATTTTGTTTCATTTATTAGTGTGGATTATTAAGGATGGAACAAAATGAAAGGTTGCTAGGGATGGACTAGCAAAAGCAGCAGAACTTGTAAGTTAAGCTGTTTCAGTTCTGTGGTTTGCCTTTCTCTGCCAGAATGGAGAGATGATGACCCAGGACCATCATTGCTAGCTGCTGTCTTGGCTAGAGCAAACACAAAACTTCCTATTCCTTGGACCACGGAGGGAAATTGCTCTGCAGTTAAGAACTACAAAGCACAGACCTGGTCACAGAGCTTGAAAGCTGCACGCGTTTCAAAGAGCTGCACATCCTGCACACAGCACAGAGCAGTGTCCAGAAACTGCTGCTCTTTACTGAGTAGCTGCAGGATCCCTAGGGCAGTGATTTCTGCCTTGATCTGTATAGTAATAATATTAATAAATCTTTAATAGTCTAAAATCAACAAGTGGTACACTGTAATGACACACTTAGAAAAATGATAGCCAGCACTTACGTGAAATATGACTTGTATGCAAAGAGTACTTTGAAAACTGATAGCAAATGAGATGCATAACGAGAACGGAAATATCTGTGCATGAAATGGACAGTATAAACGATTGCCTCCATTAGTGCTTTTGACAACAGTGTGTGTAAACATTTGCTGGACTAAGGCCTTGGTGTTTGACACTGCTGGTTTTGTACTGCTCGCCAGCACAGAGCTGCAGTATTCACCTGTGGTACGTGCTAGTCTATTTGCTTGGATTGCAAGCTACTTTAAGAGCTTGTGCTGCAAATAGAAGTCATATTTAAAGAAATGACACAGCTTTCTTTGCTTTCTCTTAAAATTTGGGACATGTTATGAAACATAACCTGGAGGATGAGAATTAATGTTTAAAACAATTACTGAGAACTTTTAAAGCACTTATTAAAATACTCAACTCTTAATAGAAAGTAAGCTAAAATTCTTAACTTGCTGTTGCTTCATGTACATGTGGTTAGTCTGTGCATATGGGTTTTATTTTCAAATTAGTCTCTGCAAAATGATTTTTTTTTTAAACTAACGTAAAATAATTCTAGTGCACTTCCTTCACGTGATCAGTAACAAAACACAGATTTCTTAAGGGAAAAAAAAAAAGCCATAAAAAATCTCAGACAGAGGCTGTGGAAAATAAATTGCTTAAAGTATACGTATACACACTTACACACACCAGATTGAAAAGATTCTTTTTTTTTTTTTAGAAATTTGTTTGAATTTCTGTTTGAATTTCAAATTTGTCACTGCTTATCTACATGTAATCTTTTGTCTGTTTTTATATTTGCTTTACATATCTGTGAATTCTGCAAACAAATTTTTCATTTTCAATTGAAAAATTGCCCAAGTTACAAGTCTAATGGATCTTTTTTTTTTAATCTTGGACAGTCATAGTTCTCTCTTCAGTGCAAGGTCTGAGGACAGGTCTTTCCAAAGCTTAAATCAATGCATTCCCCCTTAGAGAACAACCTTGAACATTTTGTTTTGTTAAATTGTTGGGCAGAGATATCTGCTGTCTTGTACAGTTTAATGATGATATATAGGGATGATTCTGTAGAGAAAATAGAAATTCATAATAAAAATAAATCGCTTTATAGTCATTTGTCAGTGAAACGCTAATTCTGAACTCCATTGAATAAACACTGAAGGTTTGTCTTTTGTTTTTGGTGCTTAATGCTGCTTTGGTTTTCAGTTTTAGATTTTTAATTGCAGATTTTTCAGTTGCACAAAAGGAACTGTGTTTTGAATCTCTATTACTACTGAGATTCTACTACTTCTGTGTTATAAAACCAGGATGATCAGAGTGGGCTAGAAATACAATAAAAGTAGTTTGTTTTATTACCTCTTGATTGAAAAAAACACACAATTCAGAGAAAATAAGTAAATTAAGACACAACAATTAAATGACTATCTGTGAATTACTGTGTTAGAGTAACAACCAGAGGTGAAAATGTCATTTTCCTGCTTTAATCAAAAGGCAGGATAACTTTAAAACACTTTTACATAATATTAAATTAAAAATCTAAAAACTGTCTATATTGATATCTTTTCCAGGTGATCCATGGGTGGCTTATCATTTCTTCTCTTTTGCTGCTTTTCTTTTTCTCATTCATATACCTGGGGTAAGTGAATTAATGTGTTAGTATGTCATATTTCATGTATTTAATATTTTTTAGAATTAGCTTTTAAATCTTATTTTTTCTCTGAAGAAAACACAGTTAAAATATGCCTTTTAAGAAGCGTAGTTCATAATTCATACTCTGAGTGAGAAGATTTAATTAAAAAAGCAAACACAAAATTGAAGCTCACATCTGTAGCTTTGTTTCCATTCTTTTAAGCTAATACAATCCTCTTTATTCTTTTTCATATTTTTAGTGAGGTTTTTAAGACTTACAACGTTGCCATGGACTACATCACGCTGGCTCTCATTATCTGGAACTTCGGTGTGGTGGGGATGATTTGTATCCATTGGAAAGGTCCTCTCCGGCTCCAGCAAGCCTATCTCATTATGATCAGCGCTCTCATGGCCTTAGTGTTCATCAAGTACCTTCCTGAATGGACTGCGTGGCTTATCCTGGCTGTCATTTCAGTGTATGGTAAGGTCTAGCACAAGACACAGTACTAAAAATTATGGTGGAAATTTGGGAGTTTGTCACCTTGCTGCAGATTCATGTCATAGATCTATCAGTCACACAGAATCACCGTATGTCTTAAGGACACAGAAGCATTATCCTGATCCATGACTTATAAGACGCTGGAGAAGAATCAAGGAAGAACTTAAGGCAATTTTCAGTGCTCAAAATCATTTTACAGATTAAAGATAGTCGTGATCTGTTTCCTTGTTTTTTGTTTTTTTTAATTGCGCATTTTGCTTTCTGTGAATGTTAATAGATGAAATATCTGTAGGTGAAGTTTTATCATAAAACTTTAGAGGGCACTGGATACTTGGTAAGAAGTCACTCAGTGACTCAAGTAACTGTAACCAAGGGACTTAGTTTCAAGACAAGGTTAAAATTCTAGTATTTAGACATAATTTAAAACATTACAGCCAAATATATTCTTGAAGACATTGTCACAACTTAAATTTATTCAGAAGCATTTGAGTGTAATGAATAATGAGGCTCTCCGAGAGCCACTTGTGATGGCGAAGATGAAGATTCTTAGTTTTCTAGGAATGTTGAGTTAATAAGATTTCATTAGCTGCAGTACAGCAATGTTTAGTATTCAGTTTCTTTGGAGGGAGGCAAAAATGTCCCATGTGTGCTCATGAATCAAAAGGCACATTGGAATGGCCACCCCACTCTAGTACCACCCATTTTATAACCAGAACAAATCTCATTGCCAAGCATTCTGTCTTTGCTCCATGACTGCCCCAAAATTACCTTTTGAGATCATATTCCAGATAACTTTACTGTTTAAATAAAAGGAGGTACAACAAATTTAGTGGCCCCACACTAAGGACTCTCTCTTGCAGCCCTCCACTCATCTGTGAGGGAGGGTTGTGGGTGTTTTTAGCTAGTTCCACACCTTTCCATGTACCAAAATGTTCTTTACTGGTTTTGGTTTTTGTGACCTACAAATGTGTTTGCTGGCTGAAAAAAAAGTGCTGAGGGCTTGCTGAGCTCATGCAAGCTCTTGAGGAATCATTTTAATCACACACGTAATGGAGCATCAAACTAAATGTCTAGTGTGCATGCTATGTTTCAGAATTAGCAATCAAACTGACTACCGTGTAGGACAAATGGAGACTCTTCAAGAAAATATTCAACACAACTGGGAGATAAAAGTGGAACCAAAGAAATCAATTTATCATCTTCAGTTTTTTTGTGGTGAACATCGTCTAGATGCACCATGCATTGCAGATGTGCAAGACCTAAGACTAGGGACGTGTTCTGGTGTTGCTAGTGCTTATGTGCTCATGCACACGGTGCATGAGGAAGAGGTGGAAAGAGGCAGGGAAGGGCATGAAGAGCAGCAGAGATGTGTTCCCCAGTCCAGATACTGTGAGTAGTCTGCAGAGATCTACATAGGCTACATCTAGTCCAAAAGTCGGACTTAGGAGAAGTTTTAACTTCTTGTGGGATGCTCACCTGTGGCTGTCTGGCCAGTGGCTCTCTCAATGTCTACACAGGCAGCATTTTAACACACATATCCTTTTACCAATCTCTCCAAGATGCATCATATAAAAACCTTCTTAAAGCATGTCTACAGTGATGCAAATGTTTGCTCTTCCTTCCAGATTTGGTTGCTGTACTCTGTCCTAAAGGCCCTCTTCGAATGCTAGTTGAAACAGCTCAAGAGAGAAACGAAACTCTCTTCCCAGCACTTATTTACTCCTGTAAGTATATTTTGTTAAGCATTTTAAGTTTACAATCAGCTAAGAGGAGGAGTTTTCTCATATTTCCTTCATTTTAGATATGTTCTCACAGCTGGAACCCACTGTGTTCCTTTGGGCCTCAATTATCCTTTTGCTGTTGACTCAAAAAACATAGAATGTCTTCTGGCTAATATCTTAAAAGATAAAAATCAGCACATTCTGTTCTTATTAAGTAGAAACAGGAAAAATGATAACAAAACTTATTTTAGCCAAAGTTGTATGTAATTAGGCTGTATGTCAAACATGTTCAAAGGGAGTACTTCTGTTTAGAAAATATTTATCTACTTGTGATGCTTAAATAAGTTGTGTATTATTAAAGGGAATAGGGGAAAATTGCCAGGAAAAGATGCATCTGCCACATGATTTTCTGCAAGATGTGTGATCGTGGTGGTGGTGTTTTAGCAAGCACTTTGTTTAACAAGTTTTAGCAACTTCTTCCTGAAGTTGCTAAAAATAATCTACTGAATGCAAATTGCTGTTATGTCTTCTGTGTCAATCAGCAGATAATTTTAATGATTATACTAATAATTGATACTGCTAATAGTTTTATGTTGTTATTGGACATTGATTTAGTTTCCGTTTTGCTAGAGAATTGTGAAAGTAACACATCCGACTATGAGCCTCACTGCAGGTTAGCTATAAAGCATTACACTGCTGGGGGTCAAGCACTGCTGGTCCCCTTTTAGTGGGGAAAAAGTAAAGAAATTATTGATTCAGAATTTCAGAGTAGACCTTAGAAGTAGCTCCTTTAAGGCCTCTACAACCCAGCTACTGCCATTCCTTTTCAACATCTGGAAAATATAAAACTTGTAAACATCAAATTTAGTAGATGCATGTTGCAGCTAGCACTGGTAACGTTCCAGATACTGCTGTAATGAGAGTAGACAGAAGGTAGTTACACCAAAAAATGGAAAAATAGTGGATCGATGCCAGCACTGACTCAGAACTGCATATGTCTGAAGATACTTAACTAGACTGTTTGTTTTTAATAGCCACCATGGTTTGGCTAGTGAACATGGCTGAGGAGGATCCAGAAGCCCAGCGGAAAGCTTCCAAAAACTCCACCTATGATAAACAAGGTAAGTTTTTCTTTGAAAGGTCTTGAAGTTGTCATTTTATTGACAGGTATGTTTTTGGAGATGTTTGTGTGTGTGTTTGTTTTTCCCCTACTTTTTGGATACACTGGTTGCTCTGGAAGGATGAGAGAGCAGAATCTTTATTAGGAATAATGAATATGTATAGACTGTAAAAGTTGTTCACTTACTGTGCAGGTAAAGCACCAGCATTCATTTTGCTAGACTTCAGGAGGTTGCTGGTGAGATACCTATCAATAAACAGCTATTTATTGAGCATAATTGAGTACCAAATAGAGATAGTGTAATGTAATATTAATTCATGTTCATATTTGCATTTAACGGCTTTTTCTCCTAGCCCTTTTGGCCATACAGCTAGTGATGTTTCTACATGTGGTTTATTTGTTTACTTGCATAGCTAAGTAGAGCAAAATTTCTGAATTTTCCTATGGATAGAATGGGTGCTGAAATATGTAACTTTCAATAAACTTTTCTATTTTATTGGAAAATTAAGCTATCAGATTTTCATCTTTGGTTTATATCATAAAACTACCCAGTAATGGTGCTTTTCTGTGAGATCTAAGCTGATTCCCACACTTTCCTAAGTAGAGAAACTAATGCAGTGTTAAGTTTGAATTAATTCCCTAAATAGTGATTTTGAAATGGGGCTGCCACAGAGCTCTCACTCTGTGTAATGTACTGCAGAACACTAGAGCCTGAGTGCACCATCTAGATGTAGTAACTACAGAGTACATGATTATTTCTATGAATGCTTTTAAAAATACTAAAAGTCACAAGTGAGAATCTTCTTAATGGTGTGTGCTAATATTTTTGCAGTGGATTTTAAATTGCTTTCTTCCTTTGGGTTCCAGGAAGCCAGCCTCAGAATGACAGTGCTGAAGCAGATGACGGTGGCTTTAGTCAGGAATGGCAGCAGCAAAGGGACAGTAGAATAGGCCCCATTGAATCCACACCTGAATCACGTGCTGCTGTTCAGGCTCTACCCAGTAACTCTCAAACAAGTGAAGACCCTGAAGAACGTGAGTATGGAGTACTTGCCCTGAAAGACTGGCGTATTGTGAAGCTAGTAAGTAAGGTGTGGGGTAAGCAATAGCAAGCTGAAGACTACTTGCCCGGGATCAGTATCTCTGGGCTTCTACAGAAGGAGATGGAGCTGCTTTTAGATGTCTCTTGGTATTGCTGTCGTAGTGAGTATGGCTAAATTTTTCATTGGATGTACAGACTCACAAGTTCAATATTACTAAGCACCAAGTTGCTTTTATGCCCTTACGCAGTTGCATTAGCTTCTGTCTTGTTCACAGTATTAGGCTGTGCCTTGCCTCTTCTGGCTTTTAGACCCTACAAATGGAGATGTTAATTTTTGCATCTCAAGATTAAGTTGCTGCAAGCCACTCTGCACCAAACAGTGCTTAAAACCTATTTGGAGGCTGCAATGAGGGCAGAATGCTGGAGGAAAAAAAAAGCAAGCCCATGACGTTCTACAAGTGCAGTATCTTTGGAGAGCCCATGATATCAGTACTCTGGTACCTGCTTTAACAGACTCCTGATTTCCCATTGGTGCTTAAGGAGATATTAGGTTTACAAAGCCCTAAATAATCTGTGTGTCTGACAGGCAGCTCTTCCCGTGTGATCTGCAGTATTCAGCAGGTGCAGCTGCTTCTTCTGAATTTCAGGTGCTCTTCTGTTTAAAAGAATAAAGACTTCTACTTTAATAACATACACTTTATTTAAGTTATTCCCCAAAATCCAATTTCAGTGAGTTGTAAATCCTTAGAAACTTAGAAAGATAACATTAGTATACAAAATGACGACAAATGGGACTATTTTAATTAGTCAACTGGTTAACTAAGAATCTTGTCTGGCTACATTAGTAAATAGGATACTTTTATTGTTATTACCACTGGATTATTGTCTTAACATCCACTGAGTCTAAGCTTTTGACTTGTTTCTTATCCCCTTCAAAAGTATCCAATAGAAGGGGAAAATAAAAAGTCTTAAGTTAGGACTCTTCTCCCTATTTGTCACAGCAAATGATAAGGATAGGTAGGAAGGTATCTAGTCAGACTTGTCAGACAGCATTAACTTACTAGAAATTTGCAGTTTGCTTGTTTGGAAGCCTCCAAGGTTTATTTCCGCAATTAAAGGCTATTTTAATGCTTATTACCTCTCCTTGAATGTAACGTCTAAGAAGAGATATTCAAAATATTCTTTGTGTATCGATTGCACAAGTAAAATTATTAGCGCAAGTATTATTACATATTATGAATTATCAGTTTAATGTTTTTCGCACAGGAATAGGGGCTGCTGTGAGTGTTCATGTATTTAGAATTGTTTGAGTGCGTGAAATGATTTGTGTTAAATGGATTCAGAAGGTTCATGCTAAAATCTGTCCTTCAAATTTAACACTTGACTGTAGAGATTCAGCTGTAAGTGGTATTCTTAGCTTAAAAACTACTCTTTGTCTGCCTTTTGAAACAGGTAAGGACTACATTTAGTTACAGCAAGGTGTGTAACTTTTTCATTGAAATCATCATGTTACTAAGAGCACAAAGTTTTCACTGTTAGTTTTCAACAATAGCTAGGTAGATCAATATTCTAAAACTAAATAATCCTCTGCTTAGTTGCTGTTGTGAACTCTCTTACTGGGACATCTAACAGCATGGAAATATGCTGTGCAGGCACAAACCTCTGCTTGGATTTTTAAAGAGTCCATTTTGAGCTGAACAGCAATCAGGTCACATAATGTTTGACCTCTCAGACTTAATGTCCCTTAAAAGCCCAGAAACCCAACTGACATTCAGGAAATCAATCCAGTTGTTGTTATTAATGCATAAGAAAATGAATATTCTGCTCACAAAGCTGTTGTTAATTACTATTAAAATATAATAGTAACTCATGAGTTTTACGAGGATCTTAGACTAAATATGTTTAGCTCTGTAATATGCTTATTTACACAAAAGTGCTTTTTATGCCTATTGTAATTGGAATTCTGCAGGAAAATTGGGAGGACTGTGCAATATTTTGATCCATATAGGTTTTTACATTGGCAAATAAACTAAGGGCAGCAATTCTGATTCGTTTCCTCCTCCCCTTTGACCAGCTTAAAGAAATTTTACTTCCATATCCTACTGTGACATGAGAACTAGAAGTAGAAACAAATTCCTAACAGTTGCAGTAGAAATTTCTGAGTTTGTGGACAGGAATCTAGAAAAATTCTAAATTTATAGGATGAATTAGTTGAGTAGTATAATTTTCTCAGCAACCTTACCTTACAAATGTTTATCAATTGATGCAAGAGTGCAGCTATTTATCAAAGTACAAAATTTGTTTAACATGTTGTTTTGATGCTTCAAATCTGTCTTATTTTCTCAAAATTACTGAAATAACATTAGTAGACTGATATTTAATGCTGCCATATACTTATTTTGCAGGAGGAGTAAAGCTTGGTTTAGGAGACTTCATTTTCTACAGCGTATTGGTTGGCAAAGCCTCTGCAACAGCAAGTGGGGACTGGAACACAACTTTAGCATGTTTTGTAGCCATATTAATTGTGAGTATAATAGTTACAATAGTCATAACTGCTATTTGTTTTTCCTTTGGGATGTGTTTCTTTAGTGATCTGACTGCAAAGAGATGAGGGCATCAGCTGTGATTTCTTCCTGGCTGTATGTCTATCACTTACCTCTTTAGCTTAGGCCTGCAAGTGCTGTATATTGCTGTGCAAGCACAAGGTACCTTGTGCTTTTCTTTGAACAAGATGTTGTTAATACCTGCAGTAACAGCTAGTTCCAGAGAAGAAAAATGTTGTACAAGCCATTTCATTAGTGTTTATGTGTATGTAATCTTTTGCTCATAAGAGTTCCCTAATTTTTCCCTTTTTTTTTTTTTCTTTCCTTCCTTCAGGGTCTGTGCCTTACACTTCTGCTTCTTGCCATCTTTAAGAAGGCCTTACCAGCTCTTCCAATCTCCATAACTTTTGGGCTAGTTTTTTACTTTGCCACAGATAACTTGGTGCAGCCCTTTATGGACCAGCTAGCATTCCATCAGTTTTATATCTAGCACACTTCATGCTGATATTCTACGGCTGTTTGTATTTGTAGCAAATGTGGGAGGAGGAAAAATGTTTTTCCCTCTCCACAAGTGAAACTGAAGTTTAATACTCAAGATTCCAAGCCTGAATCATTACAACTTCCTCCCATTTTTCTCGAGACAGCTGCTGCACTGGGCACCATATAATTTTTTTTTTTCCCTGTGTGAATATGGTTTCTTCTTGATGGCCTAAACCGAGTGCAGTCAGAAGCCCTCTGATAAACCTGGCTCTGGTAAGGACCACGTGTTAGAAAATTGCAGATGTTTCCACCAGCAACGTGCTCTCTCTCACCACAGGTTGGTTATTTTCCACAGCATTAAGGGTGCTCAGGACTTCCTTGACATTAACAGAGGAAGCTGATAAATCGAATGGAACTTGGCTGTAAACCATTTGAAGAGACGGAACCCAGTTTAAGTCCTTCAGTGATTTTTGACCGCTAAGTCCTGATTCCACTTTGGGTCATGAGAGAAAGGATTTTGCATTATAGCAAATCAACAGAAGGGAGAATCTGTCATTCTGAAAGGGTGCTCCACCACTGCATAGCCTCTGTGCCTAAATGTGCTTGGTTTAGTAACTTAAAAAGCTTTTATTTCACACTGGAACTAGAGCGTTTTCTCAGTGCATTCTCACATGTGGAGTGCACCTTCTGTAGAGCTGCTCCAATTTATGTAGCTACTTAAGACTTGGACTGAATCGTTTGGCATAAGAGGATCATGAGGTCCTGATTTGGATCTTTGATTCTGAAAGGTTACAGAACTACATTCAAAGGCAATTTCAGGACTTACTCTTTTTGCTTTTGCAGAGCATTTTGCTACCACACAGTTTGAACCCTGCATCAGAGAACAGCCACTAACAACACAGACTGCATTGTATAAGTTTAAGTTCCTTTTATGGATCACCTTAGAAAGAAGCAGACATCCCTAGCAGTTCCTGCTAGAGTTTAGCCTGCTAGATGTACAGGCTAACGTGCTATTAGTAGCACTCTAATGTTTCTTTCAAAAGCTTCTCTTCAAAAACGTAGCTGAAGGGATCTAGTCTACAACAACTTAAAATGTGGGAATACTCTTTCTCAAGTTCTCTTGACCATTGCCTCAGTCTGAAGTCTTGATCACCCAACCTTCTAACATTTCAGGTTGGGCAGGGATTTATTTTTCATGCAGTAACTTTATTGGTGAGAATTCTTAAGTTAACTTACTGCTACCAAGGAATAAAATCTGTGGCACTCTTAATTCCATCTCGCGTGAGGAACAGAAGCCTGGAGAAATGAACGATGACTCAGAATCACTGAGAAGAAGATACGGGTTTTTGATCTTCCTATAAGAAAAAAAAAATGATTCTGACCTTAAAACTGCTAACTCTGTTTTGTTCTTTATTTGAAAGAGCTTGTTTATGAATAATGGCTTGGAAGTGAGACTTACATGAGATGAAGTTTGTTTTGCTGTAGTTGTTTTAGTCTGTACAAGTCCGTTTTTGTTTGTTTTTTCTGAACGAAGCACAGGAAGTGGATCCTCCTGACGGGCATTCCGTTTTACCTGCATCCAGATACTGGAGTTCTTGCCAGACAGAATAACTGTCAGAATCCTGAAGCAAACTCCTTTTGCTCTTTTCCTGGGGCTTTGTTTCAGTGCCTCCGGATTTGAAGGACTGAGACCTCACAGATGCTTTCAAATAATTGCCCAAGTAATGGAATAAAAGGTGTGATGTTTAAATCCGCTTTAAAACCAAAACCTTTTATTTGGTCATCCTTGGAAACAGCTCTTTATTGTCCAGTATGATGTGCTAACTCTATGTTAGCACCTCCACCTGCATACAATAAGATACACTGTTTTGTCTCCTCTAAAGTACTTTATTCATCTCATTTGTATGCTAATTCATTGTGGATAGCATTAATAAAGTATTCATATCCCAGCTGCTCACGCTGACTTTTCAGGTCAAACTTCCTTCTGTTTTCAAGCTTCATTCACTGTTCCATGTTTTGCCTGCCTTAAAACGGGCTTTTTTATACATGACTCTTGAGTAGTTGTTTTTCATACTATTGTAACTTGCTCTTCTCATGAGCATTGCACCTATGAAAAGTCCCGTGTGTGTTTTGTTGGACATGCTAACTGTTGTTGTGGTGTTTGGAAGAGATTTGCTAAGAGTTGGTGCCACTAGGATCTGTTTGCATATCTGAGCCAAGTGTCAGCTGAGTTGTTACTGAAATGCAACAGTCATCATTATTGCTTGTGAGTTTGGTTTAATTATTTACCACAGAAGCAATGAGTCCAATAAAAGTTGCTTTAGAATACATAAAATATGGAAAAGCCTTTCCACATACTTGAATGGCTGTTAGATGTACAATCTGAGCAAGAGCTCAGAGTCTTTGAACACTAAATTGCCAGTCTTCCGCTCTCTGAAGTTGTTTTCTGCTCTCCTGGAGTTTTGATTCCCAAGTTAGTGCGGACTTACAGCGCTGGAGACTACGAAATCACAGAAACTGTTGTGCAGGTTTCAGTATTTGAATCTCAAAATGAAGAAATAAGAAAAGGGAAAACTGTTTCAAGTCTAACCCAATGTATGTTAAAGCATGCTCTCTGAACCCAGGTCCTGATTATACCTTCAGAAACCAGGATATGCAAAACTGAGGCAAATGTTCTAGGCTTGCTCGCTTATGGTGAGGCATTGTTGGTTGGTCCAAATGAGATCTTGCAGGTAAAGGCTATTGCAGGACTCGGATCCAGAAGATTCAGTTAAACATGGGGTTTGGGTTGTTGTGGGTTTTTGATTTTTTTTTCCTTGAATTTGAATTGTTATTATGTAAGTATGAAGGTGGGAGCCCTTTTTTTCTTACTCTTTTGTCTTAAAACACAAGTTGGATTATAGCTCTTGAACCATTTCAACTTGGCTAGCTTGGGGTAACAGAAAGAATTCTGTTATGTTGTCTGCAGTGTTGTTGTTACTGCAGCAGTACATTGGCCTGTAGCTCTGAAAGAATTGTTGTGCAGCTCTGGTAGCTGGAGTCATCTCCTAAGTGCCCCAAACAGGCTAACTCTTTATTTTAGTAGCTTTGCTTTGAGACTAAGCATCTTGACAGCTTACTCTCCCCTTCCAGCTTGCATTAACCATTAGTCTCTTCTCTTGATGGCTCTTTTGCAATTAAATGAATAAACCAAAACATTGACCTACAGATTTGCTTTGAAAACAGCCACTTTTTTTTCATTGGGGAGTTACTTAATCCAGAGAAAAAATAACCCAAATGTTCCCAAAAACTGGGTTGGTTTGATGTTTATTTGCTTTTTACAAAGGTGTATGATGCTGTCATAGCTATGCATGGCTCTTAAGGTGGCACACAAATCCTTGTACCTTGCAGATGTGTACTTGTATACTGTAGCACATTCTGGCTGGGTAGATCTTGACTCCCTTAAGCCAAATATTCAAGGGCTGTGTTCCCTAAAAATGAGTGATTTCCTAGATGTGCAAAGCAAATGCTGGATATTTCTTGGATGTACAGAGAGTGTGCATTCTGCGTCTGCAGGGGAGAGCTGTTCTGCCATTACTGCCATGAAGAAATAACTCTGAAGTTCATTTTAGGTGGACGGTACCGTATGAAGAAACTTACCCAAATGCATCATTAAAAAAAAAATGCTTTTACTCTTGGCAGTGTTGCTATTGAAACAAGACTGGTAGAGACTGTGGAGCATGTCTGCACTGCGGCTGCATCTCAGTGGTAATTTGGTCATTGGGAAAGCTGAAATGTGAATTAGAATGGTATTCCTTTACACTCAAAGCATTTGCTGTTTTCTTTTTTTGTTTTCTTTTTTTTTGTTTTTTTTTTTTTTTACAAACACTGGTTTGTACATAATCTGAATTGAATGTGAATGTTTTTAAAATACTTTTCCTGTTCTTGATAAGATAAAGTTTTGATAGATTATTGCAATTTTTCCTGTATTTGTCTAATTATTAAAATAAAATTGCATGGATCCTAACCTAACTTGCTTTTATTATATTATTTTTAAAGCCACTTATTTTAAACTTAAAGTTCATGAAGGCCTCAACACTGTAGCATCTTTATTTAGCATTTAGTAAGATTCTTGTCTTAAGATATTTAAGTGGCATCTTTATTTTCAAAAAGAAAAACTTCCTCAAAATGGTTTCTGCTGAAATACTTTCTTTTACAAGTGACTTTTCATTTATTTACAGAGTCAGAGCCAGTTGCAAAACCCCATGAGATATAATTAAGGTATGAAAAAAGTTATATGAATTTATAATTGAACACTGTCTTGCATGATGAGAATTAGTTTACGCAGGAAAAATAGATATCTGAGATGCTCAAAAAGAATACACTTCATTAACAGTTCTGTGTATTGCTATTTAACTGCTGGTTTCATATCACTAGGCTAGAAAAAGAACTCTTCCCTAGGAGCATTTTTTAATATTATTTTGGAAATGTATGCACTGCAAACTGTAGATTGTGCTAATTAAATTACTAATATTCATATTGAAGATGCTTCTTTGGGAGATTGCCTTGTCTCTGCATAAATGTATAATTTCTATTTTATCATGATCAGAGGAGAAGAAATAATCATGAATAATTTGTCAAGAATGCAGCTGTTTCACCACGAATAGAAACATGAAACTTGAGGTTTCCTCCAAGATTTGAGGAAAAGTATTCAGTAAAGGTCTTAACTTTATAGATTCTTTCACCAAGAAACAGCAAGCGCTCAAAACTTGCTGTTTTATTTTTTTCTTGATGATCTTATTGTGTCAAGAAACATATTCATCTTTTTTTTTAACTATCTCTAGATTTATCATAAGCTTTAAGTGCATGAGGCTTGCAGGAAAAAATAAATCAGTTAATGACAGTGCAAGAAAATTTGTATTTGTTAATTCTGACCTAGTTTTAAGGTCTAATATGATGAAATACTTCAAGAATATATATATATTTTGGAGATCTCTAAAAGTGAGATGTAGAACCTAATTTGAGGTTCTTCCTTGGTATTATTTGATCATCGTGATGTCATATACTGGACTGGGAGAGTGCGATTCTAATATTATAATTCAGTGACCAATTTCTTACTCCATTCTACTTTCAATGTAATCTGTGGACAAAAGCGTATGAGTTTCTTGTATGACAATTTAAATTGCTGTGGTGAATTCTACTGGCTCTTTAGCAGTCATTACTACCTTTTTTTTAATTACATAGAAATTGTAATAAAAGGTATGTTTAAACGCAAAATCGGGTTTGTAAATGTCCAGAATTTATGAACTCTACAGAAAAACAAAGCAGTCTCTGCTGACTGGACGTAACAAAACTATTTTTCTTGTTTGGGTAATAATCAGTTATTCATATCCTCAATTCGGTCATTGTCTTTTTAATCCTCCTTTTGCTATAGGAAGATGACAAAATGACCTCAGCTTAGCATCAAGACAGGCTAATGGATAGTACAAATGTAATTTGATTAGATTTGCTCTTTGTTTTGAAATACGGTTTTAATCTAAACTGTGTCTAGAACAGCAAAGAGACTTATGTATTCATATTAATTTTGTGGCTGTGGTAGTATTAGATAAGGATGACCCTCTTTGATCTGGCTAGTGCTGCAGTCAGAATTAAACACTGTGCTTCTTACAGCTCTTACAGTACAAGTCAGCATGAACATACTTGGAGTGTGACTGAGCTCAGCCGAATCTTCATCTAATGTAACACCTGTGTAAGAACATCAATACCATGTTCATAATAATCAATGATTTATTTAGGTCAACTTCAGAGTAAAATTACTAATCAAACAGCCTATTCAAGTAGAGGCCATATAATTATCATCTAGTTATTGGTTATAAACTTAATATTTGACCCTGCTGCATTATACTTATTGTGTGTCAAATTGTGCTTTTTATGAGACAGGAATGACTTCAAGGTTATGTGGAAGGGGATACCCACAGATGTCCAGGGGGAGGTGTGTAAGGTGAGGATGAGGTTTGCAAGGTGAGGAGTGCTTGGCACCCGGCATCAGGAAGCAGCCAGAGGGCTGATGGCCGCCAGGTGCACTGCACTTCATCACCACCCGTGGGCAGGAAGCAAATGCTCCCTGAGAGCAGGGGCTGTCTCCGTGTCTGCTTCCAGCTCCCAGCAGTAATCTCTGCTCACGCTGTAATCACAGCCACACGGCGACATGCTGCCCTTAGCTGCTTTCTATTCTTAGCCCCCGTAACAAGGGATTAAAGTGCATGAAAAAGCAGCATCCAAAAAGTAGACTCTATGATAAAACCCAATTTCCTTCTGGAGGGCTGTAGCTAATACAGGATAAATCCTGTAGGAGAGCCATGTATGCATTTCCAGTAACTGTTAGGTTTCCAAACTATTTTAAGAACAGCAGAATCTGGTTGTTGTCATAGTAGCAGTAAACCTTTTAATCTTGCTTCCTGTGGAGATGGATCTGTTTGCTTATCTACTTAAGGATCATCAAGGCTGGCTAGGTGACAGAGAACTAGGGAGACAGCTTAGGGAAAAGATGCTACTCATAATCTCCAGAAAGTGCAGTGCACTTGCCTACTTTGATAGTGTTTTGAAAGCCTACTTTGATAGTGGGTTTTCCTGAGGGATCAATCTCTCATGGCAAGCTAGTAGGACAAGCGCCTGTAAAGCAAATTTTCATTTTTACCAGTATTTTGACACTGGCTTTTTTTTTCATTGTGATTAAATGAAAATTTCAAAGTGGTGCTAGAGAGGACCTTGCCACTAGTCTTCCTTAGTTTCAAAGAGCCCTTTTAGAGCAAGTTGCTTCACTCTGAACGTCTCCATTGCTTCATTTGTGAGACTTCCCGAGCTGTTTTGCTGTATTTATATATTATTGTAAAGACTGTAGTCTTTGAAAAGTTAATACCATTAAAAGCTCCTTGAGGTATTTGGATGGTACCAAGTGACTTATTTTGAAATATATGATTGGTAGTGTTGTCAAGAGAAAACCAAAGAAAACTGACACACTCTTCAACTCTAACAATTAGAGTTACTCCAAGTAAAACTTGTAACTCCAGAGCTAAGAAAGATCCTTCTCACTAGATCAAGCTACTTGGTGAATTACTGAGATCTTTGCTGTTCACAGTTTACTTGGTGCATTCCAGTTATAGTACTGGATTTCATAACCTCCCTTCCTACAAATAGTAATGTGCATGTTTTGTTAGGACCTGTGATTTGATTGATACATGTCAAAGAAAGCTGACAACTGGGGATTTTTGGTCTTTGTTTTTCTGGAGTCTGAATGTTCTGACTAGCTGCACACTCAGTGATTAGGAGAAATCGCAGCAGAGTGAGTAAAATGTTTCCATGGTTAGATGCTTGTTCTCATATAAGAAAAAAATACATCTGTATATGGTTGTTGCCCCTCTGCAAAGTTTTGATGATGGATTAAAGTTCTTCCTCTCTTTCCTCTCCTTTTCTGCAGGCCTAAATTCAACATGAAAGGGAGAGATATGTTAGACAAATCTTAGACAAGATTCTTCCTGTCCCTCTGCAGATGAACCTCTGCTATTAGAGGGAAGCTTGTCAGTTCCTGCTGAAAGGAATTCTTTCTGCTTCTAAGGCTTTACAAAGCAACATCCTATTGAGTGAAATGCCTAGCAGTTTTAGCACTTTTGAATAATATAGTACTCCTTTGATGAGCTTTGCGTGGCAGGGGCTGCTGCTGAAGCTTTTGATCAGATCTAACTTCCCCTTAGCCGCCTGTGTTGCTCTCGGAGTTACCTCAGCGGCCGCCTTTAGCCCATGTAGGCTTTGGAAACGCTGTCTAGGCCTTCCTCCTCGCTGAGGGAGGGGGAAGGTGGTTCTTC
The DNA here is from genome assembly GCA_032353885.1 of Nothura maculosa. Classification (NCBI taxonomy): domain Eukaryota; kingdom Metazoa; phylum Chordata; class Aves; order Tinamiformes; family Tinamidae; genus Nothura; species Nothura maculosa. The sequence goes on from JAUBOD010000560.1 coordinate 2,691,794, forward strand.
CCTCCTTTCCCTTCCTTTCCTCTATGTTGGTTTTGGGTGACATGGGAAGGCTGCAACAGATACTTGTGGGCAGCAGTGCAGGATGAGCTCTCCTTGGCCAGCTGCTTCTTGCAGGATCACCCAACACTGTCTGCCTTTACCCGCCTCACACAGGCGCTCGCCCTCCTTCCCCAGACCTGCCTCCCTGCTCAGTTGGTGGCTCAGCGGAAGCCGTGCTTCACTTTGGTCAGTTGTCCTGTTTGTGAGTTAGGCTAGGCAGAAAGAGCAGCTGTGGAGACTGGCTCTTGAGGGAAGTGCTGTAGGCTCTCGGGTTGAAGAAGGGCTCAGGCGTGTGGACGTCAGCGCCAGCTCTGTGGAGCTGGTACCTGCTGACCTTGCCACCTGCAGGGTATGTTCTGGCCTCCGCACTCCCCGTCATGAACAGGACTTCCCCAAGCTGTAAAGCTCTCGGCAAGAGGTTCTCCAGAGTGGAAAACCATCCTATCTGTTCCTCTGCAATGGCTTGGCAAAGTGCCTGCGTAGGAGGATGCCTTGTTCAACACGGAGTGTTTTTGGCAGAAGACTAGTTAGCTGCGATGCAGAATGGCTTCCCAGTGGGGCAGTTTCTGTTGCTACTTGGGGGAGCTTTGAAAGCTTTGACATTCTGAATTTTAAAAAGAAAGTTTATTTTGAAACATTCTGCATTTTGAATGGCAATTGAGATTTTTCACTATTTTATTTAATCAGAAACTAGCCTCCCCCTATTTTTTTTTACCTCTGTGTTTCAACACTTTGTCCCAATTTTGATCATTTACCTCTCTAGAAAACTCAAAAACTTTCAGTAGTTTTATAGTACAAGACACCAGTCTGTTTCTTAGACAGTAAAAATACCATTAGTTCAATTATGTGAACAGCCTGTCACCATTCGGGATTTTTTTATAGTATGTAACTGATTTTCCAGGTATGCCAGTTTGGGAATAACCATGTTAAATCCACCATTTACTGAACTATATTATATTATATTAAATTGATCTTAAAGTTTGTTAATCTTCTGTTGTATTTAGTTGAAGAGTAGATAAAATATTTCTATGTTCAGTAATTCTGCTCTGTAGACACTTATGTACACTTATATGTAGACACTTATATTCTAAGGCATATTATTTAAACACACGAATATGCTAATATATATAAAAATATTTATTTTATAGAATATATATATATAACTGTATATATTATATTTAAATATATATTTAAAGACATGAATATACTAAGGCATATTATTTAAATTTTTGTCAAGGATTTTGGTCACAATCTTGAGTGGGTATTCTAGGTGACAATACAAATTAAAATGTGTAAAATGTATTCCCTGCTCGACCTCTCCCAGATTGCATGAAATGTGTTTAAAACCTGCATAATAGTTGCTGAAATTGTCTTATACTTCAATAAGGCAGCAGATTTTATCGATATTCTTTAAAAGCTGCAGATTGAGATCATCATTATATCAGTATCCTACGCAGCTCTGAGTATTTTGACACTTGCATAGTGATGGTGTTTTATTAGAAACAAATAACTGGGTACAAATGTCTCCCACTCTCTGTTACAAGAGTGGTTGGTGCTGCCAGATGCCACTTGGTCTTTAATGGTTTATTCAAGTGGTTTTACTATAAATATAGAGGTGGGAGCTCTTTAGGCTTAATCTTGTAATGAGTTTATTTGCGTAATGCATTTACCTAAGCGCACTTTCTAGGCGGCGAGGTCTGGAGCTCACGAATCCTGCACTGGCTGCTGGAAGTGCAGCTGGAGATAAACCCATGGAGAGGCTGTTTGGGAGAACAATGGGGGAGTGGTTCGAGGTAGCAAGACACTCAATGTACTGAAAAATACCAGCTGTTAAAACAGTGACCAGTGCTAGCTGGAGATGAGACAGGCTTAACCCAGCTGCTGTGAGGCAGTGAGGTGCTCTCTCCCACGATGTTTCTCAGTGTTGTCTTGCTGTCTGTGGCTGATAAATTAGAAATAGATGTAGCGTTAGGGGTATCTGCCTGATGAGCTGTTTGCTTTGTAGCTTTAGTTCTCCTTCCTCAGGGTTCATCCTCAGTGCTTTGCTTTGCCTTGTCAGCCTGAGCCGTCTTTGAAAAGCCATCCTGCTTGATTTGGGAGTTTTTCCTTTCCTTTAAAATCCCAGATGAGTGAATTGTCCTCATTGCATTGCTATGAAGACCCTCGGAAGAGAGTGGGCTAGCACACTGATTTATTCCACAGTTATTCCCAGGGCCCCAGTGAAATAACTTAGCAACTGAGATGGCCACAATCTGCTTTCAAATGGGTGCTTGAAGGGCAGGACTCTCAGCCTTTCTCTGCAGTATGTACATAATAGGAAACCTCCATTTTCTGGATTGTGTGGGCCTTTGAGTGAAAGGAAAACATCGTTTTGGCTCAGAGAGCATGTGAGGAAGACAGAAGTATCTCTTGCATGAACCAGGCTCATCTTGGCAATATCATACTCTTTTCATTTGCTTCAGGTGCTAAAATCATCCTAGCTGAGTACCGTATTGCAGTCAGACCTGGCAGTTCCTAGCCCTTATGGAAAGCACCGAAAGTTTCACTTCCATTTGTGCTGCTTCCTGTAATTTTCATGCCAACCTCACTGACAGGTGTGAACATCCCCCGTAGCTGCTTCCCAGTTTTGTCCTCAGTAAGCTCTGCCTTTTCTGCTTTCATCGTTCTCAAATGCATGTGCGTGAGGGAATGGTGGAACAGAAGAAAAGCAGACAGGAGAGAGCTGGTAGGTTGTAGGGATGGTGTCTCTGGATGAAGTGTGCTCTGTAGTAAGAGGTTACTTCCAAGTTTTCCTGACTCAGTATGACTCGGAATAGATCAGACAAGCCCTGTTTGGCTCTGTGCATAGAAATCCCTGATGATTATTAGCTGCTGATTTAAACATTAAAACATGTCAAACTCTTAATAATTCTAGAAGCATGCCAGAATTCTAGAAGCTGGGCCAAGGATCTGAGGGGAAAACAGTCCTAGAAAATTTTGCCATGCATTTTTTGACCCTTCTTTTTAAACCTGCTTTCTAGAGTCTGATGATTTTTTGTAATTAACATATTTTCTGGACACTTGTCTAAACTTCTGTCTTTTTTTCCCCCCTCTTCTAACAAAGTGCCCAAAACTAAGCACTACATTTCCCCTCTCGTGGTGGTGGTACTTCATCTGTAGCCACAAATACTCCATCACTCAAGACACAATGCCTCTGTATAACACAGCCTAGCAGTATTACTATTTTTTCCTGCTATATTTTATTACAGATTCCCATCTGATATGCTATTTCCCCATCACTGCCATCATTCCTAGTTCTGCTTTTCACTGTGTGTCTTTCTATCCTGAATTCTTGTGGCTTGAATTGTTTTTCCCAGGTGTGCTGTTGTGCATTTTTCCCAGATGAATCCACTGTTGTTGGTGTTTGCCAGAACCTCCAGCTCTTCTGCGAGAGTCAAGCCCAGCATTGAGAAAAGGTAAAAAGGTAACTACAACTTGTATTAGTACCTCGTTGCTGTGTGGCTCAAGTAACTTCTGCACCTTTGTCCCATTGCAATTTTTATGAAAATGTTTTTAATTCCCACTTCTTCATCAAAGAA
>JAUBOD010000560.1:2756521-2768794 GCA_032353885.1 Nothura maculosa
AGTTACAGAATCAAGGCGCTGCTCTGCTACAGATGGGATATGGCCAAGCATATCCTGATTAAAAGCAGATATGAGTGTTTTCACTCGTGACACGGACGGGACAAAGGCCAGCTGGATTCCACATGGGAAGCGGACTCCCTGCTTCCCCGCAGACCCCAGAGCCCTGGGATGGCAGAGATGCTCGCGGTGCTGAGTCCCACAGGCCAGCCCAAGTGGGCAGCAGGAGCCACCTCCCTTTGCAGTAGGACACAAGCCATTCCCACTACAGAAATCAGCACTTTTCCTCATTTTCTGGGGCACCGCAAGCCCTTCCCTGGGGGTCCTGAAAAGGCAGCAGGAGCTGGGGCAGGGCAGGAGGGAGCCTGAGCAAGGGCCTGGGGAGGTGGAAAACAGGTGAAAGGAGATGGAAACAGGGCAGGCCTGGAGCGCTTCACTCACTGCACAGCTTTAAATTGTTCCTACTCTTTCTGGAGATTGCAAACTTCTCAGTATCTACCTATTTTATTCCATCTTGGGATGAAGAGCAGCTGGAAGCTGCACGTGTAGCCTGATGCACGTAAAACCCAAACGCCTTATTGCAGTCCCTGTAATAAAGCACTGCGTGCGGAGAAACCTCTGTGCTCAGAGGGAATAAACATGCAGAAGGTCACATCTGCCCTCCTGTTAATTACAGCAACAAAAAAGCTTTAAATTATCAAGAGCTGCCCAAAAATGCAGCTGATTTAGTCATGTTTCAGAGGCTCCACAAAACTAAACTACCTCAACTTAATCTGTGGCTACCAAAGGACATAATATTTTTAAAGTTGAAATGGAAGTGTTTTCAATGTGAGGTACCTGATTGAACACACAAATGCTTCCTGACACAAATCATATTTATCTTTTGTAGGGGACAGACACTGAAGGAAACCAACCTGCTCTGATGGGCTTTTTAAAAGCTCCTAGCAAATTTTAAGCTATGCTGTGTATATTAATTCCGATGCAAAGTATTTGTGGAGCAATTACAGATCAGATAGGCAAAAGGAGAAGGACAAAACTGTTAGTTTTCCTCACTATTTCAAGCTGTAATAAAAGGCACTATGAGCTTTTGAGGATACCTAAACACTGCATTTAAGGGGCTCCAGTGCTAACAAATGCAGCCTCAGAGGCTCAGAGGCTCAGAAGCGAGGCCCTTTTGGACAAGGTATTAGAAAAAAAGGCAAAGCAATTTACATGCAGTGCAAAACTACTGGTCTTAAAACAAGCAAACAAAAAACAAAACTAAGATATAACAGGCAAGTTGGCACACTCACTAGATAATTCAAAAAAAAAAAAAAAGTCAGATTTTTAAGTATTTTGATCTTACAAAGTTTGGAGCTTTCCCTTTCGCTGTTCACACCAGCCACAAATGTGTGTTTTCCCAGATCCCAGGAAGAAGCCTGGCCTGGGGAAGAGCTCTCTCCTCCGCAACCTGCTCCGCAATCTCGGATCTCCAAAGGCGAGAAAGGAGCAGCTGAAAAACTTCACTCACTCCCCAGCAAAGCCAAAACAAATCTCTGACCGGAAAATAATCTGCTTCAAAAGCTTTCCATATGTGAGCAGCAAATAAAATATATTTAAAAAAAAAATCTCGTTAACCATTTTAGCCTCTTAAAAAGAGTTCCAAACCTCTTAGTTTCTATTTAAACCAAGATTATGTTTAGAACAAGATATTTCAAAAGCGGATCCTTAGACTTATTCCACTTGAAAACTAAGTAAAAAAATAAAACAAAATAAAAATATCTTTTCAGACCTCAAAGCTGGGGCCAGGACCAGTTGATGGGTGAAAGGAGAGCTTATTTGCCTTACACACGTGGCCTCAGAGGCTTGGGGACAGCAGTAACACAACACTGGTCTCCAGGACAGCACTTCCATAGCGTGCAGGGAGCTGCTCCCCTTGGAGTCACAGCAGGAGACTGACTCCCACCTAAGCAGCCTTGTGGAAGCAGCAGGAAGTGCTGGAAGCAGCAGTTTTCCAGCTATCCAGCTGGGAAGCAATCAGAAGAACAGGCAGGCTGTGAGTGCCGGGTCTCACACAGCTCTGAGCAGGGCTGTGCTCAAGGAAGGAAGGTGGAGGAGGCGGCAGGCGCCAGCCCCACGTTTTCTCCCTGCACTAACGTTCCTCTGCGTCTGCGGCGGGAGCAGCCGGCCGGGCAGGGCTGCAGGACACGGATCCCTCCGCTCCACCAGCGTTTGCCTGGTCACCTTGGCCAGCACGAGTTCAAGGGATGGAAAGGGAAATTCCCATTTTTTTCAGGGACAAGAAATAATTTCCAAACGCTGTTTTTTGAGACAGCCCATACGGTTTTGTGATTTCTGTTTCGGGTTGCTCTTTTAACCATATTCTCTACTTGATCAATGTATTTCCAATGGGTTAAGGGATTCTCCATAGTCAGGTCTTATGGCAGTGCTATACCAGGGATGTAACTCCTTATAGTGCAAGCGCAAATGAGGCATTAAACTTACTTTTCCAAAGAAGCCTTTGAAGAACTTCCTTTCCTGGAGGAACAGGGGGGACAAGTCGAGCGCTATTACTGTAGGTAGCTAAAATGTCCCAGGGTTTCAAACCAAGCACACACAAGAATAGGGTTTGGAGGGAAAGGAAGGGGTGTTTAGAGTTATCCAAAAGAAGGTGCGACAGGCAAATGTGAAAATAATCCCATGAAAGTGCAGAGAAGAGGGCACACACAGAATTCTAATAGGCAAACTGCTCTGAAATTGGTGGAAAGAAGAGAACCTCAGCCCCAATTTCATGCAAAGTGGTTACTTTGTTTTCACTCTCACTTGTTTAGTCCTCTTTAGTTAAGTTATAAACCAAACTTGGCAGCAGACGTGATGGTTAAACAGTTAAAACACTGTACTGTGGCAGCCCCTGTGAAAGGCAAAGATTGACTCTTGGATCCAAGTTAAGTTTGCTTTGCATAGATCAGACTTTGCCAGGACAAAAGCCTTGTAAGTTGAAGCAGCATCTACGATTACTGGCATAACATAAGATTAAGCACTGGAAAAGCATTTTTGGGCTTCACTTTATTCCATTTTGTTATTGGGTTTTTGTTTTCAAGCTACTCTTACACTTAGCATCTTACAGTCTTCTCTGAAGAGCGCAGAATTTCTTATCATGAAAGTGATATAACCAAGACACAAATAAGACCCTTCCTCCTTCATTCTCCTTCAGGCCTTTTCAAGACTGCATCTCGATAGAAACACTAGGTATTCACTGCACTACTCTCTATTTATAAGTAGAACAAGATCTCTTTAAAGTCAGCGCTCAGCAGCAGAAGTTAAGCCAACACACAGAAATGAACTGGAATTTCCTACATCTCTGCAGCCTGGAAACGATTATCCTGATTGCGCAAATTCACATTAAAAGAAAAAAGAAAAAAAAAGGCAACGCAATTTTAAGTGCATTTGCATGCAGTTCAGCTAACCACCTTCATTTTGTTACCAGAGTGAAGACAGAAAACTGCAAGGTCTGTCTGAACTGATCTCCTGGCGGGATATTCTCCGTGCGTAGCCAGAAGCTGTTCAGGACTGTGGGAAGGGAGCTGGGAACCCTAGTGCTGCTGCTGGATCTTTCCATGTGGGAGGACACCCCGTCCGGCACTAACCGCAGAAGCGAAGCACAACTTGGGAATTCCACGGGGCAGAGGGGAGCTCCCTAACACCAAAGGATCAGCATGAAATTCTGTCACGATGACCACTATTAAATGATAATGTATTAAAAACAGGGTTACCAATAATCCGGGAGCGCACCTCAAGAACTGGCTGATGAACCAGGACATAGTTAAAACCAAGCTGCGGTTCTGCCACAAGCCACCCAGAGCCAGGAAACACAAAGTTAGGAGGGGAGTGTCACTCTGAACTCTGCATTTCCTGGCTTTTGTTGCTGTCTCTCTCTGCCCAATGCCTTCCCACAGAGTGTTTTTAAAAGTACAGTATAGCACACTTGTATGAGGCCACACACTGTTGAAGACCATCTCTAGCTTTAGTCAGCTGAAAGGATTAAAGACATTAAGAAGCAAGAATGGTCATATATTTGGACAGGATGCACTGGGTACTAGAAGGGGAACTAATGGATTAATCACAGTGTCGTGTACATAATGAGAAGGGGCTGGGTGCTGCTGCCAAGTTGAGCAATGACTACTGCATTACGCTAAATAAAAGCTTTTTAAAGATAGCACACGCTAAAGAGATTCACCAGAAGATCCCTCATTTTTAGATGATGGTTAATTTTGCTCTCAGCAAAATGCTTGTTAAACAAGATTATTTTTTTTAATAAACCAGAAAAGGTTAATGGAAAAGATATCATGCAAAATGGATTTTTAAACAATGCTACGTTAATGTAGTTTAGAAATAACTAATGCGTGTTTTAAAATATTAAATTATGTTTCTTTACCTGCTAAAACAAGAACATATATTAAAACAAATGCATCACTTAAAACAAAAAATGGCAAGTTAGAAACCAATACTACATACTAAAGCAGATTTTAAATCAAAACATGACATGAGATTAAACTTTTGTCTTTATACTACCACCTAGTAGCTAAGTCAAATGTATTCACAAGGCTACATCACAAGGCCCTTACAAAGATAGGCTGCCATCTGCACTATATGTTTTTAATTCAGTTAAACAGTTTTGGAGAAAAAGCTGCTTAGTGTCCAAGCGTATCAGATCTAAAATGTACATACAGTTAAGATATCTTACTAAGGCAAAATTGCAAACTATATTGGTCAAGAATAAACCCAGATGTTAATAATAGAAGCTGACAGCTGAATACAGAGGTTTCTGACCTATTAATGCTGTACTGTACGTGTGAAAAGGAACAGAGAATACATCATGAATGAGGATTCTTTAGCTAAAAATGAACTCTTATCGTCAGTTATCAATTAAACCCTCCCAGAACAAAATGCTTAACATCAACTGAATTTAAGCTTTGCGACTTGCAGAGCTTGTCTTGCTCAAAAGACGACTGTGCCACTTCACAACACCTTGTAATAAAAACAATGGAAAAGATATTTCTCATGCTAAAGACATGGAAAGATTTGTTTGCTTCCTAACAATATTAATACTGTTTTATAAATTTATTGGTAAAGCCCTTGAAAAGATATGAAAATCCATCAGTCAATCCTAAAAAAATAATATAATAAAAGAACAGATTTGAAATGCCAACTACTATGTTGGAAAACAAGATTTAAAGAAAATACATCTATTAAAGAATCTATTAAAATAGATAAAGGTCAGAAAGGACTTAATATATAGAAGCTACAAGACCCAAGTATATCAACAATCCTGTCTTTAGGAGAAAAGAACTATTATTCTGTTGACTGGATTTATAAAATTTTTGCCAAAGAATGATGAAGATCAGAATATGCCATGTACGTTTGGATGTACTTTAACCACCTAAAAATGAATTCCAACTTCCCTGAACCTAGTTTAAGGGCTGCAGCTCAACTTGCAATTTTGGCAAGACCAAGAGAAAGGCCATCAAAAAGACCAAGCACTGCAAAAGCAAGAGGCTACCTCAAGAACAAAATAGAGTCTTACTACATTCCTTGCATGCTGAAATGTCACCTAGTAGCATGGCTTGGCTGCTTAAGGGAAGAGAGCACAGAAAAGTAGGGAGCTAGAGTCCTAACAGTGCCTAAGCTCCAAAGAAATGTCCCCAAAAGTAAAACCTGATGCTAGAGGCGGGAAGAGAGGGTTGAACTGCAGCGAGCAGCCCTCAATGAACCTTGGATCTGATGGAGTCTCGCCACTAAAATGAACAAAGTCACCTCAGTCACCTCAATCTGAGCCTTCTACTAAAAGAAGAGAAGTTCACATCTGCTCCTCTACCTCCAAAACTGAGGCACAGAGAGATGCGCTCGTGTCCAGTTTATTTACAAACACTCAAAACTTCAAACATCTGAAAGAATCAATGGGACTTGGTCAGTTGTTGCCATCCACACTTTGGAATAATCATGGAGCGCAGAATAGAGAAATGAAATAATCTCTTTTCTCTAGGCAAAGAAAGCAGAGGCACAGTGTAGAAGCATCATCTAAACTAAAAGGTAGATATGTGATGTATAAACGAGTAATTCAGTTGATTCAGAATCACAATGCTGGAGTCATCCAGATTCCAAAAGAAACTGTGTTAAACGTTAACTGTGGCTCATTTTTTATAAGCTTAGCTACATTTACGTGGCTGGTGGGCTTGAAGTTTATAAAAAGTCAGAGAACAAACAGTTCACAGCTTAGCTCCTCAGAAAAGAGAATGAGAGAACTTACACAAGGCAGAGAGTGCCACACTACTCAGTGTGCTAACAGAAAATATTCTAATACCACAAAAAGCAGAACAGAATGAGACAAAAAATGATGCCATTCATTATGCGGCCAGTACTTGCAATTTTAGCTATATCAACTAAATCCATAGAACAAAGAAACTCATTTATATTTTTGTGGCCCTTTTAAACAAAATTAATCACCAATCACTATTGGACTGAATGGGAACAGATGGGATGTAGCCTTAACAGGTTGCTATACATTGGCCCAGAGAGAAAAGAATGAAAAGACTTGATTTTAATCAGAGCAGTAAACCAATTCAGAAACTTTACAGCACAACAGGAGGAAGAAAAGATAACCTATAATCCTCTATTGTGTGCTGGGAAGAAGGAAAGACAAAGGGTCCCGTTGGAAACCATTCGAGCTGTCACATTTGGTGAGGTAAAAAAGAGGGTATCTTAAGTTAGCAAAGAGGCAGGAAAAGTGTTTACTTTACAGTAATTTTGCTGAGCTACAAGGATACGAGAGTTTCTTCTGCTAAAGGCATCACTAAAAAAAAAAAATGTACAGAGCCAAGACAAATAAGAGAAGTGATGAAAAGGATTGCAGTGCTGTATCACCCTTCAGCCTGCACATTATAATGTCCTTTTTCCTTCTGTTCTCTTCAAGGCTGTTTTAGTCTCAGTTCCTCGACAGATTGACCACTGGCTGTTTAGCATTTGCTATTTCCGCAGGACTTTGCCATAATAACACTAGAGGAAAGAGATGACAAGGCCTCTTCAAGTGGGCTGGAGAAGCACAAAGAACTTGGAACAAGTGCCATTTGCAGGAACAAACGTTCACAGAAGCCAAACTAAGAGCAGCCCGCTTCGTGACACGTCGGAATTAGGCAGCCTCCAGGCCACTCGGAGCAGATGCAAGCTGGATTATTTCATGCATGAAGACAATGCTGCAGTGCATTAGAAGAGAAGCAGTTTAAATCAAGTAATAATCAAGTAACGCTTTCTCTAATAAAGGTGAATTAAGTCACTATTAAAGTGGCAGGCAACAGAGGGAGAGAGAGAGAGAAAGAGAGAGAGAGGGAGAGAGAGAAAGAACTGTTAAAAAACAACGGTTGAAGGCCCATATGGGTACCAACTTAGTCTGAAAGGTCACAGAGGATTTTTACACATTTGTTTTGCAAATAGTTTCTGCAAGTAGAAAGAGCAGTTGTAACTCTGTCCCTCTCATGGCCAGCTCAGCACGTCCCCCTGCGCCAGCAGCGCTCCCGGCGCCGGCTGCTCCGCTAACGTGGGTCAAAGGTTCAGGCTTTATCGGGGACGCTGCTGCCAAACGGGCCTTGGGGAGGGACATGGGCAGCCCCAAAGCCAAACTGGCTTTCGTGAAACAGATATACATACAGATTTCAGTCTCTTCACGGCCTCTTCACAGATATGCATTCCTCTCGATTCATCCACTTCAACATGGCCCAAATACTGCAGGAAAAAGAGAAGGAAACAACTTTAGCGCCTGAAACTTGGTTTAAAAACTCAGTCTCGCTCTGGATTCATCGTAGAGACCACTGAGAATACATTAGTTCTGAATGGTGATATATATACAGGTAGCACTGACAGCTGATTTACACTGCATGGGAAGATGCTCACATTTTGCACAAAAAAGTATTTTCTTGTCCAAACACAAGAATTTTGAAGTTAAAACAAAACATCCCTATTTTTTACCTTTCAAGTAAAACTGTTCACCTTCACTGCAACATCAGGTTCTTATGTGGATTCGGAAGAAATCAGGGTTTTCATGAAACATTTTTAAAACCATCAGCGGCCCGTGTATTTGCACACCCATGCTATTTGGTATTGTCAAGCAGGATACTAAGAAATAATGCTAAAGAGAAACAACGAGCTTCAGTGCTTTTAAATTAGCAACTCTACTTAGCAGCGTAATGTTAGCTTATGCAGGAAGCAATTTGAAGGCATCCACTGGAGCACAGTGCTCAGAGCTCTGTGGAGAGTTTCATTATACATTCCAAGCAAAAAAGCGTTCCTGAGGTTTTCCAATTTCTCCCCTAACTTTTCCATTCCTAGCTCTTTTTGTTGGGGGAAGGAAACGTTCCCTCAGAAAGGCTCACATGCTTATTCAAGGTGCTTAACTCTTCAAGAAAACCATAGAAACCACTAAATAAAAGCGCTCTGCAGTATTACTTACTTATGATAAAAGCTATAGGCCAAAAAGATTTTCTCTGATTTACGTGGCACTGCAGAACTGCATGCAGCTCCCGCTCCAAGGCACTTATACTCTATGCTAGCTGGAAGTGAAAAAAGGGCTTTAAAAGCCCAGAGTCACCACGCGAGGCACAGCACAGTGCTAAATCTAGGATTAATAGTCACCTGAGAAGCCTGACTCCACCGTAGAAGAGTCTATCAGCAGAGAGCTGAATCTCCCAGATTTTGTTTCAAAAATTAATATACTACATGCGTCTGAACTAGACAGGCAGGAAAAATGTACCATACTGAAGTAGTCTATGAGAATAACAAACAGCTGCAACTGAGAGGTGAAACTCGGAATACTTTCAAGAAATTTGAATGTGGTGAATGATAGAAAATGTTAATACTGAGCCTTAATATGCAGCATTTTTAAAACCAGGGAGGATCTCGCTGGAGCAGAGCAGCAGGAATTTCATTTGGAACCAGCCCTTGCTGCAGCAGCGTGGCCTGAAAGGGAAGCTGCATAGAAACCAGAAGGTAAATAAGACAGCACTGACCCTGCAGAGCTGTTTCAAGAGGAGCCCTGGGAGGTTGAGGCCCCGTTACGGGCGCCAGTGCAGCTCCCCTCACTCGTCCTGTTGGACCCGTGCACAGGATCCTCGCTGCTTCATACGGCTCCCCCACCACGAGGGGTTTAATCACAGGGCCAGCTCTCCTAGGCCTCGCCCGCACAACAGCTAGGCCTGTATTTACTGTGTGTCTGGAAGTACATGCTTGTTTCAACAGCTACTGTAAATGGATCTTCAAGCCTGTCGTGACTCCTCTGGAAGTGGGGGAAATGTGGAAACTCTCCATCTGTATGTCTTTGTCTCCATAAAATTGTGGCTTTCAGTAAATCGAGTTTGGCAACTTCTCTTTAGAAAGGGGCAGTGCAGACAGAAATAAGGCTGAGGTTTACGGAAAAGGAGAGAAAAAGATGGATGCATGGAATGAGCACTCTAGATTGCATTTCTCCTAAGCAAAATATCTTACAGACAGAGGCCGACTTCCAGCTTTCCTGAGGTATCTGCACATCTCATTTACCTGAGCATAAGCAAAATGTTTCCAGCTAAAGCTCCAAGGCATTCAGGTCCCGTGCTTGGCAACTTGCCCTTTGCTTGGAGAGGGGCGAAAGGGAGCAGGATCAACACCGATTGCCTCCCATCACCCTGCACAGTCGCTTCCCTGCACGTTCCAGATGTGCCGGGCGGGTTCGGGGCAAAAGACGCCTCATCTGCGCTTAGACTTTACACTTAATGCCCTGCACCAAAAACTCTTGTTCTTCCCATTGCATGTTTCTGCAGAAGCCAAGAGCTCAGAGCTACCAATATCAGTGGCCTTAGACGTCATATGTGCTGTTTAGTTGTCCTCTGGTCTTCCGAGCTCTTGGAATCTCTGCATGTACCTTAAGGTTTCCTGCACAAACCAGCTTCAGCAGCACAAGCAGAGCGCGAACGGCCTCTCCTCTGCTTCGGCTAAGCCAAGCTAAGGCACAAGCAGTATCAGATCCTTGGGTTTATTTCTGAACACTTCTTCCCACAAGGCAGAGAAAGGATACACGCGGCTCCCGTATTTAACCGATGCCACAATAACTCTCACATCTGTGATTTTAACTGGCAGCAATCAAGGTCTAAATACTTCCTGAAGAAACTTGGCAGACAGATCCGCTACAGACTGAGACGTTGTCTAATGCCCTTGCATTTTTATCAGAAGTGTTGAATAAGTAAATACCTACCTGACTTTAAAGTTGAAATATTTGTGCAGCTTGCCAATGCAAATGCATTTTATGAATGATATTTCAACATTTCATAGACAAAGAAAATGGAGCTGCTGGTTAGCGTAAGGTACAGTCTGCCCCTTTCGGCTTCAAACAAGAGCTCACCAGCAGAATTCAGGCTCAGCTAAATTAACCTACCACCAAAGTCTGTTCCGCGCTGCAAAGAAGGCATGAAAATCTCTTTGAAGAGCAGATTATATATAAACCAAAAAGGTTTATATATATATAATATATATATTAATATAATATTATAATTATAATAATTTTTATATATATATATATATATATATATATAAACCCAACAGGTTTATATATAATCTTTTAATATCGCTGAAAGTAAATTATTTTTGACACTAAAAAAAACAAAAACAAACAAAACCAGTGCCTGGGCACTGTGTGATGTCCATAAAGCCCCATCCACATCCATTGTGTCACATTACCACAAAAACCTTCAAGGCCTTGGACATGCAACTGCTCAGTGCACAAAGATGGACGCGAAGGGCAGAAGGCACCACGGTCACCACAGGGTTTGCTGAACAGTAGCCGAGGGGGAACGTGGGCACGTGTGTCAGGAGCTCCCCTTATCCCCAGGATCACAGAGAGCAACCCCCATTTCTGAAGAAAGCGAGGACACCTCTCCCATGAAAGGGCAAATACTACGAATGCAATATTAACATGCACTGAATGGCTATGTGTGCACTTAGTGTTGATAGCAACCAATGGATGTGAGTCACGACCTTGGCAATTCTCAGCCAGATGTTCTCTAGGAGATTTAATCTTTGCACCAGAAATTAGTCAACAGTGCTTTTGCAGAAAATAAAAATCCTTGTGTGCAGAGCACACATATAAAACAACATAAAATAAAAGCTCCAACAGAAATAAAATACCTTTAGAGGTTGCTGGAGAAACATTCAAACCAAATGCATTTTTTCAAAATTATTGTTTAAATTACCTCAGAAAGAAAAATTGATGAGATGATGGTACAGCAAGCAATAAACTCAATCTTCACCTCCACACAATGAAGTTTGTGTTCTCTTTCACAGATGATGGGTTTTGCTATTAGTCTTCAATAAATAACAGAAAGCACTTTCCAGAAGAACAAGTCAAACTAGCACAAAACAACATGCCCTCAACACTTAAAAAGCACTTCAGAAACTAAACTCTTTTTAAATCTTACCAAGTTTTTTTGACTTCACCTAAAAATTTACGACATCAAATGTTTTAGGGGAAGTTGTCGAGTGGCCTTTCCAGCAACTCCATATCACTGGAACTATTCATGCCATCCTGGGGATGGAATACCCAAAGGCTTTATTCTTTATATTCTCACAAATCCCAACCCACGGCTGCTAAGGAAGTCGGGAGGTTAGTCAGGACATCACCTGTCCAAAGGCAGGGCCCACTTCCACACCTGCACTGCAGAAGGCAGCCTTGCAGTGTCATGACATTCCCATGGCAGAAGGTCAGTAGGTTAGACCATCTCCTCTAGACCCTAACCCTTACTTTAGAAAGGGGGGTTGTTCTTATGAGTTGCTCTTGTTAATGTCTATCCTAAATCAACCTTTTGGGAAGCTTAAACCAACTATTTCTCCTAGACTCTCTACACCTGCATGTATTTGCTGGCAGATTTCTGGGTTTCAACTGTTCGTTCTGATGTGCAATTCCTACATTCCCATTTCTGCATTAGTTAAAAAACTGAAGATGATATTTTTTATGAAGTGATGATAACTCAAAGTTTTAAAAACGCATTGCACAGGTGTACCCGTACCTTTTCTCCAAGTACTGTAAGAATTAGAGGAAGATAAAAACAGAATTTAAAAATAAAACCCAGGGATAACTTTCTGGTTTCCAATATCTAAATTACATTTAAAAGAAAGACTATTGCAATGACATCCAAACCATTTTTATGGCAACCTTGCATTTTACTTTGTTCCAGAGGTTAATATTCAAATCTTTATTTGAAAATTGTTCTTTATTTGAGGCTT
>JAUBOD010000560.1:2861020-2882030 GCA_032353885.1 Nothura maculosa
CCTCTCCTCTCCTCTCCTCTCCTCTCCTCTCCTCTCCTCTCCTCTCCTCTCCTCTCCTCTCCTCTCCTCCCCTCTCCACTATTTCAGTAAATATATCTTTATAGATAGTCTGAAACTGTCTTTTCTTTCTGATTCTTGAATACTTTATATGATTAATGTTTTAATGCCTTCTATGTTGTCTTATGGGTTTAGCTGAAAAATACAGCATTCATTTGAATGAAATTTCCATTTTCCAGGAAAGGGAAAGGAAAGGAAGGAGAAAATTGCTGATACTTCTTGAAATGTATTTAAACAAAAGATTGCCAGTCATTTGTTGGTCTTCTCCATGGTCTTCTTATTGGTCACGCCAAGATCATGTTCCATTGCAATCTGCTTCAGAGCCTGGCTTGCTGAAAACCCTGTGTTGTGTTGCTTCCTGTTAGCCTGGTTCACCTTTGATCTCGGGAAATGCAAGTTATTGCTGACAGGGCATTGTTAGGGATCAAGTGAGGGAAAAGGCTCTCTCTCGTATGCAAAGATGCAATGCCACAAATCCTGTGCCCCATCCTGTTTAGGCTCCTGCAAATTATTAGGTATCTTTAAGAGATCCATGAGATAGCTGAGTATTCAGCTGATGTACTACAACTGCAGTAAGCTGGTTTGCATAGCAGTGGAGCAGCAGCTCTTTGACCAGTGGGATTTCAGCAAGGTGGAGAGGTTTGAAATAGGCAGTGGGCAACAGATCCAAAAAACAGAAAGCAACAGTGTCTTGCCACTTTGTGCACAAAAATAAATAAATAAATCTGGCTTTATTAAATGTTGACTGTGCTTTCAAGTAGCTGTTTTTGGTGGAAAAGTTAAGATGTTTACTTCTTAGGAGAGAGTTTCTAATCTTTATATACTGAGGTACAGGTCAAAGTCAAAGGATTTGGCACTGCCTTCTGAATATAGACCAATATTTAATTATTTAAGGAACTTGTAAATTCTCCTCTTAAGGCACTAAGATATCCTAAACCACCTTCTCACCTCTGCTTGTTTATTGTGGAGAAAAATATTTGCCTGATTCACATTGCTTAGGTGTAAGTTCCATTTCTAAAACCGCCAGCATCAGCCTCCAAGAGTTGCAGGTCAGATATAAAATATAGATTATGCAGATCAAGATTGAAATGTCTGAACAGAATTTGCTGAGGGAGCTTATACAGCCCCCATCAGCATTTTGCTTGTTATGAAAATGTTACTACTTAGTGCTAAACTTCTCTCACAGATTTTATAGCTGAGTAACTAAAAATTACAATACAGGAAATATCATTCTCTCTATAGCTCAATATTTAAAAAAGTGACAAGAACTAAATATATAAGAATTCCAGTGTTGGTAAGTATAGCTTCAGACTAGAAATAAATTTATTCTGACAGTTTAAAAATCTAGTCTTGAGCTCTGTTTTGATAAGTGACCACCCATAGACTTTAGAATTTCTATTCTAATTGTCTTTTTGCTGTAAGAGAAAAAAAAAACTATGAGTATCCCTATATATATATATAGATGTATGTATGTATGTATGTATCTGCTTTCATAGCCAAAAGGTATAAATGAAATTTCAGTTTCCATTTTCTCTAATTTTCTGCTTAGTATCCATCAAAGCAAGATTTCTTGGAGGCTTTAAATAATCTATTACCATGATTTCCTTTCTTTTTTTCCTTTTTTTTTTCTCAAAGTTATGGGTTTTATTTCATGAAAGAATGGACTACTCCGTTTTTGTTCAGAACTCTAATCCATACCTGCAAATTACCTTCTTGCTGGAATTGCTGCTTTCTTTGCTGCCTAGGAGATGACTGGGCTCTAGATAGACACAGAGTCATTTCCTGGCTCCTAATGGACCCGTTCTGAATCCGTGGGATGTACCTTGTGCTTAGGCAGTCCCCTGGATGCCTCGTGGACAGGCAGGATGGTGCAGGGTTTGGTAACAGCATGCGCAGTCCTGGGCTGCCCTGCAGGGAATCTGTTCTATGGAAGCAGTGGCACATGGCTGTCACAGGATGG
Source organism: Nothura maculosa (assembly GCA_032353885.1). Classification (NCBI taxonomy): domain Eukaryota; kingdom Metazoa; phylum Chordata; class Aves; order Tinamiformes; family Tinamidae; genus Nothura; species Nothura maculosa. Next base: position 2,863,038 of record JAUBOD010000560.1, read on the forward strand.
TTTGGGCTATTTAAGAGTATCATGCCTTGTATTGTGCAAGGGCGCCTCAGTGTTTGCTAAGTGTAGGGTTGGCTGTAAGTTAAGAATGGAATATAAAGCACCATTTGGCATCCGGGCTTTTCTGATTGTGACTAGAGTACTAGAAGACAATGATTAGTATTCCTGAGAACAAGAATAAATTAAACAAATGTTACTAAAGAATAGTGTATTGTTTCAGTAAGGCTGTTGCTTTCTAAACTCTAGCAGAAGCAGCCTATTATTACCAATTTAGGTGTTATTGAGACAGGTGAGAAATGTCTTGGGTTACACATACAACTGGTTTTTTTTACTTCTTTTCTAGATTGTCACTGCGTGGTATCTGTTCAAATACTTTTGTAACTTAACCTTTTTTTTGGCCCTAGCTTTCCTCCTTCTGACATGGTCCTTGCTAAGGATTTTCTGTAAAAATCTTTTAAAAATAGCAAAAATAAGCACAAGATCAGATGTGGAGTTCTGCTTATATAGTTGCTGCTGGCGACAGAGAGAAGCTGATACAATTTAATTTGCTAAATGGTCTTTCAATTCTAGGATTCAAGACTTTAACCATTAATATTCATACAAAGGCTTCCTTAAAAGAAATCAATAAGCACATCTGACCTTAATAACAGGGTTTTGTCTGTAATCAATACAATCACTAGCATAACATATTACCCTTCAGAATTGCACTCTGGATGGTTGAATCTGTCTGGAAATCTTTGAACTTGAGGCAGGTTAGTGTTGAAAAACATTTCAGTGAGTTCAATGTTGCTAATGCCCCATTTTGCTTCGTAGGAGATCCAAATCTGGTTCCTTAGGAGATCATATTTTTTGTTTATCCATTGCTTTTTTTTTAAATGGGCTTTATATGTATTTGATGTTAAGTCATGTTTTCTAAAGAATTCTCAATATTTTGAAAAAGAAACTCTTTATGTTCTAGGAAATGCAGTCATCAGCAGCTAGTCAGCCTTAAAATCATAAGGGAATGCAAATATTTGTACTTCTGTAATAATAACAATTAATTAGAAATTAGACAAATTAATTTTTCTGGAGAAAACAAAAAATCTCTTTTATGTCAGGTTTTTGGATGCTTGGCATCTTGCCTTACATCAAAAGGCTTCTGTTTTCTTTTGAATTATAATTGAATTCAAATAAGATATGACAGTTTATCATCAGACAGCATAAAGTATAGAGCTATATTGTACAATATAGCTAACATTCTATTTTGGGGGGATAAAATAGAAAGTGGGGAAAATGGAGAAAAGTAACTGTATTTTACTATTTTATTTTACTACCTTGAAAAGATTGGCTAGCTGAAGAGCTAGGTATAGTATTGACTTCTAGCTGTGTAAACCCCTGTGGATTTCCAGAAAGCACTGCTTCAAAACCCACGGATGCTGTGGCAACGCTATTGCTTTTGGTGCTCTCCCCTTTTCTGATATCATCACTTACCGTGCGGCCTCTTGACTTACGGTTGCTGATCCCCTCTGGGTCCTGTGGACCTTACATTACATCCTAAAGCTTTGACTCTTGGCAGGGAGGGAGCAAAGCCTTGTTTTTCTTTCCTGGATATATGATGCTGTGGATTTCTGATAAGGCTGGCCCAGGATCTGCAGGCAAGACTGCTGTTCATTTAAAATATTTTACTGTCACTGTATTAAGTGCTTTCATGATTAAAGAAAATAAGGTGGCTTCATGCTTAAGCAACTAGAAGACTAGTTACTTTTCAAATACCAGCAGGCCCTTTCTTTTGCATTGAGATAGGCTTGACTTACTGCCAATTCCTACAACCACTCAAAATTGTCCTTTGAAGCTCAGCCAGACAACTAAACAAACTGCATTATTTGCAATTTTACATAAATAATTTTTCTTAGTGCTGTGAGTCTCAAGGGACAATTCCATACATCAATAGTTTTGGGGTGATACCAGCTTTGTGTAGTGATTCCATATGGATAAACTATGACCTCCAGTTGTGATTCAAGTGAAACCAATTTCAATGTGATCTATTTTTCCCTGGGTGGTTCTTATATGATCATCCTATTTTTTGCTTTGTTTGTTTGCTTTTAAATGATATGTAACCTTTCCAGGAATAGAAAATTAATGTAGAAAGGTATCCTGTACTCTTTCTACTTCTCATTAATTTTTCACTAAACTTCAAGGGTTGCCAGTTGGCTTGAACTCCCTGACCAGTGCTGTTGCTATAGAGTAGTCAGCTGCCTTTATTTGTGTTCCTAAGGGGACAAAAGAATACCAAAAAAGAAGTGGTTTCAGGCTTCTTGCTTTTCTGTCAAGCATTAGTATTCACTTACTGTAGTGTGACAGTGTTAAAGTGGCTGCTGAAATGCTGTCATTAAATCCTGATGTTACACACCTGGCAGCTTGTCTTAATGTAAGCTAGTCAGTGAATATATATTATGCCGCTATCAGTAGTTTTCTAAATTCATATTCAAATAGGTATTTTATAAGTTTAAGCACAATAATTCAAAATTTAATCTACTTTGTATTTATTATTGTTCTTTGACCAAGATAATGCACATGCTTGCTTTACAACGTGTTTCATTTTCTTATGCTAATGCTTGAAGCAAAGTTGGAATTGCAATAGATAAAATAACTCCTAGTTCCAGTAAAGGATGTGTTGCTCTTATGCTAAAGTCTGTCCTCACTCCTACTCTGAGCAGCACACTGCAGTATAATAAAGCTGTCCAAGCTTGCAGCTTTAATTGTTAGCTCTGGGTCTTAACAGGAAAAAAAAAAAAAAAAAGGAAAAAAAACCCTTAGTTTTCTGTTTTTACTGCCTTCCCTTGAAAAGATTAACTGCTTAATTGTTTGTATTCAAATTTGTCAAAACAGACATAAATGCAGAAATGCCTAGGTGATTATATAACCTTAGGAGACATACAGAGCTTTAAAAATCACCCAATATACACGATTACCTTAACTATCCAGTACTTTTTTAGTAGTTTTTGCTACACTTGAATTTTACATAAATGTTTTGTGCTCCTGTTACATATTCAAGAATTCCCTTTGCAGTCTAGACTAAATGTTAACAATGACAAAAGATAAAATGGCCTATTCAAATTCATATCCCTCTGGTAAGTGCAAAGCAAACAGAACATCTTCACTCTACTAGATCTTTGTTTTTCATTACCACAACAACAACAAAACTATTTGGCTTCACCTCAAGCCTTCAATTGCTCTATTGGGTTATTAAATATACAGTGGAAGAGCCAGTAATGAGTGATATTGCTTATGTACCTCCTCTGCTTGTTTTTCATAAATAGACGACTCATTACTATGTTTGAGAGACTTGAGTTTTATTTCTAAGAATCTCCTTTATTCTCATAACTGCATTAAAGAGTATTTTCCTGTCTTTCTCACCCCCATTAATAACTGAATCATCCTTTTATATAATAACTGTTGGTATCGCAGACTACCATCCAGCTAGCTCAGTGCTAACAGCTGGCATCTGCCAAATTATTAGGGGTATTGAAGGTGTTTACTGAAGTGAGGGAACCTAACATATTGCTTAAATAGAATTGCATGCTTTATTACCTTGAGATTAATTTGATTTCACTCAATAGGGAGTTGTTTTGCATTACAAAATACAGTGTCCAGTGGGTTTATGTCCCATTTTGTATTTAAAGCAGATGTCTTTTTGCCTCCGTAAGTATATCTGGAAGGAAAAGAGAAGCAATTTTTGGTGTAGGTGATCGCATACTTTGAGAGTAGCTTTGCACTATAAGATGTACATAATAAAGTTATATTTCTATGTATAAATAGAAATAAGATTTAAAAATTCACAGATTGTAATAAATCTAAGTTTGGAAGAAGAGAAAGTAGAAATACAGAGAAAACAAACAAACAAACAAAAAACCAACAAATATGGTGTGCTTCCTTTGGCAGCATTGACAGCTCTTGCTGCCCAGAAGGTAGGATTCAGGCTTCAAAACAGCAAATTTTGAGGTATATAGGCATATTAAGTGTCTATTATGTGGTTTATCGTAACACTTCATTTTTTTCCCAACAGAATTGGTTTCTTCATTATAAAAGATATTACCATAAATTACATGATGGTAAGTGAAAGACATACAAAGACATCAAGTCCTTACGTTGCTTCTCCCTGGGCTTGGCTCTGTATGATCAGAGAGGCTTATGAAAATTAAGCTGTTTTATCTGGTATATGGTGGATTATCTTCAATAGCTAGATAAGAGGGAACAAGCTGGGAATTCACAAATGTCTGTTGTTGGTGATGATCTATGAAGCAGATGGAAAACAGATTTTTGTTAAGCTGATTCTGCAAAATGGAGTGTAGTAAATGAACTTGAATGTGAAAATACCCTTGCATTGCAGGTCTATGGTGACAGAAAATTGCACATTAGAATATGTCAACATGAGATTTTTCTGTGTATTCATAGGCTGGATTTATCCTATACAGACATGGTTACTACTGGAAGTTACAGGAACAGAATTTGTGGAAATACTAGTTTTTTATTGCTAAGCTGAGATAGATGCTATAAATTCCTGATTTTGAAAATATAACTCAACTATGAAAGGTTTAAAATCCTTTCTTGCTTTAAATTAATGTACAGTTGTAACAGCATGATCTCAAATAATACAAAATCAGCTTATCTTGATACAGATTTGGAGTCTTGTTTTGGCAGGCATTCTAGGTATCTTTTGAAAAATCATGAATTTTGAAACAAGGGCATGTAAAATGGGTTTGACTGAGTTTTAGTTTGAACAGGGGACTGATAGTACAGGAAGATTAAGCTTTAGATATGTTTCCATATAGCTGTATGAATAGAAATTGTTCCGTTTCAAGCGGTAATTTATTCTTGGCATCTGAGATACAGTTGTCAAGTATTATGTGTACTTATTATGTGGTATCATTTGTGATGTTGATAGATAAAGGATTATATTTAAACAGTTTAGCAATTTAAGTGTTATTATCATTACTGAATGGCAGGCTTTATACAATTTTATTTAATAACTAAAGACCTTTTTTTGTTTTTAACTCAGGAGATCTGCTAATACTCAGAATTTTATGTATTAAGTAAAAACATAGTAATTTTATTTTTGTTAAATATTATAAAGTATACACATACCAAGTAAGTACCTTTTCTTGTAAGTCAATGATAGCTCTATCCATAACCATTCTTTTTCTTTAGTTGAGAAGGAGAGTAATGTTTATAATGTGTCATTGTAATTTTTATTCAGCATGAAGGTCATGGCTTCATACCAGACAAGAACATTTCATGTTCTTTAAATATAAGTTAGCATTTCTGTGATCACCGAAACATTTCAGAGTTACAGAAATAAGTCTGAATTGAAGGGAATTTCATTATACTGGAAGAGGAAGTTTATTTTAATAGTAACTCATGTTATCATATAAAACAAACAAATTCTCCTTTCAGATTTTATGGATTCAGTCTTAATTTTATCCTTCTTGTAATAAGCAAGCAAGGATATTCCTGTTCTTACAACATATGTATCACTTCAAAGTCAATATAATTTAGGGACAAAAGGGGCCAGAATACTTTTATTACACAGACAAATATACCTTGGGAAGAAAACTTATTTATGAAATACTAATACTTACAAGAGTTAGTCATACAGACTAGAATTACCTATGTGAAACTGCATGATTTCTTGGTGGAAGAATCCGGAACTGTAAGGGTTTGTCGCAAATAACATTCCGTGCCATATAGTTCATAATGAGGAATTTATTACTGACATCAATGAGAAGTGGAATCTGTCAGGAAATGCTGTAATTATTTTTTTCCCAAATCAAAATTAAAGTTTTGAAGACTTAATTTTTGCATGAAGTATATGTAGAAAACTCTACTTCATTCTTTCAAAATGAAACACGATCTGTGATCAGCACAAAAACTGACACCAGGACACGCTCTTACAGGCCTAACTGATGAGCTTCCAATTAAGTTCTTTCTTTCAGACAATTGTAATAATTCTGAAGTTACAAAGCACTGAGAATTTTCACTGCTGACCAATTCTCTCTGTCTGTGTCTGTTTTTTTTAACATAATTATATTCTAAGCCTGGTGTGAGATCCCTTTTTTCTTTATCATTGTAATTAACATCAGTGATTGGAGTTGATGTTCATATTTTCCCTTAAAGAAAACATGTTTCACTTGCTAGGATCATATATTAAGATGCACTTTTTGTACTATAATCATCACAACAAAAGTATTTCACATTAACTTTGATTTTACGTACCTTTTTGAGTAAAGCATGTGAACAGTGATTGCAAGCTGGTAGGTCATGTTTTGTGAAAATGTAAGTTAAATAACAAAATAAACCCAAACAAAGTGGGGAGTAAAAGGTAGGCTAATGCAGAAGTCATCTTAAAAGTCCTCTTGGCAAATTGCAATGTGTACAGCAGTCACTGCATGTTATTCAGAGCTGCTAATATGGACACTGAAACAAGCCTGCTGTACAGGTGCTAGACTTAGATTTAATAAATAGTCTGTACAGTATCAAACTATATAAAAAGTCTAAAAATCACAATGAGAATTATTATATTTAAAAACTGTTCTATATTGTAAAAATGTTAAAATTAGGTCAAAACCACCATTAAAAAAGGTATGAAATGCGCAATTTTGCTAGTGGAAACAAGGGGCTTAAGAAGGCTGCCATAAAAAAGGCTGATACAAGTTGCTTTGTGATCTCTCCTTGTGTCCAGGATCCTCACGTATCACACAGGCCTCTAAGCCATTCTTTTCATGCAAGGAGGACATGAGCCTGCAGTATCTAGCACTGCTTTCAATAGAGAAGAGGGAATTCATGAGGAGTGCAAGGTTATTTTAAGACAAATGCACAGTGCAGTCTTTTTATGCAACTATTTGGAAAACACAGGAACAATATTTTTTTCCTAACTGAAGAGCTGTGAAATCAGTGGAGTCGCAAGGGGATATAAAGAATAGTAGGATCTGATAACATCATAAGCCTTCTGGAAGCAAAACATTTGTTTTTGTATAAATTTGTATCTAGAATACCATTTGAGAACCTAGTTGAGTTTTAATCACAAGATGCAAAGATTATATATTCCCAAAGGTACTAAAATTAATACAACTTAAACTAAAATATTGCTAAAAGGCAGTAATCTTTTATACTTATTTCTCACAAAACACCAGGTGAGGAACCAGTAAATAAAGGCAATATAAATGGCAGACAAGGTGAAACAGATCGCTGTAACATAATTCTTGACTGTTAACTGGCACTTAACACAGCAACTCTATCTTCAATTTGACAAATGCAATAAGACACCTATGTTGACATACGTGTGGTGCACTTAACCACTTTTATTTATGTAACGGAGGTGTTAAAATTGTCTTGAAAAGCAGCCATCAAAGGAAGGGAAATGGATGGGAAGAGGCAGGTAGCAGCCATAGCTGTCAGTGACCAATGACTGGGTAATTTCCCCCCATATCCTGACAATTTCCATGCAGAGCCTCTCTTGTTGCTCAACTGTATAGGAATCTTGGTAAGGTTGGAGGGAGTCCACTGGTTTTCAACAATAGTTAGTTACGAAGACTTCTTTTAAGGAAATACAATTAAGCTAAAAGTGTGTGCATCTCACACGCTGCCTATGGTACATTTTCAATATATACACTTTCATTATATACACAAACATCCTATATGTACACGGTTATCACCTTCGTTAGCAAGTTAAAAGTCGATAGATAATGAACCTTGTGCAGTATCTTCTCTTCCTCTGACATAGATTTCACAGGGAATCTCTTCCATAACCCTGTCTTCTATGACTTGCTCGGGGCAGTCATGCGCTTGCTTGAAAGTGTAACTGCTTTTCTTGAATGTGCTATTGAAAGTTTTCATTGGCTGAGGTTGCGCAAAGTCGTTGCGGAAGGGAAGCTCCACGGAGCTGAGGTTTGTCCTGCTTTGTTTTATGTTAGAGGCCTGAGTGCCACAGTGGTGGTCGTGAATGCATCTAGAAGCTGTGGAGGAGCGTCTCATTTTCTGGTAATTTTCAAGTTCTTCTGATAAATCTGCCAAATCCGCAGAAATTTCTTTGTCCCTTAGTGAAAACAGTTCGTAGTGTGGAGGATCAAATACTTCTTGGAATCCAGTTTTATTGAAAGCAGTCTTGCAAGCCATAACCTTTTTGCGAGGTTGCTTCACTTGCACTAGAATGGAAATGATGAGAAGAACTAAAACGATTCCTGATGTGATGCCTATGATTGTTCCATGGGTTTTGGTGATTTGTTCAAACAATCCGGCCTTTTTCTTTTCTGGAAAGAAAAGGTGGGGATAATGTGTCAAAGTAAACCAAGCTATATTCTGATCACCATGTGCTAAAATTATCTATTTTTTAAAAAAGAGAGATGTTCTAACAGCAGTGATGTATAACTGGCTCTGCTGCTAGTCTTCGCTTTGGAAACAGAGCAGCCCTGCCGGCGCGTAGCTGCGTTACTCCTGTTTCGGTGCCGCAAGTCCGGTACCTTCCCACTAATGGTTAGTGGTAAGATCCCACTAATAGCTGGGAAGGATAAAAAGCCAAATCAACCCAACCCAAATCCCTCGGCACTGCTGGGCAGCACTTCTTATGAAAACACACAAGATGGCAGCATCAGGTTAAGATGGTTTCCCATACTCCCAAACCTCTTTGAAGACAAATTTTTCCAGCTTTCTGTTCTGTAAAAGTACTTGTCCCAGGTGACTAAAAGAATTCAATGTTAATAGAATCTAAAATAATCACTAGGAAAAAAAAACACTACATGCTACACAGTCTCCATACACAGCAGCGTATACGTGTGTACACATGTATACACATGTGTATACATACACAACATACACCCTCACTCGTAATGATTAACATGTTAAAATCAAACAAATGTTTAGAATTGTATTTAGTGTTGAAGATTACAGTTTCAGATCTGAAGATCTGAAAAGGCCTTTTCTGCCTGAAGGCTTGTCTTTCTCTTTCCAACTGTATCACTTTTTCTAATAAGATAGTAGTCGTCCGTATAAGACTTGTTTTGTTTAAATTTCAGGAATGGGTCCGGTGCAACCTGGCAGACACTATATTCTATTTCTTGTGAAGCTAATGTCCTTTTAAAATAAAAAGTATATTTCGAAGAGGAACAAAAATTTTAACTATAAAATAGTAGGATCAATCTTCACAATGCTCATATGCCTCCTTAGTTTAAATTAAGAATTTGAAACACCTTCCTGAGGTTAACAGAACTGCTGTCTTAGGAATATTTTTAGGCAAAGGCATTTCATGATTTTCTTGAAAGGCAAATGGACCATGCTGGATAACATTTTACTTTGCATTGTATTCACCTCTGCAGTGGTTTTCATCCCAAGGGTATGCACAGTTTTGAATGCCATTGCAGACTAAAGAATTATTGATGCACATGTTGCTATGGCAGAAATACGTGCTGCCTGAGCAGGGAGCTGTGGAAAAGAAGAGAGAGACAATATTAGGATTTCCAAAACTCATACAGTTTACTCAAACAGTAAATTCCTAATATATTAATAGGCATATACATTATTTATTCCTTTACAGTTTAAATGTGATATGTTTCTTGAATAGATCACATTATCAGCTAGTTTACTCTCTGTTCATTTGGTTGCTTTCAGATGTATTATCCATTCTACAAACAAAATTTTCCTGCCTAAACTGGGTAGCAGAAAGAGACTGTCATCCAATGCAGCTGATGGAGGAAGGCTTTAATACTTGTCTTTAAAAACAAAATACTTAGAAATCACATGCTCCCCATCAATTATATATTTATTTAATCTGCTGTACATCTGCTGTGTAGATGGCATAGCTGGTTCTGAAGCACTCCCTGAACATCTGCATTTTAGAGCCCAGTTATGTATTAAGGCAAATCAGATTTCAGCTTGCACAGAACTGTTTCAGTAATTGGGAGACATTTCGGTAACTGGAGGCATAAAAGTCATTTCTTCCTGTGAATCAAAGCTGTTGCATTTTCCTATTAGAGCTAATGCAGGGATTGAGAGAGAGCACAGTTTAGCATTTTATCTATCTACCTATAGTTAAAAATTTGAAATAAATTAACTAGAAAAGAAGACTTCTAAGCATCTCTGAATGTTCTTCAGATTAAAAAAAAATATATATCTTTAGAGTGTTGTATAATATACATAGTGTGTTCTTTACAGCTTATCCCTATGACAATATGTAGTTTATGTTCCTGCATAGTCTCTTTACTGGCTTATGTTCACATGTCCATAAAGGTGGACGCATGCACTTCATTTCAGTAACAGTCTCTCTAGGAGCCACAGTGTCTGACAGGGCCCAGGCCAGGATTTCAGTAAGAGCTGGACTTCTCTTGTAACTGCCTCCTAGACTGGCGCAGCATTCACGCTGTTGTTCCCATCTAGCATTATTCATGTATCGACTCAAGCCAGCAATCAGATACATTGATTTCTAACACTGCTGTTAGCTGAATTACTTTGTCAAATCCGCAAGCAGCACCAGGTATGTGTGAAGTGCCTATTATGCACAGTTGGTTCATTTATGTAAATCTTTTCAGAAATATTGTTTTCATGGTCCATAATTATAAATAGCTTAATAATCTGAAGGAAAAAAAAAAGATACGGAAGAATTCACTATTTTCAACTGGAATATTTGCTTAGCACTCAATTATTTAAAAATAAACGAAACATTTTTAGACCCATACTTTTGAATGGTTACCCTTTGACAAAATAGAAAGATAGTATGTCAGATTAAGAGATAAATAAGAACAACCACACATTATTGCTGACTTTCTTTTGTCAATGACTTCTGAGTCACCGTAAAAATCTTAAATTTGAACAAGTTATCTAACCTTTGGAGCAGTCATTGTTTCAGCCGCTTATATTCAAATCAATATTTACAGAATAAATCAATAACTCCTCTGGCAGAATTCTTTGCTTTTTCTGACTGAAAGATGGAATTACTTAAACTATCGCTGATACTGATAATTACCTTGAAAAATAAAAAGTAGTGGAAAAGCAATTAGAAGCTCAGCAAGAAAGTACTGCATAAAAGTGGTACTAACAGAAAATCGCAGTATAAAAAAATTACTAAACCCTCTTTTAGTTTACTGAGCCCTATTTTTATTATCTAACCTATTTTAAGTTAATCTGTTTAACTTATTTTATTTTAAATATTAGATCATTTTTAGAAGGACTCTGTTGTTTCTTACTGTCATGTGCATAAAGCAGGCAATATAATATTTTTCTTTGTTGTTGCTCTTGAAAGAGTATTTTACATAAAGTAATTTTTATTCTTTGTTAAACTTCACTGGTTATCAAACAGAACATAAAATCTGCCTGTTACCTGTAACTTGAGCTTTCCTGCACAGCGGTCACCAGCATTTTTGTCAGGACTGGCTACAGATGTGTTAGTACTGTCAAAAGAGTTACTTCTTTAAAGCCAAACCTGTACTATTTATTCTGCAAGCAAAAGTTATTGAAAACTTAACCTTTAGCACAAAAGTAGTTTTGATTTCCTGAAGTTAAATGTCAAATGCTTTATTCAGCTCCCCCAAAGTATTGCAGATCTCTGCAGTTTCTTCTGACCCTTGAGCTGCTGCTCGTGTCTGGCACCGAAGTGGAAGCTGGCGGCTACTGGGAGAGAGCCCTTTAGTCCTGCTGTCTTTTAAGTAGGTCTGAGCTTGCTGTAGAGCTCAGTGAGAACTGGCCTGAGGCTGCATTATTACTGAATTCAGGTGGAAATGAATCCCTCTGACCAAGAAGGAAAGCCGTTCTTCAGAACCAGTGCTTATAACAGCGCCATAGCAAGTATTTACTTCACATATCTGTATATGAAGGAAACAGAAACACCACTTTTGGTGTGTTCCTGCTGCATAATAGGCAGCTAATGCTTTTCCCTAAATGCCTGAAGTACTTTGATAGAGATGGGACAAACTGGTACTTCACAATCTACTTACGATCCACAAAGGAGGTGAAGAGCATCCGGAATCTGCTCAGCCTGCTGCCTTCATCGGCCCACATGCGCACCACGCCCGTGCCCGTCTGCAGCACCACGTCGTTGGCCACTGTGCTGCAGAACTTGGCCTTGAGGTTCTCAATAGAGCTGCTCCCATCATACACAGCAACAAAGTTTCGTTTGCATTCATTGGAATGCTCCATTTGGTAGTCCAGAAATCGCAAATAGATCTGTCAGGGAAGGAAAAGGATGGTCTCCAGCAAAAGTTATACACAGGACTTTTTGTTTTTTCTTACCTTCCTGGCAGATTTTGAATAAGATATTCCTTGAGTATGGGTTCGTGAGCCACCAAAGCATGGGAAAGAAAACAATCCCTTTGAAGGTATCTGTTTTGCATCAGGGAAAAGCTGATACAAAGACCTGGCTGAGGTCTCCAAATCCATGGGTGTGCAGTTACAGTGACCTCTGAGGTGATACATTAACTGCTTACAGCATTTGCCACGCTGCAGCTTTACATGCAATTTCCTAATAGCAATAATTGCAAATTCCTCTTGAGCTTGTGAAGAAGGGAAGACAGGCTGGACATACACTGTGCTTAGTACCTTTTCTTCTGCCCTTTTGCTGTATCTCATTTTTAATCTAAGCTACTGCCAAAGCCCTCTGCAAGTGTGTTGAAGGGATTTCACTAAAACAAAACCAACACTTTTCAATGGAAAAAGACACAATTTCTCCCCACCATGCACCTAACAGGCATGGTTAAAAATCCAGTAAAAGGCTGGTAACACCTGCACTGTCTGGCTTTTCCTTTCCCCAGAGTTTTACAAAGGCTGGCGCTTCCCCTTGCACATGCTGGGAGAAGGGGCAGTCTGTGTCGTAGTATCTCACACTTCATCACACCCAGGTTTGTGAAACCAGCACTTTGTTATATGTAGGTATTTTCCCCTGTGACTTTGTTGTGTGCATTCAACATCACGATGTGCAAAGTGATATTCAGTAAATACTTTTCTTTTGCTACTGTCTTTGTCAGATTTACTGGCAGAAATTCTCAGCTGTGCCGAGAACGTGTCTGCCACTGACATCATGTCTCATGGGTGTGGGTGTGAGCTGCGGGGCTGGTGTTTGGTCTGAAACTCATTATTTTCATTTAAGGGTTGCCATTATATATCTGCTATGATAGTATGATGGAAGCTAAAAATAAATTAGCACACTTTTAATAGATCTATTCTGTGTATGAAAACAGAAGAAAAATTTCATTAAAAAAGGCTCAGCTCAGGAAAAGCTCCTTCTGCTTAGTGTGCCAGGCAAGCAGATCTGGTCAAGACTTCAGGTTCCCAGATAGAGATATAAAAGGTCTTTGCTCTTGGATTATATTAAGCTATTCTAGGAGATTAATTTATTGGAGTAATTATTGGAGGTAATTTATTAAATTTATATTATGGGGAGTTTAAAAAGTCCTTTCATTGCTGCAGTTGTGTCAGTTTTATAATTTCACTGTTATTACAAAATAGAAGTGAAGAAATCAAGAATTTTCCATGTTGATTTTTCACATGAGACTGCACTCTATTTTATCATTGTAATTCTGCCAGCATTGAAGTTTGAGAAACCACTGTCAGAATACCAAGAGTTATTTTCCTGTAATGTTTTAACTGAATAATTTAGGATGATGATCTAATCTCAAGACTGACCCAACTACAACTTTGCCTGCTGGCAACATTCAATAATTTATTAAAATACTTAAGAGCAAAATCCGGTACACTCAAGTGCAAATATAGAAAGAAAACGGTTTCATTATTGTTTCTGGAAGAACTGCTACCGTTAGTTAGTCTGTCATAGTGCACTTGGGAGTTGAGTCACTTCCTCAAAGGCTCAGGTACATTAATACAGTTTTAGTTTCCTTCTTGTCCTGTTCTCTGATCAGCTTTTCTTAGGTTGCTATTTTAGTACTAATTTGGAAGTTGGAAAATAAGGCTGGTCAGTTAACCCTTAGGATTATGCAAGAAAGCATAGAGCATGTTTGCGTCTTGGCAGACAATGGTATTTAACATATTTTTTTTTGATTTTTATGTGCATGTGGTACATTCAAACAGTGCTATTCACTTTAACATGCAGATTCAAAATCACAAAGGAGTGATTTATTGGGAAAAATATACATATTCTTCACTGCAACTTATAAGTAATTAATTAACAAGGCATACTTTGGTGTCTCTCATTGACTTTTTGTCTCTAACATCTAAAATGCCTCTTCAGAGCTTGGGTAGGAAAGTTCTAGGAAATTTTATTATGGCACTTAAGATTACATGATCTTACTGCAGAGTTGGAAGAGAAGGAGTGAGGGTGCCTTAAAGCATTTCATCTCAGACTGCTCATGAAACTATTCTTTAATTAAGGTGCCAGATTATTAATAGCACTGTGAGGAGCAGCTATGTTTTCTATTGACTTTGAATAGAACGAAGTGCTCAGTAGAACCCCAGCAGCAAAATTTTAAACCATGGCAGTGAGATTTGCTGGCATTTGTCAGACTTCAGCCAGCACTTTTGCCTGCAGTTTTTTTTCCCCCATAAAATAGATCAAGTTAAAGGCCCTTGAAAAATGTTTCCTAGGCAGTTTTCAGATTTATTTTCTATGTTAAATGTCAAATATTTGGAGTAAAACAGCAGTGGATCTGCTACATAAGTTTAAATTCAGAAATGATCTATCTGGATTTCCTAAGCCACTGATACATAATTCATTTTAGAGAAAGGGAGACATTATGCAAATCGCAGCTAATGACCTATTACCTGTTACTAATGATTTGGAAGCCCATCATATACTGAATCATATGAATGAAACTAACCTTAGCATTTGGAGTAGCCTTAATTGTCCATATGCAGTCAACTGCTTGTCCTGGCTTTGTTTTCTCTTCTTGTTCTACTTGACTGGAACGTACTATCCCATCAGCTCCCGAGAGCTCAAACTGGCAGTCTAGAGAGAACATACACCTTGCTGTCAGATGCAATGTGATATTCATAAAAAAATTCATATAATTTCATAAAATACTGGTGGTGTAATACTAGACCTGGAATGGGATTTAAAATGCCTCCCAGGTAAGTGAAGTCAGGATCTGTAATAGAAAAAAGGTCATGAATTACAAGGGCTATAAATGCTAGAAAATAACTTCAAGGTCTAATGTAAATACTCCTGCTGTTTCCACCAGTGGTGGGACAGCTACAAACAAATGGATTCTTCACTAGGAAAGTATAGATTTATTTACCTGGTATAAATGAGTACTTTGCTTGAAATCCTTTTCCTTCCAGCTCCTCATCAGAAGTAAACTTGATCCACATAAATCTCCCTGTTGATCTAATTAATGAAGGACTTTTGAGACCACAGTAACGATCAATGAGAGGGGAGAAACCAAAAGGTCCATCTCGAACCTCCAGATGATCAAACCGGCATTCAAAGGAGGGTTCTATGTAATAAGGTTCATCAAAGGTCAACTCAATTCTTTGTCTTGGAGCAGCTAGCATAGAAAAAATGAGAAAAATATTAAAGGAAGTTATATAAAATACATATGAAGATATGATAACAATGAAAAGAGAACCTCTAAAACAGCAAGATAAAAAAAAAAAGGTGTGCCTCCTAATTTGCACATATTGGCAGTGGTCTGCAGGAAGGACCACATCTTAGCTCCTTAGTGATGATGAAGTAGCTGAATCTGTGCCCTGGGGCACAAAGAAGCCTTGCACAAAGAAGCTCCAGCCATGGCCTGGTATGTCCCAGTGCTCAGGCTGGACGGGCTGGCTGCTCTACTGGGCATTCTGTTCCAGGGAATATGCAAAGCTCTAGAAATGCAGGCACACCAACAAAAATGATGCCCTACGTTAAGGCAGAGCAAGGTATTAAGTACCAGACTGAACAAATAAAACCTCACTGATACGTTACTTGAAATATTCTAATTAGTTGATATGAATCTGAGGAAAAGTTGACTAGTGTTTTTAGCCAATTTCAGTGTTTTTTTGGATGCATCTTAATAAGAGAGAAAATAATTAGTGCCCAAGGTCTTTATCCAGGATACTCCCACTAGAATGTGTTTTTTTTCATTAATGATTTTTTCTTTTTGTCCCTGTCATGTAATTTTAATAGTGACCTCAGCAGTGCTAACAAACCTGTGTATTTTTAGTAAAGTGCTATGGAGCCAGCCAAGTGTGCCTTTTTTGTTAATAAAAGACAGCATAAAGGCTTTCTGCCTGTGAGATGGCCCTGCAGCAATACAGCATGTTCTGGTAAACGCTGAAGATGGTCTTCAACCGTCTTTTGCAGTTTATTATCAGCAACATCAAAACTGATAATAAGGTAACAATTAAGCCATGGTTTTTATCTCATTAGCTCTGTGCCTTGACAGATTAGAGATGAGATGTGTCTTACTCCATACTGTTAATTCCCAAGTGTTTGCATTTTCTATTCATTTGCTGCTATTGCTTTGGAGAGTCCATTCAAGTTTTTTTCCTCAACAAGATGAGTGCAGAATTATGTTACCAATGTGGCTATATGTTACTGGACAACCCAGTAAAATGACAGTCTTAACAGTTCAGTGTTGGACTGTTCAGTTCAGTAATTCCAGCACGAGAGAGCAGAAATGGAGCCTGTACCTTCCAAGATATAGATGCACTCTTGATTTGGCGGGTACGTGTTAGGGTAGTTGGGTGAAGCAAAGTGTCCTCCATTACTTGTCCGTACCCAGTTATCACACTGGGTGGGAGGGATGCGGTTCACTCCAATATTCTGCCCACCTTCAAGGAAAAAATATCATGATCAGATGTCTGCAGCAGGCATGCAAAGTTGGTATTGCAAAAAAAAACATTTATGTAGAGCAATAGTATATAGAAGAAGTGTGTTTTGGTTGAAAAATCTCTTGCTGCATATGTTGATATTTAGCTAGCAAAAATCATTTTGTTTAATTTAGCAATGTGCTATATCCAGAAGAAATCACTCTTTTGGAGTATGAGATCTGTACAGTAATCCTTGGAAATGGGAAGGGAGGAAGTAATTTTTACCCAAATGAATTTAATTCTTGATTCTCTTGTTTCTCAGTCAGATATTGCCAGCCACTGTGACTACAGCAGCACTGCTTTATGTCCCACTTCTTTTCCATCCCTATGCAGATATAATGCACAATATTTGTAACAGAGTTTACTGAAATACATGAGCCTTAGGCTGAGTATTTCTTTACAGGAATTTGTTAGTCTACTGAATGCAGATAATATGTGAATACACTAAATACAGCAATGGCAATTAATGAAGTAAAATTACTTGCTGTAGGTACTGGTAGCTGTACTGGTAGCTAAGGGTCTTGTTTAAGATCAAAGCAAAGATCTTCTAAATGATTTTGGCTTTTGAAATATGATTTCTAGCTGAATTCATGTAGTTCAATAAGGTACTGTGCCACGGCAGAGCATTTGCAGGAGCTTTCGTAGTCCGGCCTCCCTTTTCCCCAGAGAAAGGGCTTGGAAACAGTATGATCCCTCTGACATTCGTGCACTGTGTCTCTGCCTTTTCTCTCAGATAGCGGCAGAGAAGGAGGCACAAGCTCTTCCATTTCTACTGGCTCCCTAAATCCCACAGAGAGGCTCTCAGGATCTTGTTTGTACTTAGGCAGCCTTCCCTGGAGACCTTCGCAAAGAGAGACCTGCTGAAAGGGCTTGGCTGCCGCTGGGTGTAGCAGCACCTTTCCCCGGCATCTCGGCAGCCTTCCTGTGTGCTGGGAAGGGAGATCTCAGTCTCTCCATATATTTATAAAGAAAGTGCTCTAGGTGCCACTTTCTCTCCTATGTATGGATTATTCCCACATATGAAAAAACAGGATTTCTGCAACTGTTGTCTTCCTCTCTGGGGAGGCACTGTATTCAGAAATGTTTGTGGGTGGACTGTTTGAAAAGCTGCAGAAAACTTGTCAGATGCAGAAAATGTGAAATTCTGTGGTGTTTCTTCCCACCTTTAAGGTCTAAAACCTTTAGAATTTTAACTGAGTGAATGAGCTTCCTTTCTTTGTATATGTGTCTAAACCACGGTCATGTTTAGTTGGAAAAAATGCTGAGATTCCTTCTTTTTAATTGAAAAGCTATTAGTACCTGAACACAAATACCTTCTTTGACTTATTTTACTTACTTCAAAATGATAAAACTGTTACATTTTTTGAAAGAAAGTCATCAACCCAGATCTGTACCTTGTGTCTTCTGTGCAACAGCAATCCCTTCCACTACAAGAATTGTTACCAGCAGCACTGATGAGAAAAGTTGGACAGGAAAAAAATCAGTTATCAAACAAAATGTACAGACCATCTTCTGCAGCCCTGATGCATGCAAATCCTGGTAGCACTGACAACAACAACAAAATCAGAATATACAAAAATAATATACTACTTTAAAATTTCAGCTTTAGGAAACTAGTGCAGTTTAAGTGTCACTGTTGGCACTTGCCCCACATTCCTTAAAAAAGCTTCAAGAATCTTATGCAGAATATCTATCACCTTGCAAGCATTTTATAAAAGTAAATGGAATCTACCTTCTGTATAATCTTAGTATCCTGAAGCGAGATGTTTGACTGCTGTAGTGAACCATATTTACAATAAAACTCCACATACCTAACATGCATATGAAAGATTTCTGTGGCTCCTAAGAATTAATGAGAGCAGCGGAGCCGTGCGGAGCACAGAGCAGAGCGCGGGGAGGGCTGTCCCCGCAGCTGCTGGCAGCGATGCCGCGCAGCGCCCACACACTGGCTGCCCATGGACTCGACGTGGTTATGAGACTTTTCTCACCAAGTACTTTTCCCTTGGGAGAGAAGCACAGAAATAGGTTTGCACTAAAGTTCCCTCAGTTTATTTTTTCAGATCCTTTGTTTCAATTGTGAAATTCAAGGCCCCAAGTTTAAGTGCAATAGATTATAATGCGTTGTTAAAATAGATGATAATGCAGTGTTATACCGAGCCCCTATTTTGCATGGACATAATAATCTCAAAGCAATTTATGCTGCTTTATAATTTGTTGTACTGCTTCCCACCA
>JAUBOD010000560.1:2882130-2892551 GCA_032353885.1 Nothura maculosa
AGCCCCTATTTTGCATGGACATAATAATCTCAAAGCAATTTATGCTGCTTTATAATTTGTTGTACTGCTTCCCACCATGTTTCTTTTTTCTGAAACAAAGCAAACAAGCACAGAAACCCATTATAAGGAAAATCAATATTTTCATGACTAACAACATTGACATAGCTATTCACCATCAGATAATAATAACTCCCCTGTATTTTAGTATAGTTATCTGCTATGGCAAACTCTTAGGTATACCTTTTTCTTCTTTTCATCTTAAAAATGTCATCATGTATCTGAGTTTACTTATATTTACTTCAATGGCCATTTTCTCCTCCAAAGATAGACAGCAGCAGCAAAGATACTCAGTTACACTATTCAGTGGCTTCTCATTTCAAAATGAAGCAGATATAGAAACAAGCCTCCTAAAAGGACTTTAAAAATCTGATTGTTTTTTCACTAAAGCCTCTGCTGTTTCTATAAATAGTCCAGAGCTGTGTATATCTGTGCAAGTGCAAAAGAACAGTACATGTTTCCTGCAGAACAGCATGGATATGCAGGCAATTATAGCAGATAAATGGACTGAATATTTGTCTTACTGTCTTTTTTTTTGTCATATTATATGGCTGAGTGGGTATAATAAGTACAGGCCACCTTCTCTTTGTCCCTCTGCCCTTTTTTCCTCTTCATTTTTAACCTCTTCCATCTCTTGTCTTTCTCTAGCAGTGCCCGTCCTCATGCAGTCAAAGATCCTTAAAATGTAGTCTAAGCAGGCCAGGTACTAAATGTTTAAGAGTTTTCCTTTAGCCATTGTTTTTATCCCTTGTAATAGTAAAATGAAGAAAAGAGGTGTCTCGATGATTAATACTGTGTATATGGGCTGTCTTATCTCTGTGGCATTGCTAGCAAAAGGGTGGCGAGAGCTGCACCTGCTCTTTGTGAGAGGGCTCAGCTACTATTGCCTTAAACTGGGTCTCTTTCTGTGACATAATATAATATGGGACAGCAAATAGGAGTTTTTTGGCTGAAAATGAAGCCTGTCAATATTCAATTGAAAAGATAAGAAAGAAAGAAGAATTAGCCAAGTATTTGTAATCCTTTTGGACTGCTTCCATCTCTTCTGTGTACATTTTTTGCTTTTTCTTAAGCCTATCAGTGTGATAACATGGTTGCTCTTTAGTGTGTACGGAAAAAAAATCTAGATTAGGTCCATATTTTACTTTGCTACAGGACACAGGGGACAAGTGTCTAAAGCAGTGCATTTGAATGGGGCTTGCTGGTGGAAGCAGAGCGCACAGTGCAGGCCAGGACGGATGGCAGCCAGGGGAGGGCGGGTTGGTTTGGTTTGTTTTCCATGGAGACGCATGGTGAGAACCCTGCTGGAGGACACTCAGCTGAGGCAGCCCAGCCTTGCAGCCCTGCACACCGTTAGCTCTCAGATAATAGAGGTTGGGGCTTCTCCAAGTTCCACTGGCATCTACTGCCTGGCACCTAAACTACACAAGAGCTGTCGTCAAGTGAGCAGCAGCATCACCACTGAGGCAGACGAACTAAGGGGAACTTTCTCATTCATTAATCTGGTATTCGCTACAGAGTCTTATTCCATGAAGTATGGTGCATAATTTTTTACTACCATTTAAAGCTCTGATAGTTTTTATCTGTGTGAAGATTAAGTAGAAATTTTAAAAGCTGCAAGGTTCTGTCTCTGTTTTTAAAGGAATCTTTGTCCTTTTTTCCCTCCTTTGCATGAAATATTTTAGATCACATAGCCTGCAGACAGCTGTTTAAATTTTTAAGGGTGAAGACACTAACGATATATTGCAATCATTATTACCACTCAGTTTTTATAATAGGCTTGTGGAATAATATAAAAGAATCACCTGAACCACTGTAATAAAACACACATTGTTGTGGGGTTCAAGACTTTTTTTGAAGGCATTTCTTAAAATTCTCCCAAAATGAATATGACAAAAAAAATCAATTTGTTTGCTGACTTATAAAGAGATTCACAAATGACTGGCACCTATTTCTCTCTAAAAATGGGAGTAAAGTAGATAGTTTCTCTTTTTTTAGTAAAACAATTCTCAGCCAACAGTAAGAAATCAGTGTTTTGCTTAGGAAAACAAGTGCTTTAGGCTGCAAATTTGACATATGCTTGTATTTTCTGGCAAGATGCATTCTTCAGATTTCATGGGATACAGTTTTGCTCTCAGCTCTGCAGGGTATGTCTTCCTTGTGCCTTTTCGGCATGCTCTAGGGATCCTCACGTACAGCGAGAACGCAGTAGATTTGCAGAGTGGCTTTGAGAGCAGGGTCTTACTTGAGTGATGACACTGGGGAACTCGGCGTGCAGGGCAAGCACGGAAACAAGTTGGAAGCAATCATGCAGAGCTGAGGAAAATGTGAAGAATTCCTCCAGTTCTTAGAATAAAAATAATGTGGAGTATTATACATCCTTAGTGCCCTGGCAGTCAGAATCCTAGGAATAAAGATGACAGACATTGCTTAGAGCAATGTTAGAGCTCGGTGCTGTGCTGCCTGGGTTAGGCACTACCTTGTATACACCAAGGCCAAGCAGGCAGTAAATTGGCAACATGCATGTTATAAAATCTAGCTACAATGCTTGCTATTTTCTGGCAGACAGCAGCCTAGAATAATGCTTGATCTTAATTACCTGCCATGTTTTGCTTTATGGGAAAGAATCCTTTTCTATGTACTGTTCTTAAACCTAGCTCCTAATTTGCCCAGTGTGCTAAAATTAATGCTAGTTTCAGTAACAGCTAATAGCAGTATCACAGCATATGCATCCAATGAATTTCCATGTTTACACTTCAATTCTAGCTATTAATGTGCTGAAGACATTTGTGTCACTATATCCCTTCATATTGTCTCACCAACAGTATTTGTGCTGTAGTTGCTTTTAAGGGCTCTGATCACATCTAAGTTCCTATGACAGTAGATGATGTACATAGTCAAAATAATTCACAGATCTTGTTGTGAACAACTTATTATAATTTAGATGGACAAAGTAGAGTGCAGGAAGGAAAAGAGAAGTCACTGGCTTCTATATAACTCCAACTGGATGGTCAGCTCTTTTCCTTTTAGAAAGTTAATTAATTGCATTTCAGTTTAAAAGCATTTTTAGCTCAGGAACAGACCAACTGTAAAGTCCAAGGGGAATGAGATTTTTCTCTCTTCCCAGCATTTGGTGACATTTACAAGTTGATAAAAGGAATATTGGATTGCATCTGTTCTTGCTTCTTTAGGGCAAACAATTTTATTGCTGAGGAAGAAAACACAGCAGTTTTTGAGTCCTGTGTGTTCTTACAGGCTGTATATGCTCCCTTATTTCTTGTGGCCTCGAAAGAACATTTGCAAATTGTTGAAATGAGTATCAAAGAACAGTGAAGTTGCTTGCCTAGGATTAACCTATTAACAGCTCCAGTGATTGCTGCGTATTGCTTTTTTTTATAAAAAAGATCCTGGAATATGCTGCAGGATTGGAACAGGGAGGGAGGGAGGTGTGCATTGAGGAAGACATGCTGTAGCTCTTTGCAAGGCAATATTACCCATGCTAATGGAACTGCCAAGCCAGTTCTAATCCTCCTCTCAGAAGCCTGAGAGCAGAAGTGGGCTTCATCAGCTATTAACAGACTCTAGCGCCTCTCCAAGATCCAAAGCTTGTCAGGCATTTAGCATGCCAGCAGGATGTCTGAACGCACTCAGGTCTGTGCTCTGATATAACAGTTTCATCTCACCCCAGCTGTTTCCAATAGGGATTTCTCTCTTTAAGATTGCCAAAGAAACAAACTGGGAGTCTACATTTCTGCAGAGAAATCAGGTCAACTGATTCAAGAAGTAAATGCAGTTCTCCCGCTTTCCTTTGATCAAAATCATCTGCAGAGCAATTCATGCTTGGACAGATCTGTGACAGTCCCCTCCAGGTTTTTCAAAACATTTAGCTTTTCTGATCCCTTCTTCCATTAGAAATATACAAGCAGTTAAGGGTAGTTTTATTTTTCCAGTTTTTCCACATCCTGTTACTTATAATCCATCTCTGGGTATGTCTGCCAGCAAAACTTCTGCCAGAATAACATTGTGCAGTTTTAAAATAGCAGATTTCCTTTTTATATGTAGAAGTAGTGGTCTGTATTTTTTTTATTTTTTCCCTCCTTGCCAAGCCATGTGCTGCCAGAGATTGCCAAGGCGGCTGCAAGTACAAACCGTTTTGATGAGGGTTTCAAAAACCTAGTCAAAATATATATACTGAGATTTCCCTGTAATGGACAGGACTGATCCTGCTGTACATGACTATTCTGAGAACCTCTTTCCTGGGGATTACTTATTGCTAAATCTTAGGAGTACTGCTGTCATCTTCTGTCATGTCTGAGAGCAATTTGCCTAAAGAGTATAAATGGTTTTCTTTTTCTAGCTCCTCAATCTCAGTCCCTTGAAGAGAGACTGTTCATGGATTTTATTGCATGCTAAAGGAGGATGCGTTTTGTGATAGGCACTTTAATACTTGGTTGCTTTTTTCCTATTGCGTAGTGGATCTGCTTTGTAATTCCAGAAAATGGAGTAAAACACAGAGACAATTGAGGAAATTTTTCATTAAATGTTAATTGCTAATTATTAATGAAAAAAATTGCACTCCCTGTAGCCCAGCCAGCTTCAGGAGCAGTTGTCAGTCATGTATCAAGATAGGTAGCAAGCTAGGTAAGCTGTCCAAGACTATGGGTCTTTAAATTATTAAAAAAACAACTGGAGTGCACAGGGCAGGAGAGCAGCAAGCTTTTCTGCAATGCTAGAACCCTGGTTGTATCCAAGACCCTGTGGAGAAGCGTTTCCTTCAGTCCAGGTGAGCGTGTCCACCACTGTCGTGTCACTGGTTATGGGAGTAAATAACCCCCAAGAACTGCTTCTGCTACGACTGCAGTGAACTGGGTTGGGAATTTCTGACAAGCTCCTCACTGATGAATAAGTTTGATTCTAGAGGGCAAAGTTTGATTCTAGAGGGTAATGTTTAATCTTTCTCTATGAAACAAAACTTAGGGAAGACATAGAAAATCTTTTTCATTAGATCGGGATAAATAATTCAATAGCTTCAATATTATTTTACATTCTGACTATAATTATATGCCCGATTTATACACTGACCTTTTCAATTAATATATTTAGAGCCAACTTGTTCCGTAAAAGTTATAGCAGTAGTGTTAAGTGTGCCCTAGGAAATGTTAATGCTTTTGAAGTTAGGCTACTCTGAAAGTGGGACACTCTAGATACTAAGTTTGTATACTCATTACCAGCAGGACACAGCAACCAGCTACCTTATTTGTTCGTAACATAGCAGCTTTTTTGAGCCTGTTCTACAGTTACTCAAGTTGCTTAATTCTGTGCAAGCTGTTTGGTGCTTAGCATTTTTGATTGCTATAGAGAAGGTCATAATTAGTGCCAGCTTTTAGGTAAAATAAATTCGGACTTGCATCTGATACGGCCTTCACGAGAACTACTGTGGCTTCTATAACCAGTACCTTGCTTTTGGTTTCAGTGGGGAAAAAAATCATAAAAATGTGAATACATTTTTAAATTATGCATTTCTTTGCTTGCTTTCAGCTTCTTGGGATGTTTTTTCATTTTTTCATTTTGGAAACAGGAGGCTGTAATTCCTAGCTTTTATGTGGAAGGAAGCATTACTTCCTAACACTACTTGTTTGTGAGAAATTAGCTGTTAAAATCATGCCAAAATGCAAATGAGAGGGCTCAGCAGAATGGCAGGAAGTTAATCATAGTAGTTCACATTCTTGCAACCTGCCAGGGTTGGAAATAGTTCCGTACCCCTTGGAAGATTGCGGATGTTAACTGTCAGGGCGGCCGTGTTTTGGTTCAGCACTGGCTTTTTATTGAAATACCTGGATAAAAAAGCACAACATTGTTTTGGGCTTTTCAAGATAATAACTGAAATAGATGAAACTAATGCACAGTCAGGATTTGGATAAAAAAATCCAAATAATTGCACATGAGAAGGCAAGAGGGAATAGATTTAAAGAATGGGAACAGGATTTACCCAACCATTTGGTGGAATAAGAGATATGGTGAAATACAGGTAAATATTTGGTTCTGAAGCATAACAAAACCACAGCTTTATTGAGAAGGGCTCTGTTTTCCCTTCCTATGAAATATGAGGTTATAGTGTCTTAGTGTGGTAGCACTATTGCAGTTTGTTCCTAGTGATGCTTCAAATTCCTATGAGAACTGAAGTTGGGAAGCAAAAGCTTTGCCTTTAAATGCAAAAAAAAAGGTCATTTGTAACTATTCCTAAGCAAGCAGGTGGGCCTGGCTGGGCTGCGCTTCAGCAAAGCCGGCGGCGAGCAGGACTGCAGCCTCCGCGCTGCCGCGGGGCCCAGCACGGCCCTGGGCACGGCCGGGGCTGGGGCCGGGGCCAGGTGGGCCTCGGTGCACGGCGAGACTTCTGCAGGTTTGTGCCTAACACTGTGGATGAGGCAATAACAATCATAGTGCTAATACTGAGGTACTGAGAGCTGAGAAAAGATAAGAAATGCGGATTATCACAAACTGACTATCATGGGCCTGCTTCTGCCCTGGGAAATGCAGTCAAAAGAAAATAAAAGCTTTGTGCATGCTAGACATGTGTATCATATACATGTCATGCTAAGGAGATAAAATTGTTCCTTAATATATTAAAAGGAGCATTTTTTTACCCACAATATATTGAGGTTGATGGCTCTTCAGGTATGTGCAAATAGAATTCCCCAACAACTCAAGCTATTTGTAAGGAGGAAAAATATTACTGTTGCTATAGGTAGTCTCCATAAAGGCTTAAGCAGCTTGCAGGACACAACTCAAATACAGAAGCTTCCACTGACTTCCTCGGAATTGTCTCCTTTGAGGGTTAAATCACATGTCTATTTATAGGAAGCCTTTTTCTTTGTGATTAGATGTAATGATCTGACTATATAAAGACTTCTAGTGAAGAGGAGATAAAAGGGAGTGAATGATGCTAAATAATGACAGGTTGTTTCTGTAGTCATGGCAAGGGATGCAGTTAGCATACTAACAGCCATGACTGACGGGTGGTTTGCTGGGATTTGTACGTTATAAATCAGACAAAAAAACTTCTCTTGGAAGGACTTTGCTTTTTAACTGGACACTGTAGTTTACTGGAGACTGGAGCGAGGGCTGCTCAGGCGAGTCTGTGTAACCTCGTTTTCAGGAACTGCAAGCATTTGGAGTTAAATATATGTAGAGGTAATTAAACAGAAATGCCAGTTGTATTTTAATGTTGCTTTATGGTGATTTAGGGCACCTAACTGGGTGACTAGAACAGAAATGAGAAAAATCTGAGCACTTCCCCAAGCAAATCCCGTCTTCCCCCAGTGTCCGAAGCAGCACACGGTTCGTGCCTACAAGCAGCCACTCGCTGACAATCAGCACCTTCTACTAATTATTATGCTAATGAATTAAAAATATTTACTTAAACCCTCAAGGCATCTGTCCTTCAGGCTAAGAGCAGGGGATTACATGGGCTGAGGAAACATGCTGGATTTAATAGAGGCTCTTTGCAACTTTGGGACTGGGCAGCTCAGATAGAACCACTTCTCTGCTGCGCAGCGGCTTTATGGCTTAAATGCCGCGAGCAGGGGCGCGCACACCCCTGAATGGAGTGAGTACCTGGGTGAGGCTGCCGGGGCTCGGGCGCGCCGGGGCATCCCCAGCGCGGGGCTCCGCGCAGCGCCCGGCTCGCAGCTCGGCGCGGGCAGGGGCGCCCCGGAGCCCCCGGCTCTTGTCCCTGCGCCCGCGCAGGCTGCAGCGGGAGCCGAGAGCCCCGCGGGGAGGCGCCGGCGGGAGCCCCCGGCTCATCCTGCCCAGGCTGCTCAACGCGGACCGCGCTCCGCCAACGGGCGCCCCGTCCCCGCCCGCCGCGGCCCCGTGCCCGCCCGCGGCGGAGTCGCTCCCGCCCGGCTCCCACCCCGCAAAACTTTCCGGCAGCCCAAGGCCGCGCCGGGGGCGC
The DNA here is from genome assembly GCA_032353885.1 of Nothura maculosa. NCBI lineage: Eukaryota > Metazoa > Chordata > Aves > Tinamiformes > Tinamidae > Nothura > Nothura maculosa. The sequence goes on from JAUBOD010000560.1 coordinate 2,890,142, forward strand.
CCCGGGGCCCTGCGCCCGCTGCCCGCCGCCGCTCCTACCTTCCAGCACGGAGCACAGGTTGCGCAGGGCCATGGTCCCCCGGCGGCGCCCCCGCGGCGGCGGGCCGTGAGCGTGGCCGTGAGCCCGGCCGCCGGGCTGGCGGACGAGCGCGTGGAGACGCGGGTGGCCGGGCTGGGCCCGGGGCAGGCGGTGACGCTGCGGGCCGTAGCGGCGGACGAGCGCGGCTGCCTCTTCCAGTCGTGCGCGCACTACGAGGCCGACGGCCGCGGCGAGCTGCACCTGGGCACGGACGCGTCGCGCGGCGGCGACTACACCGGCGTGGAGCCCATGGGGCTCTTCTGGAGCCTCGCGCCCGCCGGCATGGAGCGGCCCTACCAGCGCCTCCTGCCCCGCAGCACCGGCGCCCCGCTGAAGGTGGAGATGCTGGTGCACGAGGGCCACAGCCGGCGTGGCGCCATGCCCGGGCCCGTGATGGCCAAGGCGCAGCTGGAGCGCTGGTTCACGGCGCCCGGCGTGCGGCGGATCCGCCTCAAGGAGGGAGGCGTGCGGGGCTCCCTCTTCCTGCCGCCCGGTGAGTGCCGCTCAGGAGCCCCATAGTCTGGCTTGGGGGGCCCTGCCGGGTCGTACCGAGGGAACAGGGCTGCTGGCCCCGCTGCTGTCGAGGAACAGGCCTCAGCACCTCCTTCCCCCCTGCCCAGGGCTCTCGATGGTGTTGTGTTCTTGTGGGTATTGCTGCTGCAATAGTTTACCTCAAAAATCAAATGCCTTTCCCTCATAGGAGCTTATGCAAAGCTCTCCTGCAACTTTTCATTCTGAGTAGCATCCACTTTAAAAAGCCACTTTTTTCCTCCCTGTAAAATGCATGCTAATGTATGGAGCAGTGGAAGGTCACAGGGAACACACGTTTGTCACCCCGCTCTGTTATGCTAGAGCCAAAGAGCTCAAGTAAGTGTTGGTACTCGGTTGCTCAGTGGTTTTGTAAATACAAAATATGTTCTGCCTGTGGCACCTGTGTGATGGTCACGCAATACTCAGGTTGCAATACTCAGGTTGACTCTGGCTACTGCTGCTGCAGAAGGAAACGTTATGCTGTATTGTGTTTGAATTGTCAAGCCATGACTTCTGAGTGTTATCCTACCCTAACTTCCCTCTTATTTATAATAACTTGGTTCAGCAAAACATGTAAGCACAGCTTGTACGTACCTAAGTTTTTCAAGCAAATAGTTTCCAAACCAGTGATCTTATTTAGTCATTAATCCAAAGTCCACCTAAGGAAAAACAACAACAATGGAAATTGAACTTCGTATTTTGGATCAAAAGTGTGGTCAGCATTCTGGATCCACCAGGGTGGAGATCTCCTTGGTCTGGTGAATCCTGCCTTCGAGAATGGGCTGAGCTTTTCTAAGCTCAGTGGGAATCTGGAGATCTGCAACTCAGAACTGTATTTGTCCTTTCAGAGAGTCCAGTGAAGTTATGAGGTTTCCACTGTCTAGTGTGGCTTGTCCAAAATATTTTTATTAAAATACCAGGAAATGCCAGAGGTCTTTAATTGTTGCTCATAGGTACCTCAGGAGTGTTAAGGCACTTTTGCCTTAGAGTGGATCTTTTCTCCGTTAAGATAGCTGTAGTGATATGGCCCGGAATGAGTCGGTGGTGACATCTGGTGGCCAGTCAAAAAAAAAAAAACTTTGGGGGGGGGGGCGACAAACGGATTCTTTATAGTTGTCAGGATAGCATCCTGAGCCTGTTAGCTCAAAGTTTGCTGGTGTCGAATGGTAATATTCCAGCAAGGCTCTGGCTACAAACACATGTCCACTAAAAGCTGTGGCTTTGAGTATTTCTGCAGCTCAGTGGGGTTGTTCATACACGTTGTGTGTGTGTGTGTGTGTGTGTGTGTGTGTGTGTGTGTGTGTGTTTTATTTAAATACACAACTGCACATGAACAGACACACAGTTGTGTATTTAAATACACAACTGCACATGAACAGACACACAGCATTCAGCAGTGCCCCCTGACTCTTCACACCTGTGGCAACAGTTCTGCTGCCAACTGTTGCAGTGTTGTTGCTCAGCCAGAACAAGCAAGTTGAGCTCTTTTCACTCAAGTGGCTCTTTGTTTTGCTTTTCTAAAACATTTGGTTTCCAGAGTTTGTGCAAGTCTTGTAGAATTTATTCCTGTGGATTCAATGTAATTGCTTCTTTAGTAATGTGCTTGCACTTTGCTAATTAAATTGTGACTTGCTTGTGGGGAAACAAGTGACTTGGTTTTAGGATGGAAAGTTAGGACTATTAAACTATATTTAAAAAAAAATTAAAAAATGTTTGTTAATGTTTCCATGCTTTACCATAAGGTAAAGAGCTATTCCTGGTTTAAAAAAGCTTAAAGTTGCAGAACTAATTCTGTATTCTG
>JAUBOD010000560.1:2911560-2924981 GCA_032353885.1 Nothura maculosa
GGGTCCCCTCCTCCCATCTCCAAGGACACACAGTGCAGCACACAAGAGCTTTTGGTTCATTTTCACTAAACAAACTTGCTCCCGTTTAGGCAAAATCAAACCCATCGGTTTTTGTTTCAAATTGCACTTGTGAAGCCCAGGCTACTTTCCAAGGAGTGAATGGAGGGAGACCCAGCCGGCGCATGCGCTGCAGCTACTCTAATCCCACGGGATATCGGATATCAATTTCTGCGTTCTTAATATCACAATAACAGAGAGAAAAAGAACTCTCAGGCTTCCCTCAGAAAATCCAACTTCATCCCACAAGGAAGAAGGGTTCTTGCTCATCCCACTTTCCATTTTTGTCAAGTGGAGGCCAGAAGTGCCCATCATCTTTCCATAAGACTTGTTGGCAGCCCAAATAAGCTCTCAAAGAAAGACAGAGAAGTATCTAACAGGAAGGAGAACTTGCTGAGCGAAGAAATACCTAGAAATCTCAGGTGTCACAGCAATGGATACAGGGAGCTCAGAGCGGAGCCTCTGGAAACCGTTCCATGCAGGAAGCTGTTCCCACGTCTCCTGACAAGCGCCAAAGGGAAGGTCTGGCTGACCTGAGAGAGAACTTGCTTCCACTGTGGGTGACATTGTTCTGGTAGGTACCTCAGGGAGCATTATAAATAAAATAGAAATCTCGTCTGTTAAAAATAATTACAAAAACATCCAAGTTGAAGCACATCTCTTGATCCGCCGTTCTGGCTTGGTCAGTACTGGCAAGGCAGGTGGAACCCGTGGCACGAGGCGGCGCCGCTGCAGAGCGGCTCGGGGAGGGCACAGAGGAGGCGCCGCCAGGACTGCGGCTCCCGCTCGCTGCTACATGTCGCCGTCCTCCTCGGAGCTGCCGGCGCCGCCGCTGTTGCCCTCGCTGCTCTCGTCGCGCGGCGCCTGGCTGTGCGCGGCCGCTGCCGCCTCGCGCTCCTGCTGCCGCAGCGCGGCCGCCTTCTTCTCCTGCTCCGCGTGGCTCTTCATGTGCGCGCTGCGGCTCTTCACCTTGGAGAACACCCTGCGGAGGAGGCGCGCGCGTCAGCGCTTATCCCGCACGAGGGCTCCCGCGGAGCGGCCGCGGCTCCAGCCCGGAGCAGTTCTGCCCCTGGAGCACCGCGGGCTGCTCTCAGCCGGGCGCGGGGCCAGTGCTGCAGGGAAACCCGGCGCCTGCAAACGTTTCCTAACGCTGCGGCTTCCTCTGCGTTTCCTTGAGCTCTTAAATTCAGGGGAAGTGCTGCTGCCTGACACAGGCACATGCTGCTCACACAACAGGGGCCCATTTCTTTTGTCACTTCCCCTTGGCTGCAAAATACAACAAACGGGCAGGGAGCAGCCAACAGGCCCCGTCCACGCAGGGCAGAACGTTTGGGCTTCTCGCTCTGCACCTCTGTGCTCTGCCCCTTCACTCCCTCCCCATGAACCGTTTTGATTTAGCAACGAATGTCACAACACAAGTTCGGACACCGCTGAAAAGCCTTTCCGCAGTGGCAGAATGTCAGCACGTGTGGGATTTCACCAGAGTGAGCCCTCATTTTCTGGTTGTCCCCTAGCTCGGGGCCATGGACAACCTCTGGCATTACAAGACTCGCTGTTGTTCTGTAAATCTACAGAAATTACTTAGGACAAAGATGCAAACATTGCAGAGGGGGAATCAAGCAGCCCCTTTGCAAGTGCAGCTTAGCACCAGCTACTGCAGACAGCTGAAAATATAGGAGGGGTCTCATTTCATATGAAGAAACGTGGCCCACAGAGTTACTGTCCAAGCACAGGGCATCCAGCACTTTAACATCAACAAACCTCTGAGGGGACAGACTGTGCACATCTCTGCAAGCAAAATAAATAAACAAACAAAAAAACCAAACCCTCAAACAAAAGGCACTAATCTGCAAGTATTGACAGGTTAATAAGTCATTAGACTAAAATTCTTCCCTACCTAAATAGACAGCAGAAAAGCTCAACTGCTCATTGGAGCAGAGGCTTCCACAGAAGCAGCCCTACAGCCATTCTGTGAGGGTCGCAGGAGCTGAATTCCTCTTACCTGCCACATTTTTTACAGGGAAACGTGTTTTCCGTGTTCGCAGCCTTACTGGCAGGCTCCGTTTTCACCTTCTGCTTGCGCCGCCTCCTCAGGCCCGGCGCGCTGCTGGGCTTGCGCGGCCGCCGCGCAGCCCTGCCCGGCACGGCTGCCTCTGCGCTCCCGCCGTCCTCGTTGTCCTCATCGTCATGGGCCTTCGCAGCGGGAGGAGAGGGGAAAGGGGAGGTCAATGGAACCCAGTCTCCATCAGCAGGGAGCAGGGGCTGAGCCCCTGCAGGCTGGCTGCCCCCAAACCAGGTTTTATCAATGCTGAATTCACCAAGGTGTTTTCTGGACACTTCTCATCACGGTCCCATCTTGTGTACAGACCACTAAGATTTACTTTGGGCTTCCTCCCCTTGTTCATCACAGTTCTCCCTGAACAGCACAATTGGGTGGCTAATAACACTCTAATCTACCCCAGCCCAGGCTCATGCATCAGGAAAGCCAGAGGTGAAAACTTCTTACAGTGACAACTGTCCATTTCCTAAACCAGCTGCAGGATGAAGCTACTGTAGAAAGAACATGATGCCCAAAGCAACACTTACTGTTTCATCACTCTGTAGTGTCTGCGCATCTTTGAGGGGAACTGTGCTCTTCTTTCTGTTATCCAACTCTTCCTCTGCCTCCTCTTCCTCTTCCTCCTCCACGTGCCCTTGTTCCTCACTGAAAATGTCCCTTCTGAGAGGAAGAACACGGGCAAACCTATGGGAACTCTTCACCAGAAGATAAAGGAACTGTTAATTTTCTTGCATGAAAGTAAATGTCAGTATGTGACATGGGAGACAAAGCTGTGAGCTGGACGCCTCCACAGAGGCCAGACTGTTTCTGCTGATGCTTTACCAGCCCATGGGGCAATGCAGAGTCAGACCTGGCACTGCCTGCAATTTTAGGGAATTACCTTGATGTCAACTTCGGCTTCGTCTTTCATGGACTTCTCATTAGTGACGTCAATGTCCCCAAAGATCAAGGTCCCATTCCGACCAATTTTCACTTGTTTCTTATACGTGTAGTAGAATTCCACGCACTGAGCCACAGTCTTGGTTTTTATCTGGCGTTTGGAAAAACACATTCATCCAGCAGATTGCATGAGTTTATAAAGGCTTATAAATAATCTCTTTACTCAAGGTGCAACACATATGCACAATGATGCATCAGAGGTGGGATAAACATCCTCTGCATTTTTTCCCCTTGCAGTCTCCACCACAATTGCCATTAAAACCTTCTCCTTCATGTGAGGGTCCCCTGGAGGCTCCATCCCATGGCCCAGCTCCTGCTTCCAGGGCTGTTCCCTGTTGTTCACTGCAGGACTGACTTCCCAAAGAAAAACTGGCCAATGTAAAGGGAACAGAGCCTGGCACGTTGTGAGCCTGACGCACCCCTTCCCTTCTGGCATGTTCCCACTGTGCTGTCAAGCCCTGGAGCAGCCTTTCAGTTTTATGGGAGAGCTTTATTTTCCAGCAGCGCTTCGGAAGCGACCAGACCAGAACACCGGTCCAAAAATGGCAAGGGAGGTTTGCGGCGCTTCCCCTTTTGGACACAGGCAATTCACACAGATAATTATCAGTACAGTCCTATGATCATCTACGTATTTTCTTCAATGATATCTTGAAAGTTTGGGAGGATATTCTTAGTTTCTGGGCTTTAAAATGTAAATGCCTTTGGGGTATTTATTCGGAGGAAATATGTAAGCAAATGCTGCTCTCGTGCTGTAGCAATCCTTCCTTCCCACCCCAACGGGTCACACCTCACAAAAACAGATGTGAGATATTAATTAAATGATCACCCTTACTTTAATGTTCACAGAAGGCTGTAAGGATACTAAAGGATCACATATCCCTCTCTGCTCCTTTTCATCAGTAGCAAGGAGGTGTTTCTATCGAGCTTTATAAGCAGGCTATTTAAGCACTACTGGAACTTCAGCAGCGCTCTATAAATAAACCTTGTTTAAGTGACATCTGCCCTGTGTGGACTAATGGAAGCCAGGCAGTAAGAAGAGGGGTAAAGTAAACAACAACAGCAGAGCACATGCTGCAAACAGCAGCAGCAGAGCCCACGCTGCCTTCCTCGCTACCCGCAGCGCTCCACGCAGTGCTGAAACCTGCTGTGGGCAGGACTCAACCTCACTCAGGTGTCAGAAAAAGCAGGACTGAACTGTATTAAATGCTCAACAAGTATATGAGGAGTTAGAGTTGCTGTGGTTAAAAAAAAAAAGAAAAAAAAGTGGAACTTACAAGTTTTTGGACCAAGAAAAAGTCTTTCTTGTAGATCGCAATGCCTTTGTTGAAGAGCTTCTTTTCAGCAACTTTCCACTTGTCTGATCCTGTGGACAAAGAAGTTGACACTGAAGCCTTGGCAATTCAAAGGGTTACTTTTCTGGGCACTTTGGAGCTACCTCCAAACAAAACCCGCACGCATGTACAAAGGCGCAGGCTCCCATTACACCTAGGCCAGCTTAACTGCAGGCTGCTCTTAAATCTGAGAGTGATCTGGCACTCTTGTTACCACACAATAACTCAGCTCATCTTGCTAAAACCAGCCCATCAGAAGAAGTATGAGGTTTTCCAGAAAACCAGCAGGCTGAATAAATGCTTTGTGGCTGCTCAGTCAGTAAATTTGATAGGAGGGAAATCAATTTGCTAGGAGGGAAGGATCTTCTCTTTCAACAGCAAGCCACAGTTACACCAGACCACGAGTACCTGAAGATTTATTGCACTGCATGCACCCCAGGCCCCCTGCCTCTCATGACAAACACGTTCCTGGATCTCCCCCTGCCTTGCAGATATTACCCAAGCAAAGCAGGAGCAGAGGGCACCACAGAAATGTCATGTCCAGTTTGTGACAGGAGCCATCGGGCTGCATTAAGTCTCCCAGGTGCCAGGGGTTGCTGAGGTCAGTGTCATGCAGCCACCCCTGGGTACAAGTGCCACAGAGGCACTTCAGGGCATCTCTACTCAGGGCATCTCAACGGTGAGAGCTGCTGCACTCTGCAGGTTCCAGCTTTCTCCTGCAAGCTCGGAGCCTTCTCCTGGAGGATTCCCACTTTGCTCCACCCTGGAAATCCATGTCCGTCTCTACCTATTATCTGCCCTTCTGCACTTTCTGACGCTTAGTATAAGTGGCCAGATTCCCTTTTCCCCACAAAGGGGATCCAAAGACACACACATACACACAAATAAAGACACTTCTGTAGGCAGCCCGACACCTGCAGTGATTTTTCACCATGGTACCAGCATGGTGGTGCTTTGCACATGCAAACTCCTGGCCAGCCACGCTCCAGTTTACCAGAGAGAAGAGCAGGCTTTTCCTGCAACATTGCAGGAAGGGCAGAAAAGGAGCAGAGCCCCCTGCGAGAGGGGCAGCCCGGAGCTACGGGCTTTGCAAACCTGTGTAGTGATAATCTGCCAGAGGGTGGGTCGCCGATCGCACCGGCCTCTTCAGCAGCAGTTTGGTCAAAGCCCCCTGGAATTGAAAATAAAGAGTCTGCAGGAGTCTGTGAATCAACATCTTCCTCCTCAACCATAAGGGAGTGCTGGGAGAGACCTATCCCAAGGACAGGAATAATACAGCAGGTTCCTCTTGTTTATTGAAGGCCTAAGTAACGTGCCCTCATCCAGAAACTTGCCCTAATGAAGACTCTTTTTGTTAAACACCTAAGTCATGGTGATCTTAACACCTTAAGTAAACAATATTTCAAAATAAAACAGAACAGTCATTTCAGTAAAGGATTCTAGACAAAAGGGGGAGAACAAACCTCTGAGGCTGCTTTTTACTTTACTTTTCAATTACGGGTGCACTGGTGGCCCTGCATAGGCGGCCCTGTGCAGCACGCTGGGCTCCGCACCTCGATGGCACCTCCCAGGGAGGTCAAGGGCACCCTACCAAAGCACCAAAGCACAGCTCATCTTATGATGCCAAATTAACAGGTAGAGCCACTTCACAGCTGGCCCAGGAGAGTTAACTGGATCTACCCAAAGGAAGAGGAACAAAACTCTGCACTTGTAAGTCTCAGCTGCGGCCCCAGGCCGTTGTTTTCCCCTCCAGCAAGGCAATACTGCCACTCATTTAGCAGCCTTCACTCGCTCACGCTGGCAGACGGACACTCTATTTGCTAAAACCCCCACGTCCTAGTTGGAGAGATTCACAGCAGGTGAATGTGGCAGCGTCCCTTGGGCAGAACCCGCTCCAGGGAGCACAGCACCACCAAGGGACACTGAGGAGCGGGAGCTGGATGCACAAGAGGATGTTGGCCAGGTCCTCCTTCCCAGTAGGGACAGGCCTCACTCCAGCCTGTTGCTGCAGGATGTGGAACGCCAGGCAGACTCACCAGAACGCTCCCCTTGGCTTCGTGCAGGAAGTGCAGCGCCAGCTCCTGGTTGGTTCCAGCCCCAGGAAAAATGCTCGAACAGGCAGCAGCTAGCAGATTTTCCACTGTTTCCATCGGGGTACCAAACAAAGCCAGACAAGAAGATTAAAATGCAGTTCCTACATGAGTCACACCATTAATTAGCTCTTTTGAGTCAGAACTAGACATAACAGAAGGTAAAATCCAGAGAAGCTGAGACTCCTTGCAAATGAATCTGGGTCAAATTTGGACACAAGAACCCATTAGACTGCAAGGTGACACAGTGGCACTCTGAGCACTGCACCGTTCACACCTGGAGGTTCTTGCAAACCTTCTCTTCTCCTTCCTCTACTTAAGAGATTTCCTGCAATCCTCTTTTACTAATCTGTGATTTTTAAGTTTCCATTTTACAATACTTCCTTCTCTCTTATTAGAGAGATTTCTCCCAAGCCTCCCCACTTCCCTTGAGGATATGTCCATGCTGCAGCCCGGCTGCACCCAGACAACTTTTCAATATGCCAACAAACCACCACAACTCCTGCTTCTTTTTCCCGATTCCCATCTACACCTTGACTTTCCCCAAATGCTCTTATGTCTGAACATCCCTTGGAATGAAGCCGACCGCTCGTAGCCTTCCAAGGCTCCCTCTGCCACGGCCCTGGCGCCAGGAAGCCACGGCCGCAGCCTTACCGCTCTGCTGGGTGGCTCTGTTGGTCTCCAGGTCGCCCCAGGGCCGCCACACGAGCTCCGCTTTGTGCTCGTCACCTGCAGCCAGGGATCTGTCTTGGAGCAGGGGGATTTCGGCCTGAAAGCGGGTTCCTACGTTGATTCGCCTGCAGGAATAACAAGCCATGGTCAGTGCCTCGCTGCAACACTCAAAGCCTCCCTCTCTGCTAAGGCCTGCATTATGAAGATAGCAAAATGCAGCAGGCTCCTGCATACAGCAATTTCAGATGTTTACATTAAATCACTAAATGCCACTGAAAAAGTGAGAGGCTATTCACAGTTTCCACTATCTTATCAATAATGTTTGGAATTGTGCTTAAATTAGGTTTTCCTGAAAGGACAGTTTGCTTTCAATAATCACTGCTTTTTGAGAGGCTGCCACACAAATTACTCTTGTGCCAAACTTGCTCCTCACGCACAAGGCAGCAGAACCAAGACACAAGAATGCTTCAGGTTCATCTGCAATTGCAACTGAACTGTTTTCAACACTGGCTTGTGTGACAGCGTGTGCTCTCAAAAATGCAAAACAAAAAAAGGAAAAAAAATGCTCTTGTTGATTTTTAAAATACAAGCCATTTCAAGAGAACTTCAACAGCAGTTTGTTCTTTGTTATCTGGGGATAGAGCAGGAAGCTCAAATCCCGAATGCTGCAGGATGTGCTCCAGAGCTGGAGCAGAGCCCCTGGCTGTGCAGAGCCACACGGGCCTCCTCATGCCACGCAGGTGGCTCCATGTCACGCTTCCCCAAACGTGGTTTTGCAGGAGCTCATTAACCTGCTATAACCCCGCAGTGGATCTGAGCCGCTGCCGCTGTGCAGCACTGCACTCCAGCCACATCCCTCCAAGGGGGCTGCAGGGGCTGGGCACTCTCCTTTTCCCTTGCTCTTTGCCTCTCTGCTTTCCCTGCCAAGCCAAGCTCACAAGCGCAGCCTCGGCAGGTCCTCGGCGGCCGCCCCAGGGCTCTGTCTCGGCTGGCTGGGCTCACTCCACCTCAGGGCTCCGAGGGCCTGAGCTGGGGCCTCGTGTCACCTGGGAGCGGCTGCGCGGCCGGGGCTGGCGCCGGAGCAGCAGGGTGGTGTCCAGAGCCGCGCCAAAGCCAACAGGCACCTCGTGGATAACTGGATAACCTGCAGCCGGGCTGCCAGCCCCAGGGCCAGCTGTTTGTGTCCATGCTGTGTTTTGCCCTTCCTCTAAGGAGGCATTCTTTCCCCACTCTAAAGTAAATATACAGTGTACAAAGAAACATCCATCTATAGCACAAGAGGATACACTCACCTTTACATATCTTAGCTAACACTTTTTCACCCCAGAGACAAATCTATAGTCATAGAAAGTGGTTACATCACCAGAATTATGAGATACACTTGCCTAAAATAGGTGTTACCTCAAGTGTGCAGTCATTTTTTAAATAAAGGCATTTTATGCTTTGAGTCACTAACAGGAAGAGTTCAAATGCTTCTAAGAGATGCATCACCATGCAGGGAGCAGCTTGGGATTTAGGAGCAGGAAGGGACCTGTGTTTACTACCAGGCTAGTGAGTACTTACGGCTCAATGCTGACTGGGGTGGCTTCCCCCATCACTGAAAGAACAGGAGGAGTAACTTCGGAGCTATCTGCAAGGCAAAGAAAACAAGGGCTCAGCCAGAACCCATGCTCAGATCTGGGATAGATTTATCAGCCACATGCAGAACACATGGGAGCTCCTCCTCTCTAAAGCTGGTGGTCGACTGCTAAAGCCACTTGAGATGTCCTTCGAGAACTTACCTTTCTGTCACCATTTTCATCTTAGTAAAAACTACCTAATGCAAGCGATAGAGGAGGAAGCAACACCTCCAGGATTAAGTCTATTCCGAAGGATGCCACCAGGGGGTGTTGCAGAACACTTGTGAATACAGCCCCAGATGGGAGCAATTTGCCATTTCCTCCATCCCAGCTGACCAGAACTTATCAGCAACCAAGTCCACGTTCCAGATACCAGCACTTCCTAAAGTCATCACCATCCTCCTCCTATTGCTTCAGAGGGGAATGGGAAAACACACACACAAAAAATGGACTTACTGGATCTAAGCAGAGTTCTGTGCGCACTTTTAGGAGTCATTGGAGGTGCAGCTGCGTGGCCACCGGAGGAGAGGATGGCATTAAAGTAGAGCCCAGATCCTTCTCTCACCGGGCTAAGGATTGGCGGAGGAGTGTAAGGAGGTAGCTCGAAGTTCCTATCGGAAGGATGATCTGCCAGGCGGACGGGCGACCGTAAGTGGCTCTGATAGGGGGTAATGTTGGAATAAACGGGCGGTGCAATGAACGTGCCGGCTTTTGGGGGGATGAAAAGTGGCTCTGGCCTTGGACGCTGCTTTGGTTTCCGGGCAAAGCCCTCTGCTTCATCCTTTGGAACTGCATCTTCATGCTAGGGGGAACAAAAATGTTACACATTTGATTGCAGTTAAAACCCCACGCCACTCGAAAACCTCAGTGAGACGGCAACATGTGTCCATGGCAGTCCAACATCTGGACTGGGCTGCTGGGGAGCCTCCACAATCACCACAAAGGAAAAGAGAGAAGACGATGGTGGTGAAAGGACTCAGGACTTCTCAGGCAGCAGCGTTACCTGAGTGCTCCTAAAGTTCTGTTTTACAATATCCACACACACATCTGGTCCCATTTTTGGACCAGGTAACAATGATCTCATGTTAACTTTAAAAGAGGACATCTATAATTACAGCAGAACTAATACAGAGTGACACCAGATGGTAATAAGAGAAATAACACAAGTACAATGATACTTGTTCAGACAGTCAGGCACTCAAATGCAGAAAAGCCTCCTTGGACACCTGACACTGTCACTTCTGTGGATATCAGAATATTCCACTGTATTCCTCACTAGGGGAGGCACAAAAGCTTAAACAAACAAACACAAAGCAACAACAAAAACGCAACCTAGACCAAAACAAAATAAACTCATCCATTCAAGAGCCCTCTGAAGGGGAATACCACAACAGCAACCTTCAGAAGCTCAGCAAGAGGTTTCAGTTCCGTGAATCTCCAGTTGGAATTTTACTCATGCCCAGAGATAGAAGCACTTTCCACGATATAGTGGTATGTGGGTAGGCACTGAGCAAGCACTCTCTACTCCAACACATCATGCAGACACTGTTTGCTCTCCTGGCTTATTTACTCTAGTGATTATCAGCCTTTATTTACTCTACTGCATAGCAGTGGGGCACTCCTTGTTGTATTAACATAGGTCAGGAAAAGCCAGTGATACCTAAATATTAAACACGACAGAGTAATGATAAGGAGGAAAAATAGAAACAACACATAAGCAAGGCCCCCACAGTACATCCATTGCAAGCACAAGCCTTGAGATCAAACTATCTCAACAGAAAAGCTTATGGATAAAAACTATGCAGTGCATGTGACTGGTGTTTGGTTCCCGAGCTTGTCCCTACCTGATTTGAGGTCTCCATGTTGGTGTTACGGTTAGATCTCCTGCGCGTGACGATCACCGAGGGCTTGCGCTCACACGGAGCCCGATCGTTCGCTTGGCCTCTCGGGAGCTTCCCATCCTCACACCTCTCCTTCCCAAGGCTCTGCAAGTCGATTTTCCTCACTGGCACAGACACAGGAATGATAAGAGGCACGAGGCTGTTATCTTCCCGGGCCCTTTTAGGAGCAGGTGAAGAACCAGCAAATTCCACGACGCTTTTAGCAGCTGGAGGTGCTGGAGCTGCTACCAGCACGCTCTTCTTCTCCTCTGAAGCATCTGATTCCTGAGAAGCATGAAAAAAGATTCCTTAAAACTTCTTTAGTACTTAAATAACAATCAGATGACTTCTCACTTCGAGTGTAAACGAAGTAATTGAATGCAAATGGCAAGCTGGCAGGCATTCAGAACATGGTAGCTGGGGAAAAAAAGGGTTGCTTGACAAAGGCACTCACAGAATTTATGAGAATTGCTTTCGGACTGTCTAAAGTTTGCTAGCAAACTTACATAAAGCACCCTTAGCTGCATTTCACCACATACGGTTTGACATTTTATTTTTGAGACCAATCTACACCTTGATTATAACTTCCACAGAAGGTCTCCAGTTCTAGCAATGTTACTCATAGCTTACAGTTATTTATCAAATATCAGATTTCTTTTCCAAAAAGAGTTGAACTATGATAAAGTTAGTGAAATCTTTACACAAAAAATATTAGCTTTTTTTTCCCTGCATTTTTCCCCAATTTAGATGACAGAAGCCGCTTTCCTTATCATAACTGGAACCTTTGAGGTTCAGTGTCTAATTTCTTATTACAAGAACTTTTGCTCAATATAGCATCTTTGTGCAGATGTTACAGCATATCTTCCATGTCTCTGGTTTCCTCCACTCACGGAACATGGTCCTCTAAAGAGATGGGCGTGAAGCTTGAGCTTGAATAAACACATGGACACAGATGCTGTTATACAAAATAACTCCAGGTATTATGAGACCAACAGTCACAGTTTATTCAGTTAAAAGATCTTCTACATATTCATCTCATTGTAGGGTCAACTTCAAAGCAGTTGCCAGCTCACCTCCAGGTCAGTTATCAAAGGACAACTTCTGAAAACACCTCATTTTAGGCATATAACAGCACTGTATGAGCTCTTGCAAAGTATAATCTAGAAGCTGTAGAAAACTCCTTTCACTATTTTGGATGCCTCACACTAGAGCTCTGTTTCAATAGCCTTTGGATGGACTCGGGTATGCAGCTCAGCCGGAGTCACAAATCGCTGAGGACGCCACCTAAGCCGCTCTGTGCTTTGCAGAGTGAAAGCCAAGAGACATCAGCTCTCAGGGATGGGAAGAGATTGCCAACCTGGAATCCCCAAATTTCACAAAAAATTACTTCAAAGTCTTCTGGATTAATTTACCAGGTTTCCTTAAGGATACCCAGGCCGGACAGAATACCAACCCACGTAGGTTCTGCCATGGGGATTCATTCACACCTTCCTGGTATTTTCACTATATTACAAAGATCAAGAGAGTGAGCTCCACTGACAAATATGAGCACACACCACATAAATACTGAAATCTCACTTTGATACCATACTTCAACTGAGACAAGTATGACTTCTTTGTCGTGAGATGCATCAATCACAGCCTAGTGTTAGTGCTCTGTTTTCTTTACAAACATGAGATTTTGGGGGGGCTTTTTGTTTGTTTTTTTTTTCTTTTACAGCAAACAGGTCCACTCTGAGACACTAAAGCCTTCCAAACACCTAAGTGCTAAGCAAAATTGATTGTAACAAGAAGGCCTCAGACTCCCTTCTTTCAAAATCTTTCATTAGAGTTAGGCTAAGTGGGAACTGAAACATTTCCCCATATGTAATTTAGAAGTTTGAAGCTGGAGATGTCAGTCCCCCTGTATGCAATGAACCACCACAGTGGCCACCAGCTGCAGCCCGCACGGTGCTCAGGGGATTCCCGGGCTCGGAGGACCTGCCCTCAGCGCGGATGCTGCTCCGTGCCTCTGCTGTCCCACGAGATCTCTAGCTTCAGATCTGGACACTGTCCATCAGGCTGACAAGAGGTCCCTGGGAACACCTCTCTGGACAGCAAGCAGCCCTTGCAAATGCTTTTAGCAGATGGTGCCCCACTCCAGAAAAGGCCAAGTCACAAGGATGCCATTTCAGACCAGAAACGGGTCAGCTACATGAAACAGGCAGGTTCTCCCACTAGTCCTGCCCATACCTGGGCACTGCCCTGCATACAGCTCCATGCTGCTATAGGGCACTGCTATACTACGCTATACTACACTGCCTCCGTTCATCAGGGACATCTCTCCTTGCCATCACATCACCTATTTCTGAAGTCTAGATAAGCATCTGGTGTCCTCCTGTGGAGCAGTGTGTGACAATAACGTTTGAGGGAGATACCTCTGCACCGGCGTTCACACAGGTCTCTGTGTCTGCATTCAGACCACATCCTAGAACAGATAGAGCAACTGCAGAGTAAAAGTCTTGCTTTTCTCAGGTGATTTTTCCCCCCTGATGTGGCTATTACTATTGCAAGACCTGCTAAGCACCCAGAAATATCCACCAGAGAACAAAGTCAAAGCTGGGACTAGCTGAGATAGGTCAGTTCTGACCTATCTACAAATCTCAGACACTTCCTGTGTGCAAGCACAGATCTCCAGCGGTCACTCAGAGATATGAACTAATTTCCTGATTGCAAGGAGGAAACTGCAGGAGCTAGTTACACAAAAGCAGTCCCATTTCTTTGCTGCACAGTGG
>JAUBOD010000560.1:2995797-3011541 GCA_032353885.1 Nothura maculosa
GAGCGCGCGGAGCGGCGCGGAGGGGCCGGGCCGGAGCGGCGCTTCCGGGCGGCGCCGCCCGCCGCCCGCGCGCTCAAAATGGCGGCCGGCGGCGCCGGGGGCGCAGCAGCGGCGGCGGCGGCGGGCGGCCGCGCGCAACCCCAGGAGCGGCCCATGGTGAGATGCGGGCCCTGCCCGGCGGCGCCATCGCGGCGGCACCTGCCGGGCCGCCTCCCCGCCCATGTCGTGCCCGCGCCCGGTAGCGAGACCCGCGGCCTGGCCCCTTCTTTCTCCCCTGCCTGGCCCTGTAGTAAAAGCAGAACGGAGGTTGTTAGCCGAGCCCAAGCTCCAGACAGGGCGTCGGAGGCTCTTGCCGCGCCCTCCAGGTGTCCTGCCCGCCCCCAAGGGGTCATTTGGCCCTGGGCTTGCAGCGAAGCTGCCTGAAAAGCAGCTCTGCTGCTCCGCAGGGGGCAAGTGGACAGCTAAAGTTTGGCCTCGTTTTTCCAATGCTTTTTCCTGTACTGCTGTAAGCTTCATTGCGGGTGGGCGTGCTTGTGTCTGCTGATTAAAAAGCACCTCTCTGACTTGTGTGGATTATTTTAAATTGTTTATTGATTTAACCTTTGTGTCATCCTAATTCTGCTCAGCGTTAGCATGTGCCTATGTTCCTCCCAAGGACTGTCTCCTTTCTCCTCCATCCCACTGCAGAGTGCCAAGTGATGCAAATGCCTTTTACTAGGGGAAATCAAAATGCAGGTGCCCTTGGCTGAAGAAAGGCAATACCGAATGTGTGTCAAGGCAGCTTGTGCTTTATGTCATTTCCCAGTGTCTTAACAGCAGTAACAGATACCATGAGGATGTTGATTTGAAGTTGTGTGACTTCAGCTGGCAATTGGTTAAATTGGCTGCAGATATTTTGTTTAGATTTACCAGTTCCTCTCAGTATTGCAGAGGTCTTTGCAGTTCAGCATAGGGTGGCAGTCTGGGAGTCGGGAGCCATTGCTGAAAAGAAGTGCATTTTGTAGCCTATGCATTCATGTGTTTGTTTTTCTTCTCTATATCAAGCAGTGCTTGATTCTGAACCATAAAATGTAATATGGTTGAATTACGGTCAAATACAATGTAACCTGAGTTTGCCAACTTCTTAAGCTTGAGAGCTATGTGTAGAGCCAGAGAGATAGAATCATAGAATCCTTATGGTGGCAAGAGACCTTAAAGCTGGAGTTCAGCAGTAAATCCATCACCACCACAGCTGCTAAGCCACCCTGTAAAGGCATCATCTACACTTTTCTTGAACACTGCCAGAGCTGGTGGCTTCACCACTTCCCTAGACAGCCTGTTCCACTGTTTCTGTTTAGAAACTCTTCCTGATTTCTAACCTGACCCTCCCCCAGTGCAACTTGAGGTCATTTTCTCTTGTCCTGCTTTTAGTTCTTTTGCAGAAGAGATAGACCCGTGTCTCACTCCAGCCTCCTTGCAGCAGGTGGCCACATAGGCTGCGTTGATGTGTCGTGAGACAAGGCAGCCTGGGTGCCTGCCGTGTGCCCCAGCCAGCTCCGCAGCAGTGACAGTGAGGATGGGCCTTTATCTGAAGGGGAAAGGGGAGCTATGGGTATGGACTGAGACTGGGGCTGACTGTTTATTAAGTCAGGTTGCAGCATGGCTACACTGATGCCAGAGATTGCTGTGGTCTGGCAGCAGTGCACTCAGTTTAGTGTTGTGCTTAAATGGCTCTGGTGAGGCAGGACTAATGCCTCTGACTTGTGTTACCGCTGAATGGAGCTGGGCTCATTTGTCCCTGTGCTTGGTCCTTGCACAGGGAAAGCTGGGGCGTGCAGAGCAGAGACAGGCAGCCCAGTGGAGGGGGCGCAAGGCTCCCTGAGCTCCCCAAGCCTGTCTTGGTGTTGCCCGGCCGGCTCCGCTTTCCTGTCTCATCTCTGGTGCTGCTGGAGCACGTGTGGCTGCATGGCGCCGTGGCGAGAAAACCCTCCTGGAGCGTGGGGAGCACGGAGCTGAGTGGCTGTCCAGAGGCAGCTCAAGTCTGGCAGGGCTGGTGATGACTCAGTTAATCAGCTCTTCTGGGCCTAGCTGTGGTTGTGCCTCTGCACTTAGCTCCAATTCTTCAGGTCAGATGAGGGTAGAAATACCCGAGCTGGCTTTTTGTTGCAGTAGTTAAAGCCTGACTGGCCCCTTCCATGCCCTGCTGTGCTCCCACGTGGTGGTACTGGTTCCCAGCAGGGTTGTGCTGGAAACCCTGTTCCCTTTCCGCAGCAGTTTTCCTGCCTTGGCTCACGGGCTGGCCTTGGCAGCTGTAGTAGGTGCCTAGCTGGCATTCCCAGTGGCCAGATAAAAGCCTGCCTTGCAGGCTGGATCCCACTGCTTGCATGTTTGCTGTCCACGTGTATTCTGAGTGAATTCCAGTTTGAATCCTGCCAACTTCTGTGGTTGCTGTCTGAAATATACCAGCTGAGTTTAGGTATTAAAATATCCTGAAAATTTTCATTCATATTGCATCTTCAGTTTTGCAGTAATATCTGCATTTTTTTTCAGAAGTCCTGTCTTTTATCATCGTTTAATGCATATATCAAAGTGTATGTGGGATTAAATTCAAGTGAGATAGGGGTGTCAAAGAAGAGAAAGCTTTACTTTGGGGAAATCTCTTGTAAAGGCACAAGAATAACTAGATTTTGAATTTTAAACTTGACTCAAAGCAAAAGGGACACTCATACAGGCACTTGTGAATTTTAAAGTATTTTTAAATCTCCTTTCATATTGTCCAGTGCTATGAAAACTTGTAAAATTGCCGTTGAGGAGCCCTTCATCTGTAGCTGTGCTGTAATGAGGTAGTAGGATGGAGGAGATTCAAGCTTGAGACCAATGAAACTTCTTTGTCAGGTGCCTCTGGAGTTGCAATGGCTTCTGCCAAGTTTCAATCTGATCTTTCCTAATCTAAATTAATATCTTTAAACCAGAATATGTGTCAGTATGATCTTATATCAAACTGTGTGCATTAATTTGGGTTTAAAATTGCCTCAATAGATAAACCAGTGCATGCAAATGAGTCCTGAGCTGCCTATGGTCCAAGGTTTTTTTTTTGTTTGTTTTTTTTTTTTTTTTTCCAATAGTGCAGCGTATCTAGCAGTGTCTAAGAAGTTATTCCCTGAAGTTGTGACGGGTACTGGAGCACCGACATCCCGCCTGTGTCCTCACGTATTTAGCTTCATTTGCCGCGCCTGTGTCTTGTTGTGGCGCCGAGCAATGCTGTGGTTTGAAAGCGTTTCCTTCCCTGGATGCTTTCATCTTTACTCATGTTTCGTGATGGTTTTTTGGCTTTTGGTTGCACGGGAGTGAACTCTGATGGTGAAGATTATCTGTGATCTTTGCTGGAGTCCACCACCAAGCCGGGGTCGGTGCAGTTCTGCCGTCGCGGCACTTCAGCACGAAGAGAGGCGAGTGGCTCTGGGGCTGTGTCGCTGCCTGTGGCTCTACAGGGCAACGTGCAGCTCGGTTTGGCTGCATCTCAGGGCAGCAGAAGGGCTGCAGGTAAACACCTTGGTTTTGGTGTGTAAGGGGAAGCATTTGGAAAGGTTGAGTTGATGCAAAATGCAGGTAGGCTGAAGTTAATTGCACTTTAGCTCGCTGAAGAGTTCAACTGTGTGCACAGTGAATCATGAAATTCAGGATAATCAGAGGTTAAATTCGGGCAAGTGCAGGGCCAGTTTATTTAAGGACATGAGAATTAACATAAAAACCCAGTATAAACAAATGGAAGCTCTCCTTTAAAAAATAAATTAATAACAATTTTTTAAAAAAATAAATATGCACCAAAAATGCAGTTTCTGAAGTACACGTTGTCTGGTGCTAACTAGTTGGATGGATATCCTGTTCCCTAGAGGATAGGAGACCACAGCATGGATGCAAAGGATCAAACAAGGAAGGGAACAAAGCCTCTCCTTTGTTCCTCTAGAAACAAAATGACTAAGAGTAATTTTGAGTCTGCCAAGTGAATAGCTAGAACTTAAAGGAAAAGTTTATTAACTCTAACAGAATACTACCAGTAAATCCACAAAGATTATGATTTTCCTTTTTTTTTCTCTCTCCCTAAGGAGAATGATTATGCTTTTTTCTTTTTCTTTTTTTTTTCTCCCTCCCCTCCAAAAAATAGGTGTTTTGGTTATTGTTCTACTTGAATGCCTGCTACAGAGTTTTTGTTTCTCCTAGTATTGATACATAAATCACATATCGCCGTCTACCTAATTTGCAGCTAACAAATTTAAACCATACAAAATGTTTGGATTTCATACTTCAAAAAATGTGGGAATTATTTCTAGAATTGCTGGTTACTTTGTTTTGCTTGTTGAATCCTGCTAGTTTTGTGGAATATTTAGGCTAGAGTGTCCTCCTGGTAAGTGCTATGGTAGGAAGAAAGTTACAGCCCACGATTTCACTTTTAATCTCTCCTTGGGCACCAGTTTGCATCCAAATAGTTATCACTGTAAATGGGAAAATGTGTTTGTGAGACTTTGGAGACAAGTATGACTTAAAATCAATATCTGACCTGCAGTTTCAAGGAGGCTGAGCAGCTCCGCTCTGTGCTTTGCTTCCTCTGAAGATCACCTTGTTAACTGTCCAGCGTAGTTTGCTGAAATATGAACTGCTTGAACACAGGTGTTGGCTGCTGCTTCTCAAGTTGACGCTGATTTTCTGTGGTTCAGATGAACTGGCGGTCACTGATGCTGCTGGAGTCGGTGGTAGTTTCTCCTGCAGCCAAGGTTTTAGCAGTCTGCTCTGTTGTTCAGATCCTAATTCCCAGTGGGCAAACCCCTGCAACATTAAAGCATCTTCTAGCAACAATTGGGACTAGGATGGGACTACTGAGTCAAGACTACTAGGTCCCATCCTAGTAGTCTTGGCTCAGTGGCCAATGCCTAAATGAATGTGCAGATCAAACAGCTCTCTTATGTTTCCAGGCCAGAGCTGCTGTGTTTCTAGGACAGCATAGAGGATATTGACCTTCTTAAAGTAAAACAGCTTTTGGCATTTGATATTTATGTTGAATGGCACTGGCTTGAAATCAGCTGGCCTCTTCATCCCTCCCTAAGATTTTATACATTTACTTCCAGAAGTCTGCGCTTTCCTACTGTTTTGACAGGCAGCTGAAATTGCTATCCCAGGCTTGACAAATTTGACATTCACAGTCTAAACTTTCTTATAATTTATTATTTAATGTTAGTAAATATTAATATTTTTTAATCTAGTTACATTAACATAAATTTAAAAACTTTATATTTTTAGAAATATGTGCTGGCACATTTGCATTAGAAGATGAGTGTGTCAATCAGCAGTAAAATGAGAGCTGTTTTATAGCATTTCTTAATGCAAACCAATAGTTTGAAAAGAGTTTAAGATTCAAACAGAGCTAGACTTATAATGAAAAACAGAAACTATGTGGAAGTAGTGATCACTGAATTAATGTATATATTAAATCTATTACAATAATGAAGGAATTCTGTCGTGTTAGTGAGAAATCTTATTTGAGGCTTGATCTGTAGGTGGAAGGTGATTTGAAAACATTTGTTAACTTTTTTCTTTTTCCCTGTGTACTTGCTAAGCTTTTAATTCCTACCAGTCTTTGGAGTATACTCCAACTAAGGCATCCAAAATTTTGCTCTTTTTGCAGTAGTATTTCGGTTTGTAGGTTTCCTCCTCCAACTTTCCTAGCAAGCCAACATACCCTAGGCAGTCTTAATTGGAGATGTCCTTTATTTGGCTTCTTTGATATTTCAGCTGAAGTTTTGTGTGCAACGTTATGCAGCTGGCTATAGCACATGGAATAGACACTCACACAAGGAATATATTACCTCTCCTAGGAGACACAGCAGGTGTGGGAGAGATCTGATTTTAAGCTGGTGGCAGCTTCTAACCACCATTTTTTAAAATTTCTCTTTGTGAATATAGTGAATGTTCTAGTGAGTGGCTGAACATGAGGCTGAAAACAAATTTTAATGCCTTTCCCAGAAGGCAGCCATCCTGCTTGCTTGAGAGAAGTCTCTTTCCTCTCTTGCCCTGCTTCCTGTCTTCCAGGCAACCTTTAACTAGAATTAAGAGCTTGGTGTAGGAATGCTGGAAACGTTTGGGAATTAGCCTGTGTGAGAACTCACTCTGCGCTGCTGGCATATTTTCAGGAAAACTCAGCCCTGTCTTTCTCAAAGCTATTATACACTCTGTTCCAACAGCACCGAAGCTAAACTTATCCTGTCTCTTGGGAAAACAGCTAATTAAGAGAGAAGAGCTGAACACTGGGATTCTCTTGTGCTCCTGAAAGGGGGCAGGCCGAGAGGTCACCGTTTTTCCCCTTATCCGAGCAGATAGTGTGCCCAAATTGGGAGGCAGCTTGAGAAATGCCTTATTGCAATATAGGTAAGCTACAGAAACATAAGGAACGTTTAATTCTGAAGTTTCATTAGGGCATTAGAATAATTGGCTTCTTCTCAATTAAAAAAAAAATTTTTTTTTGGAGAGCCTTTGAACTTTTTCTTTTTTTTTTACACTCTTATGCAGCTTTGAGTGCATTTGGATTCAGTTTTACTTTTTGCAATGTAATCTGCCTAAGCATAGTTAAAACATTTAAAAATAACCTTTTTGGATTTGAGAAGTTCAAAAAGGAAGTGAATCTTTAGAATCTTTGTGAATGCTGGGAGTTTTTAGCACCTGACTGTTCAGGTGACCTCCTTGGTACTTACTGTTCGAGTAACAAATCTGGCTGTGTTTCTAGGTAGAGATTTTCTGCTAGATTTGGAATTTAAATGGTTAGTGGTTCCCTTCAGTCAGAAAAGGGATTGTTGTTTTCTGACACTTGCAGGTGAGTTGAATGCCTTGTGATTCAAGAAATCTAATCAGTTTGGTCAGTCTGTGCTTTCCAGAAGACAGAAATGGCAGCATGAGCTAAGGTCAAGTTTTCTCCTCTGCTTGACAATATTGCCCACGGCTTCACTTCTCTTGTCAGCATCTGCCGTGCATTTTCTTGCATGACTTCTGAGTTCATGCATCACCAGGGGAAATCATGAATGATGGCCAGAGTATCAGTAGAAGCCTCAGAATAAAACTAAATGTATTTTAGATATTGTCTTCCTTACTTAGGACATACTAGGAATGTTGTTTGGTATGGCTGCAACATGGAACAAATCTCTTGTGACAGTTTAGCTTTAGGTAGTGAATATTATAGTTAATCCAGGCTGTCTCAATCTGATATCTCAATTCTGTTTCTTCTGTTTAGCTTTTGTGTATAGAAAGGTTTGTACTTGATTGCACTAAGCAGACAATTTTCAAAAAACAAATGAGCAATTACTACTTGATATTATGCAGCTCTAGCTGTAGGAGTCCTGGAGTTGCAGTACCCCAGGTTGCGTTTGTTCCTTTGTTTTGTTCTGGAGAACTGTTCATCTTGATGGCAAAATAGGGGACTGTAGCCTTATAGATCTGTATATAGTTATTTATCTGTCTCAACTGATCAGCTTTTAGGAATAATTTGATGATTGTATCAATGTAGGTTTTATCTTAAGTCAAAATCAGATTTGTGGTTTTTTTTTGGCCTTTCACGTAAGATTTTCTGCACTTTTATCCTTTAAACAAGATACTTTACTACTACTTGGCCTTCCTAGACCAAGTTCTCTTGTGTCCTTTGCTCATTCTCTGCTTGTTGCCCTAGAAAAACCTCCTCTCAGAGTTCTTTGTGAAGGTGCATGCATTTTTCTTGCAAAAATAAGATTTTTGGGAGATAAAACAATGTTGTATATGAAAGGAGGTTCTTGAGGAGTCTTGGTGAGTAAATTTATCTGGTTTGCAATGAGGAAAACCAACAGGTTTTTTTACGTAATGGGAATGATATGAAAGAAAGACTGTTCAGACTTGAAGAGCAGAATTAGAGCAATTGGAGAGTACTGTAGAGCTACCCATGTGCTAACTCATTTATATTTACTTATTGTTTAACGTTTACCCATTGATTTACTTTTCTTGCAGTGGTGGGATGAAAGATTCGACTTCCAGACTACCTTTTTGCAGTGCTTGGCCAAACATGTGCCAAATATCTACTCGGCTGAAATGGACCCCATGCTGGAGAAGCAAGAAGAGATGGTCCAGGCAACGATACTTTACCCTCTTGAGTGCTATTTATTTGGGGAAGACCCAGACATCTTCCTAGAGAAATTAC
Organism: Nothura maculosa; assembly: GCA_032353885.1. Lineage (NCBI taxonomy): Eukaryota > Metazoa > Chordata > Aves > Tinamiformes > Tinamidae > Nothura > Nothura maculosa. The sequence goes on from JAUBOD010000560.1 coordinate 3,003,986, forward strand.
AGCAGAGTGGCACCTCGCAGCTCTGTGGGAAGGTGTTCAAAGGAGGGGAGACAACGTATTCTTGCAGGTAAGCACCAAGGTATGTGCTGTCCTCATCTCTGCTCCCTTGTGAGACAGTGCAGCCCAGTAGTCCTCGTGGAACTAGCTGCAGTGCAAAGTAATCATCATTTGTGTCACAGCAGGCCTTAGGACAGTGGCATTTGCTTCAAATATCAAACCACTTTACAGTGAGGAAAGTTAGGTATGACAGACATAGGATGGCAGAGAAAAGGGGGATGAAATGGAAAGAACATAAAAGATTCTGAAAGTCACTGGTTAAAAACATTGTATGACTTGACGTGAGTGTGGGATATATACATGGTGCTGAAGAGGTAAACAGTCATAAGAATTTGCACACTTTTGCAGAATTTATTCATCTTTTCAAAGTCTAAAACACAACCCAGTGTTTCTGAATTAGTAATATGCTGCTTGAGCAGTATCTACATAAGCCATGGATGTCTTTTTCTTCTTTTTCACCCTAATGTCTATTAAAGATTAAACGCTACTGAAATGATATAACTTCATTAATTCATTTGTTGGAGGTCTTCATGATGACTGCAAAGATCACAAGTGGTTTAGTGGTATTAATATGATTCTCTGTGATAGTTTTTTTTTTTTTTTGGTCATTTTTAGGCTATTTTAAAAGTCCAGACATTTCACTTGAAATACCAACATAATTTTATTAATGATTAATAATATTTAAGATGCAAGATCAAGTCCATAGAATTTGTAGGAATCCTTACATGTTTGCAGGAAAGTGTATAGTAAGTGGGACTGTCTTGTCAGGAAAAAAAATAATCGTCAAAGCAATTCAGTGCTATTGAATACTACTGTTTCTGTCCCTGCAGAGTTCTTGTATGATAGTAGGCACAATGACAGAGCTATAGTTCTCAGCGATGGCTAATCAGTTTATTTTTCTTAACCTTTAAGTTGCTATCTTGCAGCAATTGAGAGGTGTTTATAAACATCTTGTCTTAGTACTGCTGTTAAAGTAAAGTCAGTCTTTCCTTTAGACTTCTAAGATGCTAACAAAAAAAGTGTTCTTAAAAGTACTCTTAACTTTTAACTTGCAACTGTTTAAAAAGTTTCAAATGTAGCCTAATGGTCCTGTGGCAAAGTGACTGTAGTTGTTATTGGAGACAGTAATAAAATAATAAAAATTGCTCCAAAGTCAGTCATGTTATGTATTTTTTTAGTACCATGTCATTCTGGGCAATGAAAGAAGTATATTAGCAACAGCATTTGAAAGTATAAATCAGACATATTTCTAATAAACCAGAGTGTGTGGTTTGAGCCTAACAAGATTGACTTTCATCCTCTTTCTGTGAAATGGAGTTAACAATGGTTTTGTGTTATCAAACTGGATATAACACAGTATATATTGGATATATATTGTGTTATCAAATTGGTTGGAGCTATCAATGGTTTCTTAGCACAGATTTTTAGAGCAGTAGTCTGTTCTGTGCATGAAAATTCCATGTGTTTTTCTCAGATAGTTACTGGGTGACGATATTTGTTGCAGAGACTGCGCAGTTGATCCAACATGTGTGCTATGCATGGACTGCTTCCAGAACAGCATCCACAAAAACCATCGGTACAAGGTAGAAAAATCATGCATTAAAATTATTCAAACAAGTACAGCTTCTTGACCTTTTTCCTTGTTCATTCAAAAATATAGTAAACTATAGTTACTTTTAGCAAAATCTCAGATTTTTTTTTTAATGTTTGTCATCTTTCTAAGAACAGGTTTTATGCGTGAAACCTATTTAGGGGAAAGCAAGTTTCTAGGAAGTGAAGAGTAAGGCAGTATCTGTGAATGTATACATTGTGTTGTCTTTGGCAACATCACCCAGAATAATAGTGTCTACACCTTAGCAAAGAACTGTGAATGAAAGTGGCAATCCTGTCCTGAGTCCCAAACAGTTCTTATTATACAAGACTGCATTCTCTCCAGAAATTTAGTATGAAATATATACACACAAACACATATATGTTTAGGGCCATTATTTCATGACTTCTGTAACATATGGACATTCCCAATCTGAATCTTTATTTAGATTTGCATGAAGTGCTTTGGGCTTAGAGCATGGACTATAGAAGTTGGAATTAATGTTAAGCATCAGCATTTTAGTGAGGAGATTATTTTAGAACTGAATAAGCTCTTTGGTTTTGCTGTGCTTACATTTTAAAATACAGCATAAAGAATACAAATTCTGTACTATTTTCATAGATTCTTAGAATAATTGAAATGGACCTAAAGTGGTTGTCTAGTCAAACTTCCTGCTCAAAACAGACCTAATTAGATCAACTCATTTTAAAACACTTTAGGTAAATAATTAATTTTTGAAAGCCTTTTATTAGGTCACATATTTCTAGGGTTTCAGGGTAACTAATAGATAACTTTTTTTTCTTTTTTTTGGCCTGAGTTTCGTTAGAAGTTTTTGACAAGCGGGAGGCCAGAATTTTGAAATTAAAGTTGCAAGGTTGTACTTTAGATTCTCATTTTAACACTTACTTTGTTTGCTTAGCAATGAAAATACTACAAAATATCTGTTATTATACCTATCTTCATATTTAATTTTTAGATTCTACTTATTCTATTTAATCTAATTCTTAAAGAAGGTGTTAAGCATCTCTGGTATACTTTGTCTCAAAGGCACAGATTATTTTGCTGTTTATGAAATGGTTAAGTTTTTTTCACTGCTTCATAGTTAATTTTGTTGAAGACTTGCACGTATTTTTGTAGCAGTAGCTGTATTTCCTACTTTTTGTGCTCAAAAAGATTCTCTTTTTTTCAGATAAGGTCTCAATTTCTCTTAAAAAATAGTGGAAAGTTCGTGAGTTTTGCAGTGCCTTGTGTTTTGTAAACAGACCATTATATTGGTGTCTATGTTGGTGTTAAATATTGCGTATTTTTATTTTTGTCTTTTTAAATACATATTGCATTACTGAAATACTTATTTTCACAGATGCATAGCTCTACTGGAGGAGGATTTTGTGATTGTGGGGATACAGAGGCATGGAAGGCAGGACCACTGTGTACTAAACATGAGCCTGGAGCATCAGGGACTGCAAAAGAAGTAAGAATACTGCCCAAGTGAAAGAATAAGTATTGTAAATATTGACATGCTTTTTAAAATGCTATTGCTGTTTGCAAAACTGCATATATTGTATGAGAGATGTGGCTGGTCCAACTGAGTTGAATCAAAGTATTTGTTGGGGTCGTCTGTGTCCTTTGGATACCCTCTGTGTCTCCAGGGGGGAAAAGAAAGGCAGAAATGATGGAGCGGTTCTGACTGTCTGCCTTCTCTACCTTTGGTTTTAAATGATAACTCCAGTTTCTCACCACCTCTTCATTTTGCTGGCTATATTATTCTGTTCTGATGTACAACTAACTGATTCCTATTAATTAATTCCTTAATTAATATTTAAATCCAGTACTAGATTTTGGCAATATCTTCTTCTATGTTGTTTGGCAACACCTTTTTCAATTGGTTATTTCTGGTGCAGGATATGTCACTTTGAATATAAACCTCTGCTCTGAAACTAACCTCTTAGGCTGTCTCCTGATTATTAGTACTTCATATCAAAAAAAAATTATTTTAAAGAGAACTATGCCACTATATAAACATTTTTCAAAAAGTATGTATTTTTTAAAAAAAAGTGTTCAATACCTCAAAAAGGCAAAGAAATTGCTTGAAATAAAAATGCTTTCTTTTTTTCCTGTGAAGGCATGAGGTTTTGAGGTTTGCCTTCTCTTTTGGGATACTCAGGACAAAGAAAATCTTGCATTTATCAAATGGACTCAGATTGTTCCTCTGTTTCTGTTGCAAAAGCCTTGTTCCCTATGGTCTGTCAAAAAAGAAAATCAAATGGAAAAGTAGTTTAAAAAAACCTTTAAAGTAAAGAGGTAGAGAGCGCTGGTCTCAGGAAAATGTGACAAAGCGATAATGGTGTCTCCAGTTTAGGGCTTTGGCAACTCTGTGCAACTTTTAAAATTCTAAATCTGGCCATTATAGCTGAAACTTTAAGTTTTTAGGAACTTGTTGGACTTCACATGAATGGTGAAGAGCAGCACTGTGTACCTGGCACAGGCTTATTCGAGGTAGAAATAAATAACAGGTCTGCATGCTGCCTGAGGTCAGCATCTGCTAGCCCTCTTCAGTGGTGTGTGGGCTTGTGCTTTTCATTTGCTCAGCTGCTGAAAAATCAACTACTTTGCTTTAAATCAGAAAGTAGAGCTGAGAAAACTCTATATTCAGCAAAGACCAGCCTGAGTGAGGTGTAAATCCAGTACTTGTTGAGGTTTGTTACCATAAGAAGTACTCCTGCCATGAATGATTTTGTCATGAATGATAGGAAACATAAATAGACAATGGAAGAGTTAAAGTTACTTATAGCTATTTGGGATATTGTAAGTGTATGTAGTTGTTAGAGACGATAGGAACAAGGCAGAAGTGAAGCTGCTTCAGTAATGAATTATCTATTCCTATGGGAATATTATATATTCCTATTTGATAAAGATGACACTGATCGACTTTCTGTCTTTTTATTAGAAAAAGACTTGCACTTGCAGGTTTATTTATGATGAAGAGACTCATGCATCTTTAGATTCACCTGTTGTTTTTTCTCTGAAGAATTGAGGATATTCTTAGGGCAGACTCTCAGCATATAGAGGTTATTAAAATTATTGGGTTGCAAAGTGCTTGAGGAATGTTTCAATGCTGAAACAGGCACACATTTCCTTTGCAGAGTGCTTTCTGTTAATACAGAAGTGCATCTCATGCTTGAAAAACAAGCAACTCTTCTCAATGGTCCTGGTCACTATCCCTGAAGTACTGTAAGTATAGAGAGTATAACATGCCAAAATACTTATAAATGTACTATTGCAAGGTAAAATGAAAAGGGTGAAATGTTGGCAGTGTGTTTGTTTGCTATGCAGATAGTGATAAACAAGTGCCTAGGAACTGGCTGCTATTTTTAAAAGCTGTATTAAGTTTAGAGTCTGATCTACGGAATGACCTCTTTTTAAAAATGAATGTGCAGTAAGGCACAGGTTTCCATCCACTATGTTAAAGATGAGCAGCCGGTAAATTTTTTTTCTTTGCATTTCTGAGATGATATGAGGTGTATGTTACTAAAATGCAATGTCCTTGCAAAATGCTTAATTAACACTAATTTAAGAAAAAGCTTTAATCAGGAGTTAACATTAAGAAAAAGCATGCTGCAGTTTTGCATGGCATTTTTTTTTTTAAAGCTATCTACTTCAAAAATGTGACTGGGTAATTGATCCAGGAATCTTTGCAGGAACATGATTCTTTTTATTAACAGATTGCTCTTGTTCTTTTATATTTAATCTGCCAAATTATTTATTGGAGAGGTGAGTGCCATTAGTCTTTGGGAAACAGAAGTCTCCCTCTAATATATACATCCTTAGATTTTATAGGCAGATAAGTTGACCCTAATATTATGGGAAATTCTGAAAGTACTCTAGAAAACTCTAGAAAACATCAACTTCTCTTTCTGTATTGCATTGTCATGAACAACAGTGTTCACATATACAAGGATATGCTAAGAGAAAGGTAGTGTCAAGAAATGTTCATTGATAATCCAAGATGTGTGTGTTTTTTTAGGGCTTTTAGATTAAATCTCTCTTTTTAGAAAAAGAATGTCTTTGGAAAAGATCTATGGCTTGTGCTGGAACATTTCATTGCTTCATACTTAAGAGCACATTTGCAAATTATTTTTATTTTGTTTATAATCTCCTCTCCTGCTAAAACGTTGTAGAAAGGTTTCATAATGTTATCATATGGTGTAGATGATTCACTTTAATAAGATTTGCCTGGATGGATGGAAAATATGCTAGTTAATAAGGATATTTTGGTTAAGGAGCAAGTCTGGCTGGAGATCTCTGAAAAGAATAGAGTTGCATTTTCTGTTCTAATTCTGTTCAAGGAATCGTATAAATATTTGAGGAAAATATACATTGCTGTCTGTATGCAGGCTAATACAGGGTACAATTTACACCTGGATTGCAACTTTTAATATCCTCAGCTTTTAGGATGAAATGGTTTTCAGGGAAGAAATGAGATGAGATGGAATTTGCTTAATAACCCTAAAAAGTTTATCTCCTGGGAGAGAAGGAGGAGTAAAGAAGTATTTTACCAATACCTTTTTTCTATTTTTAAAAAAATATTTTTGATATTGATATTGACTCTCTTTTTTACAGAATTCTGAATGTCAGTTAAATGAAGAGGTTATGGAACACTCCAGGAGGGTGTTTCCTACTGTGATAAAATACATTGTAGATATGCTTATATGGGAAGAAGAAAAGGAACTGCCTCTGGAGCTCAGAATCAGGTAGGGAGTATTTTCAATTCTGTCTCTGAAGTTTTGGGAATTTTGCCAGTGAATATTGCCATTTTCATTCCAAGTTGTTAGTGTCAAAATCTCTGTGAATGGCACTGTAATGTTTTTGACCTGTATATGCAGATATAATGTAATGTATAATATTTTTGATCTGCATATGCAGATGAGCCCTTGATACTTTCTGCAGAAAGTAATGTCTGATGTTGCTCAATCAAAATGGAAAGACTTCTGTAGCATTAAAAAGAAAAATGAGATGATAAAGTGGCAGAGAAGAGAGAATTCAGTAATTTGAGTTAATTCAGTAATTGAGAAGCCCTTTTGTGCTTTGTATGTCATTTCTGTGCTTTGTTCTGGTGTAGATGAAAGGCAATTTTTAGTGTCCCTGACGTGAAAAACATGGTTAACTACTTTCCTATTTTTTATATTTGTAAGTTCTCTTGTGAGTTAACTTCTGTTGATGTACTGGCCAGGATATTTACAATATTCTCTTTCCTTCTGTGATGAAATGCTGTGTTTTCCCCAGCAGAGAGAAGGCAGACCACTACTACTGTGTCCTTTTCAATGACGAGCACCATTCCTATGATCATGTCATCTACAGCTTGCAAAGGGCACTAGGCTGTGAACTTGGGGAAGCCCAGTTGCATACTACTGCCATAGATAAAGAGGTTAGTACACACTCGCTTTGGGAAAGAGTCACTTTTTAATGATTAGAAATGCTACTGTAGTATCTAGATGACTAAATCTTTGTTTCTAGAATGATGGAACCTGGAGGGACAAAGGCGTTTTGCGGATGAACTTTGTCAATGTTTTCTTCAGGAAGATTATTAAAACTCTTCATTTTGCTTCAAGGCAAAACTATTTTCTTGAAATGGAGACAAGACACTGATTTATCTGAAGCTGATTATAATTCATTTGTCTTTGACTTATTATCCCATTGGATGCCAGAAGTTTGCATTTCAAACAAATGCGTTTTAAATGAAACACAAAGACAGCAATGTGCATATTCAATGATATTTAAACAGAATTCTTGCTAGGAATAAAACTATTTACTGTATTCTGTGGAAATCTCTCGTGTTTTATTGTATGTGTATATGCCATTGGTCTCATATTTACTATTTTCTTTAAACAGGGTCGTAGGGCTGTTAAAG
>JAUBOD010000560.1:3085847-3104433 GCA_032353885.1 Nothura maculosa
AAAAAAAATCATGCAACGTGAACAGAGCAGGTAAACAGCAGAAGTTGTTTCATCTTGTTTCATCTGTTACCTTCTTCTTCTTGACAGAGACTAGGGTATTTTTTAAAAATGTTTTTCCTTCTCAGTCAGATGACTGATTGTCATCTGATTAGGAGATTAGGAGTGATTAGGAGACATTGGTCTCATTTTCAGACTCTGAAGATAAGTCAGCATATTGTTGATCTTTAGTCTCCAAACATGTTTAGATTACATATAACATATTGGACATATAATGTGGACAAGTTCATTTTTCAGATGACATCTAGCAAATGATCTCCATCCTTCAGTTTCTAACGAGGACATCAAAGTGTGAAGATATTAAATGAAATAGAATCTAGTCTAATTTTTGATACTGAAAAGTAGGTCTTTGTCCACTGTGACCGTTTAAAGCAAATAAAAGCACAACTGTTAATATTTGCACTGAATATACTGTAAATAATAATTAATGATGCCAAGGGCATTGTGTTTAACCTCCTCTTAACATGGATAAAAGTTTTTGTGCCTGCATAATTCTTTAGCTTATTAATAGGAATGAAATATTTGAGCCACAGATGCATGGAGCATTTAAAGATATTTAAATATAATCTTAGTGATTTCTTAAAACTTACAATTTAGCTTTTATGTGTACTTCACTGTATGTGATAGAATATTCTGACTCTTTCCAATATCACTAAGCACTTTTCAAATTTTAGTGTTCGGTGTGCATATTTTTTTTAAGAAAAAAGATGGTGCATTTTAAAAATATCACTGCATTTGTATGTGGAGCTCTGAGCAGTTTGTGGCTATTTGAGGAAAGTGTATATTCAGCATGATGACTTGGTCACATTCATGCTGGAAATAGTATTTTAGCTTTATGGTGTGTTAAAATGTTAATTGAGTCTAATGAAGATGGAGATCAGATATATTAACTAGTCTCTCAAGGATCCCCTTCCTAATTTATTGTTGTTAACCATGCTTTGCTAGACTATTCAAGGGCTCTTTTATTCCTTTATTAAGGATATAACTTTACTAATTTAATTTATTAGTAGTATGACTTTGTTTACGATTTGACAGGATATAAAAAGATATCGATGACTTGTTTCCTTTCTTCTTGTCTTCTCTATTTAAGTCTGTTTTTGGTGTTTCTTTTCAATATAGCTGAGGAAAATAGGTGGCGGAGGCTTTGGAGAAATCTACGATGCGCTGGACTTGCTGACCCGGGAGAACGTGGCGCTGAAGGTCGAGTCTGCCCAGCAGCCCAAGCAGGTCCTGAAAATGGAAGTAGCTGTGCTGAAGAAATTGCAAGGTAGCGCCCTACTCTAGATACATCAGAAGCAGCACATCAGTGGTTTTCTTCAAAAAATTCATAGAATCTCTGTTTTGTTTTAGTGTGATTAAGTATTTCCCATATTCTGCAGTTAATTACTAAGTTGTCCTTAGGAATGAAATAGAAGCCATTAGGTTTAGGTAGGGCAGAACAGAAAACTGGGCTTTCTGAGCATCTGAATGCTTTGATACGTCTAAAGTGTTCTTTGAAACAGGATGATATGAAAATCCAAAGCCACAAAAATTTAATTGTTCTCAAAATCTGTCTGATGTACTTTTGATTAGATTACTTAATTAGCTTAATTGTATTTTAATGTCTGATATTATCAGTAAAAAGAAATCTATCATGGCTTCTCTTCCTTACTTTTCAAAATATAAGATTAAATAAAAAGTTTATAAAGTGTTTTTTATTTTTTTAGCAATTTATTTTGGTTCTTGAGGATTTTGACAAATATCAGCAGCCAAATTTTCTTCAACTCTTAGTTTGAGCAAATCAAAATCTGCCTGACATGGTGCACTCTGATCTGCTTCTAAGGTCACATAGCAACAAATATTGTCAGCCTCTATAGATGTAAGAGGGCAGATATGTCATATGTTATACTATGAATATTTTAACCTCTCTTCTGTTTGAATCCTTTTAAAGAAATTCACAGTTACAGTGAAGTCTTGAAGTGAAAGGTGCTTTTTTTCTACTATGACTTTTTTTACTTTTTTGTGGGAAAAAATAGTATTTGAGAAATTTAAAGCTAGAAATGTTGGCTGAAAGAAGCAAAAATCAATTTGTTGACTCTTGCCCTATGGCCTTATGAAAGTTGAATTTTGGCTCGTCGTGATTTACCTCTAAATTCTAGGAGTATAACTAGTAAGTTGAGATCTTCCCCTAGGAGTGTCCATAGCTGTGCAGTGTCACGGGCAATGCTGTCCAGGTGGAAACAGCAGAAGGGAACACCTGAGAACAGATTCACGGAGGCATTGCAGTAGTTTCTTGATATAAGGATAGTTGTGTTTTGTTATTTATTTTCTAAATTTATTAATTTTTGGAGAAAGCAAGACAATAAATGGAAATTATATAACTCAAAGTCTGATTTAATATAAATATCTTGAGAAGGAGCTCTTCTAACTTTAGACTCTCCAAGGAGAAAACAATTTACATTTTAGATAGTTTTGCTTCATTTTTTTTTCTCTGAATAATCAGTTACTCATTAAGAACAGCAGCAACGACAAATAAATAAATAAATAACAATACTGTGACTCCGTGGCGGTGATACTAGAAGTGGACTTTGGTGTTTGAGTTTCACAGCGCAGTGTCAGACTTCAGTTTTAGGTAGAAAATGTAGGTAGGGAATGATGTAGGGGATGAGGAATATGATTTCAGTAAGAGATGGCTTGTGGAGGTACTTTTGAAATATACTGAGATCTATAGTATGGACAGATACTTTTATTTTTTCATGTGGAAATTTTTAACCATATTCACAGGATTTTTGTCAGAGTAGTGGACTGTGGTAGAAAAAAACGTTCTACAGGAATTTATGGCTCTTAGCAGCAAGAACCTACCCTAATTTTTCTACTTCTGCAGTTCTTATGAAGTATAAAGAAAATTGAGGAAAAATGGACAAAAATAAAATGCTATCAGTTCTTAAAGAGTGTGTTTTTAATTTACTGTTTTGTTCACTGTATAGAAATTTTATTTCTTTTTGATTTTTTTCTGCCTACTTGGTGGTTTCGAGGTGAAATTGTAGACAATTTTTCTAGAATATTTTTATAACTACCTACTAATAACATTCGTCCTCTGAGACCAGATCATCTTGTTCTCTTATCACCTTTTATTGTGGATATGTTATTATCCTTTTCTCAAAGGATCCATGTTCTTTCATTTTCAAGGTGTTCTGGTTACCTTGGATATAATTCAACTCGGAGGAAGGAATGTAATTGTCATGAGAATCCCCTTCCATGCAAGTAATTGGAAAGTTGATGTGTGAATAGTATGTAATGAGGCCACAGCTTTTGTCTCCCTGCTGAAGTGCCTGACAGAACTGTTCAGGATTCTTTAAAGTGTAGTTCTAACTTTAAAAAAATATATATTTACTCAAATATGTCATTTCCTGTAGACATTTTGAAGCAAGAGGTTTTAAGGAAAGAATTAGATGACAAGTTACACCAAGGTATAAGTTGCTTCTGGTCCAGCAGAGCAGCCGGTAGATAGGCCAGCTCCTTCACTACAGCAGCTCATGTGCTCCGTGGTAGAAGTGCTTCTGAGTTTCTGAATCCAAGTCTTATTTCACAGGAAGTGTGAAACAGAAATGAGAAGAGTTGTCGGCAGAAATGCAAGGCCATACTATATTTTATCATTTTTAAATTTAAGAAAATTCAATAAATGAAAACAGTGTGGTCATTCATTGCAGTGGTGCACTGAGTCACAGCTTTATAGGTGTACAATGCAGCAAGTAATGAAAAACATCCAAAAAACCCAGTTTAAGTTCCTGGTGGAGCAAAGCACACTTAAACTTGCAGGGTAGTTCTATGCCTTTGGTCTTAATGCTTTCCAATAAAAAGAATTGGGAGAAGCAAAATGTTCTTGTTAATTGTATGTGCTGTGAAGTGCCTATTATGTTCAGTGGTATGGCCATTTAATATAGCTTAGACATGGATTGAATCTGTGAGGGTTTTTTCTGTTTTTTTTTTTTACTCTTTTTTTTTTTTTCTTGGCAATGATGCTACCCTCTAAATTTTGTTGTTAGCATAGTATTTAACTCTTAAGCTGTCAGATTTTAGAAGAAATCTGCCGCAACAGATGGTGCAGCTTCTTTTTCCCTTTTTATCTTTTCTTTCTCCCTTTGGAAACCATGTTGTCGCTCCATCTGTTTGGTTTGTGCCGCCAGAGCGGAGCAGTCAGATATTCCCCGTGTCCGTGCGTGAGGCCGAGCGCCCGCACGGGCTTTTAGCTCATGCGATCCCTGCTCTGGGAAGCCATGGAAAAAACAGGCTGTGCCCAGGGCAGGCCCCAGGGCCAGGGCTGCCCCTACCGAGGCGCTCATTAGCTCATTAAACTGCAGCAAGAATACATGGGATTTCATCCTAGGGAATTTGCTGTAAATCCCCTTCTTGGGATATGATCTAGTCTAATACTGCTTGTCTTGCTTTAAAAAACAGTGTAAGGAAAAATGGAAGTAAAGCAGCTTACAGTTTAGTGTTCATATAAAAGCAGAGATTATAGAGATTTCTTTTAAAATAAATTATTATTTTCTTTTTATAGAAGTAGACTTGTCTGTTTGAAAGGTACGTGCCAGGGGGATTATAATAAATAGACAACCAACTTTTCTGGCAAGTGAAGAGAGAATCTTCAGAAACTGCAGGACTAATTTCCAATAGTTTAATGGGGCTCTGGATGGAGCAGTATCAAAAAGTCTCCTCCAAGCTAACAGAATTTTTTTTACAGCTTGCTTCTACCATTCTTCCTGTTTATTAAAGTTAATTGAAGATATCTAAAGCAATATAACTTCTTTTTTTTTTTTTTTTTTTTGGATGGAGGGTCATTTGCTACATTTTGGAGGAATAAAGCCACAAAATCTTGTGTTATTGGCTAACGTATTATTATTATTATCCTCAGGGAAAGATCATGTTTGTAGATTCATTGGATGTGGAAGGAATGACAGATTTAACTACGTGGTCATGCAACTACAGGTCGGTGTATCAAACAGAGCTCTAAGTTAGCTTTTGTGTTTTGTTATGGTAGACAGAAATATGTGAAAATACTAGCTAATTTTTAGAGACTGATCAGTAAAAGTGACCAAAGATTATAAATGTGTAGTTGTGAGGTAACCTAAATGGAACATATCCTTATATTCTTATCCTTTTATATTTTTTCCATAATTCTCTGTAAGTTTACATCCTCAGAACAATCCAAGTATGTAAAGCGAGAACTGTGTTATATTCTGAGTTAACCCACATTCTTTTAAAGATTTTGGTTGAAGATAGTCTAAAATGTAGCAAAATTGTCTGTTTGTTTTGTTTAGGTTATAGGATGAAAGTTTTTTAAAAAAAAGCTCTTTGCAAGTTTAAAAACTTAGCTAAAATGCTTATTTTTGTAAGAAGGGAAAAGTCAGTGATTAGGATGTAAAATTATGGACTAATTGTTCTTTACCATCTTGGTGAATATGAAAAAAGGTAGATGTTCTAGTATACATGCTTTGATCATCTTATTTTGAAAGACTAACTGTATAAAGAGGCATTTCTTGTTTAGTATTTTTTTTAAATCTATTGAAGTCATCTAAGACACAATGTATAACAATGCAAATAAGATATTTTCCCTGCAGAGGTGAATATAAATAAGTTTTTGCAAGTGATTTTTTCTGACTTTTTTTGTGTGTGTGTACCACATGCAACACTTCATAGTTGAGAAATATACCAAAATCTTTTACTGAACATAAATTTGGTCTGTGTTATTTAGGGGCAAATATATGCTAAGGTTCATTTTTTCAAAAACAGTTTATAAATTTAAGATTGAAGATGCTTTGCAACATTCCATCATTTTGTTTTGGTGGCGCGTGTTACACTTGACCATGTTTAACCATTAAAGAAGGGCCAGGAAGATTTTATGCTGTCAATGACTGTTGATCTCCTAGTATTTATTTTTTTCTGAAAACTTCCTTCTGCTTTGAGCAGGGTCGGAACCTGGCAGACCTGCGTCGGAGCCAGTCTCGAGGCACATTCACCATCAGTACCACTCTGCGGCTGGGCAAGCAGATCTTGGAGTCTATTGAAAGCATTCACTCAGTGGGATTCCTGCACAGAGACATAAAGCCTGTAAGTCCCTCCTCTGAAGCAAAATGCTTTTTTAATGTGTAGACATTGGATCACAGCATATGTAGGAATGGCTGCTGTATTAGATGTTGAAATGGAAAAATGAGAAATGACAGTAATTTGAGTGTGTTTTTATCAGTGCAGAATTTTCCTATAAATTAATATTGGCTTGAACATCTATAATCTTGGGTCTTCCTCACAATGGTCTCCAGTTAAGTAGTTATTTCTTGCAATTTTTCTATAGTCAGTGTTTCCAATCCCTCATCTGTAACATTGAACAATGAAGAGTATTTGTCACAAGTTAAGATCTGATTAATATTTGACCAATGGGAGTTCTTATTTTAACATTATAAATTTAAAGGAATAGATTTTATTTGTAGAATATATTTAGACTCCTTAATAGCAATTTTATGCAAAATTCATTTCCTTTAATCCACATTTAATGTAATTGTGGTAAAGAAGGAAAGACAAACTGAAGTAGGAAGCTATTAATATTTTTATTATGCAATTCTAGTGATATTGTACTGAAATTGTTGGAAGTCTTTCCAGCTTTCAGTTTTCAATCTCCAGAAGCATGTACACTCCTTGAATAGAGAATGATAATCGGACAGAATTTAATCTGTCTTTATCAAACTTTTTATGGTGACACATCTATCTAAATCTGTTTTTGAGTAAAATGTATTTGGGTGACATGACTGAAAAATTCTTGATAAAAGGAGTATAATCTAAGTGATAAAGTAAGCTGACAGTTTGGTCCAAACAGGCTGCTGCTGTCTTATACTAAGTTGAAGCATCATTGACGGTGTTGACAGTATTTTTTTCAAATGTAATATCAGTTTAATAGAACTGAAAATATGAAAGAAGAATAAAGAATTACAATGTTGACTTTTTTTTTCCCTCTGGTAATATCTGTGTTAATATATACACAGATTCAAGTACATATATATTTTTCTTTCTTCCTAGTCCAACTTTGCAATGGGACGTTTTCCTAGCACCTGCAGGAAGTGCTTTATGCTGGATTTTGGCTTGGCTCGACAATTCACCAACTCATGTGGGGATGTCAGACCAGTAAGATATTTTTTCACAATTGTCGATTTGATTCTTTGGAATATGGTAATATAAAAATCATTTTTCTTCCAGGGAAGTGTTTGAGTATCATTGAACTGCTAACTGATCTAAACAACAAACTTCACCCCAGATGAGGAATGTCATGTAGTTTATATCCAAACATGGGCAGCCAGGAATGAATATTGAACATTTTACACTTTTTACTGAATATCATAATACTGTTCCAGAACTGAGCTTCACTTAGTATTTCAGGGAGAGAAGGAAGAGAGAGGAAAAAAAAACCACCAAGAAAAACCCCAAAAACTTTGCAGAAGGAAAAAACATCAAACAGTAAATTAAATATATAATGTTCTGAAATCTCAGAATCACAGAATGGTTGAGATTGGAAGGGACCTCTAGAGATCATCTAGTCTAACTCGCCTGCTCTAGCAGGGACGCCTAGAGCATGGGGTACAGGGTCACATCCAGGTGGGTTTGGAGGATGTCCAGAGAAGGAGACTCCACAACCTCGCTGGGAAGTCAGAAGTCTGAAAAATGAAAATGACGACAGGACACTATAACTACAATATATAACAAGACATAGATATAGTTGCTGTATTCCAGTGTAACCCTATCTGAAGATAGTTGTAGATAGAAGGATATCAACAAGGACATTACATTTTTAAGTACAGTAGAGCCTCCCTAATTCACTGATGGGGAGACCTTTTTTAATGGTAATATTTGCAATTAAGAAAGTTGGTGACACATTTACTGTATTAGACTAAATTAGTTTACATTTCTATGATAATACTTAATAGGGTACTCATCAATCTTGTATAGTATATTTACTATTTTGATGTGAGTGATAGAAACCATCTCTGCAGTGTTTTGATTTCTGCTAAGAAATTGGGAAAGTGGCAAGCTTTTGTGCTCAAATTATGAGGTGTTTGAATTAGTAAGGTAAATTAGCGAGGTTCTGCTGTACTCTATTCCTTCAGCCATAATGCTGGACATTGCAATGAAAACAAAGAGCAGGGGAGACCAACAGGGTGGCTGCTGCTGTTGGAAAGGTGAGCTAAACATTTTAAATAGTTTAATTTTCTTATTATTTCTCAATGTTCTTGTCTTTTGCATGTTTGGCTGATCATAATGTTTTCTGTCTAACTGTTAGTTTTGAAAAGAAAACAATCCCCAGGAGTCTATCATTTCAACATATGCATACACCAATGGTAATATTTTCAGAAAACATAACAGAAATACTGAGTTTTCTGTTATTATCAATTACTTTTTGTTTTATAACAACTCAGTTCTTGCCTTTTGTTTTTCATTGCAGTGCCCTACAGTGTAACTAAAGCAATTCTTTAATTTAAACTTTAGTTTTCTGCCAGTATAATCCATAATAATAGGTGACAATGGAAAAAAAAGTTAGTTTTATTCCTACTTAATACTGGTGTTTTTTGTCTAAATAGTACACGAGGCAAACAATATGATTGCTAATGAAATTTATTAATATGTTCATTAAATGTGCTGTATGCTTCTCCTTAAAGTTATCCATCTTCTAATCTTCATTAGGTTATCACAGCAGATACTATAGGTAACCTGGAAAAGTTTAAAGGTGCATTATTCTGAGGAGCAGATTCTTAGCAATAAGGCCAATGCTTTACTTTTATAATAAGCCTATTTCTGAATATACCTAACTTTCTCTAAAAGAATCTGACCACATTTTCATGACAAAAGTTGTAAAAGAATCAGAAGTTTTGGATATTACAGTATCAGATTCATATTTGCCTCAACAGTAAGGAGTTCGTGTTGACCAGAAATCTGTTTATTCAGCTCAAAACCAGTTGCTACACAGTAAGACGAGAGAGACTTTTGTGTACGTAGTTTAAAGCAGGAAAGATGATACAAAACAGTATTTCTCTTCAGAAATCACTGGAAGCAATAATCTAATCAGCTCCATGGCTGATAGCAAATAAGGGTGTCATGTAGTTCTTTAGCAGCAGGTGGCTTAGGCCCATAAGGTGCTTGAGTATAAAAGGGAATTGCAAAAATAAGCATTAATCAGATTTTGTATTTCAAATCTTCATCTTGGGTGGAAGTTCACTTGATTGAAGCTCAACAGTAGGAGCCGTAGGAAGTTTAAGATCTTTATAGTGAGGAAATGTGCTTTATGTTGTGAAATCAGGTCAAGAAGCAAAGAGGAAATGAGAGATTTTTCAAAGGGTTCAGCTACCCAGTGTTAGACTGCTACTTAATTGCAGGAGGTTGTACCAACAGACGGATATATAGGAGGCTTATTTTGACTTTAATGTGGCTGGGTGCTCTTGTTTCAGTTTTGTTAGAGCAAAAGGAATCGCATGTATTGGTGGTTACTGATCTTTGCAATCATCCATTCAATCCCTTCTGCATTTCTCTCATAAGGCAGATTCCATTCTTGGAATCTTCTTTTCTCTCCCCTCTCTGGTTTCCTTTTTTCGTTTGGCTCTTCATATTACTTAGTTTCCAGTTAAATTAATTTCTCTTTTCCTTGCATTTGAGCGCCTGCAGGAGTAACACAATGCAACTAAATGAAATTCTCTTTACTCTCAGTTTCTTTTCCTGGCACCACAATGTAATCTAAGTGTTCTGAAGCAGCAAGAGAAAAATTGGAATTCGAGTTGTTGCAGCTCTAAACTAGATTATGCCTCATGACAGAGAGCGCCTTGGAAGAATACAGATACCCAATTCAAACAAGTCTGCATTGAGACTGTGTGTGTGTGTGTGTGTGTGTGTGTGTGTGTGTGTGTGTGTGTGTGTGTGTGTTATATGCACAAGCTGAGGCATAATTTGCCAGGCAGATCTGGCAGAATATTCCTTGGCGACATCATGATGCCGCCTCGAATCCCTCCTTGACTGTCCTCATTCCAAAGCATAGGGAGGGTGCAGGCTTCTTACAAACTGCTGTAAGGATTATTGGGCGGGTGACAAACATTTGACTGAACTATGTTTGCAAACATGTTGAAGTGATTTGCTGAATACTTATCAGACGCTTAAATTCTTTATGTTAGATTCTTCTTTCTTTGGCTGTTTACTTTAAGTATGAAGTTAAACCTGTGAATGCAGAATGTTATAGGTTCCTTTACCTTTGTCATCTGTAATATATTGGCAATGAAGTACAGACAGCAAAAATAAGTCTGGAGAAATGTTGATGTATTTGCAGAAGCTTTTCAACTGAAAATACTCATGCTTTAAAAGTAGAAATGACGATTCATTCAGGTTAAAGAACCTAAATATTTTTGCCAATATATCAATATTTACTTCTATTTCATATTGTTATTGGAGGGGATACCAAGCACACCATGTTTTGTTGCAGAAAATGCCTTGTTGACACAGCCACTTTCCTAGCATAGGTTTTGTTCTTCCTCTTCTCTCCTGCAGTTCCTGCTCTGCATGTAAACCCATTCTGAACATGAGTTTCTTCGTGTGCACTGAGCTGCCTACTGTCTGCTCCATATCTTGTGCTGTGGAACTAAATCTCCTGCCCATTATACGTAATATAATTAGAAGGTTGTAATGAGTAATCATAGACTTTCTTTGGGCAAATTTTACAATAGCACTGGAATGGCTTGTGTTTACTGCTATTTTCTCTTTTTGCTGCCATGCTCTTCCACAATCCTGAAATGGCTGCAGAATTAAGTCAAAAACAGCCCTATCTTCTCTGTGAAATTAAATTATTCTCTAGAGTAAGTAGATGAAATAACAGCAGAAATTGCTCCCAAGATTTTTGTGCTCTGTAGAAAAAAAGCCTTTGCTTAAGTACTGTTCATTTCAGCTCAGTTCCCTCTGAGCATAGTTTAGCTTTTTCACTTTGATTTCTTGTCAGTATTTTCTTGAATTCTCATTTGATTGTTGTTTATTGATTGTTGTTTATTGATTGACACCTTAATCATGAGCAAACTAAGCATATGTATGTGTGTGCGTGTACACACACAGACACACAAGCTTTTCATTCTTTGGTAAAATGTAATACAATACTAAACCCTAAAAAATATCGTCAAATTCACATAAATGCAGTATTCACATGAGTTTCTTAATTTGTCTGACCCATGATCTTTTCTTGTGATTAGGATACATGTTAGTTTTCCTTTTACTTCTTTTCTCCATAGCCAGAGAGGAGCTTATAGCATTTAATAAATCTAAGCACATGCATGTACAACTTTAGGAGCGATTTATTTGTATGCATTGGAGTGTGTATTGTTGAGTAATCATAAAATGGCAATTGGAAACAGAAGTGAGTATTATTTGTTGACTTATTTCTTGACTTAGAGCATTTGTTGTCTTTCACATCTAAACACTTTTGAAATAATCAGGATTAATATAAAAAGGACTTTTCTAAGAAAGTAGTATTTAACAAACAGGAAAGCAAGACTATAGAACAGTTTGTTCAAGATTTATAGTATTTTTCATTATGTCTTTTGGATGCTGTATGTGGACTGTTGATTTATAGTATTGAAAGTAAGCAATTTTCAGGCTAATTTGTTGCTTTACTCCCAGTGGGATTTATAATAGTATGATTATTCACTTTTGGATTAGATTACCTAAAATAACCTCCTTTTGTTTTGCAGCAGGTAGATGATAGTGTGACTGATTTCAAAGTAGAAAATAAGACTTGAAAGGGATATTCTTGGCGGATAAACAGCACAATGTGCTGGTGGTGGAATTTGCCTCACTAGTTATTAACTCCTCCAGTGCCGTGTTTCTTATCCATCAAACTCCCTTTCTAAAATAGTGCAGAACAATTCCAAAGCTTAACTTTTATAAACCAGGAAGTGACAATTTCACATGCAAACTACTGCTGCAGAAAGCATTGCTTTTCTACAAATGTGGTATCTGCTGCCCAATTATTTGTCAGTTGGGCTTTCCTGAATTGTTATCTCAGGGACGTAGCCAGTGGTTTGTAGTTTGGTCATTCAGACAGTCTTACCTAAGCTGTAAGTACAACATGTTGGCCTTAAGACAGCAGATAGTTCTACCATTTTTTAAAATAGGGAATAAATTGATATAAACTTGGAAATATCTCTCTTTTCATAAAAACAGTATCAAATCTCTTCTTTACTCTTCCTGATACTTAGATTTTTCCTTTTTGACTTCTCCTTTTTTCTTTTTCTTTTCTTTCTATATGCTTTCTGCAAGCTTTTTCCATGTTGCAGGTGACATACCCCTTTTTCTTCTGGTTGTCTCTTCAGACTTTCCTAAATCCAGACTTCTTTTCCATAAAGCACTGAATTACTATTTCTCCAGTGCATTTCCTAAATGTTCCCTAAGAACACTTAGAATTGAATTGTGCAGAGACTTTCTCCAAGTGTCAGGCAAATACATTTAACAGCATGAAAATTTTTGGTAAGAATTAGAATTCAAAGTCCCCAATCTTCTGCTTTTGAGATGGCTGTTGTTGGAGGGTTGTTTTCTCCACCGCTTTGCCTCCTATTCTCTTAGCACTAGTGAAAACAAATAGCAGTAGCATCTCTGTCATCTTGAGTGAAAGAATAAAATAATTTCTTTTTGGATATAAAACTCATACAGCCTTCAGTTTATATGTCTCTGCTTCCATGGCCATAATGGAAAGTGAAGGTGTCAGCTGTGCTGCAGAAATAGAAAACCTTGAGATGCTAAATCCAAAGGACACCGATTTTTTTTTTTTTTTTTAAAAAAAACATCACGTTAGGTCTTATTTTTGTGTTCTTTCATTTATGTGTTTCTTTATACTAACAAGATGGTAAAAAAGGGGATGCAAACTAAGTTGACAAAGCTCAGGGAAAATGCAGTTTAAAAAGTAGCCGTGAGAAGGTGGTGTTTAGGATTAAAAAAAATTCCGCCTAAAACATGTAGGATTTTTTTGTTTGTTTTTGCTTTTCTCTACCAAATATACAGGCCTGTTAAGTGACAGCAGTAGAATTATTCAAATTAATAGTTGTTGGAATCTGTTAATTTGTAAGATGACCTGAGAGAGTCTCTGTTTGCCTGTACATAGCATAAATAAAGCTTTTTAGGTCAAAGAGGGAGTTGTTGCCTGACTGCTTGCCTTCTGTCACTGCCTTTCTCCTTCCTTCTCGGCCCAGGGACTAGATTTTAGGTCATTCTTCAATTGCTGTTTAAGCGAATCAACCTCATAGGTTTGTTTAGAGTGACCTTAATTTTAAGTGCCTAATCTTTCATGTATTTATTCAAAATGTTAAGAAAAGAAACCTCCTTTATTATGCATTAAGGAGGTTTACAGTATCTGACTTGCTAGATTTTTATCCAGGAATTCAATATGTTATGACTTCCTATTTGATGAGATTTATTTTTGAAACAGCTGGGGGATGAAAAGCACTATGTTTCTGATATGCTTTGCATAAAAGGATTAGAAAATCCTTAATCTAAAAAATGGCAAAGGTAATAAAATCCAAAGGAAATATTAATATCTACCAAAAATCTCTGAGGAATTGCCCATGCCCTTTATTGGTACCGTGAAGTGTTAAATAACCTTCTAGTAACAAAATTCCGTGCTATGACTCCTGCAGAAGATTTGTTAGCAGTAGCTGTAAAGACTGATCCTTAGAAAAAGGCTGGGGAAAGCAGTTGTGAATGTGAATGTTTAGATTTTCTTCTTTTTTTTTTTTTTTTTTCCTCTAGGGAGGGAATTACTAATCTGTTCACATTCAACTCTGAACATGTTATTCTATTTGATTGTTTATTTACAGAACCAAGTAAATGCCATTTTTCTTTCTTCAGTGCTCCCAGGTTCTGAGCATTTTCCAGGAAAAGTGTTTTTATCTTCAAGTTTCTTTTGGACAACCACAAATTAAATCATGGATATATGTTTTAAGAAGTCAAATTCTTTTAATAAATAAAAAACACTGCACAGAAATATGTTGGTAAACGTAAAAATGAAGAGCGTGAAAACAGTTTTGAAAACTTGCAAAGATTTCATGTCTGTTGTATTTCAGCTAAACACAGATGCTTTTGAATTTATTAACATTTCAGAGCACTGTTGCATTTGAACTGTATGTGTGTTTTGTTTTTGTTTTTTTTTTCCTTTTAATGTTATGGATGATCTTGAGTGAAATGAGAAAATTTCTTCCTTATTCTATTCAACTTTACCTGCTTGTCTTTGAGCACTTAGTGGTGTCTGAATGGCAGCGTATGTCCCCACTTTTTGGAATAAAAAGAAAAATCTTGCTAAATATGCCCAGGCATGTTAAAAGAAAATTGATTACTATTTAGTGTATTTCTCAGTTTTCAGACTCTTGAAACTTAGCTTACACTCTTCACCTTATATTTTTTGTAGTTTCAAAATATCTATGTATCTTAGGAATATCTGTGAACAAAATATAGGAATATTTTAGATTAAGATTACAGGAATATTTTAGATTAGTAATATATGAATCTTAATTTATTAATATTGTTGCACTGTTTGTGTGTTACTGCAGTTTCTGAGTTGTTCAAATAAAACAATTAAAATTCAAGATCATTGAAGATTTATGTGACATAATTCAACTGCCAAATAGAGGGCAGTAAGCTCCTCAAAGTAGAATTGGAAACAGTATTTGCTATGTTCTTCTTCATTATAAAATAACTATTTTTGTTAATAAATAGTGATTCAAAAGTAGGGTTGGAAGAGAGCAACTGGATTGCCTTTTGGAAACATAAGCATTAACTTTGGGAGGACATGGGAGTTAGTTTGGAGAAGCTGGTGCAGACTTCCCTTCTTGTAGAGAATTGTAAAATAATTACCAATTTAATAGACATTTTGAAGTAATGCATGAGATAAATGATACTCATGTAGCTGTATTATGTTCATCTGTCATAACCACCTTCAAGGAGACAGAGCAGGATTATTTAAAGCATAATGTGATATGCTCAGTGTTTTTAGCCTCCACTGAATTTGATCATTGGCTGTGACTTAAGTTTGACTGTATTACTGACAAAAAAGAAATGAGGAAATCAGTATTATAGAGAGGACCAGCAGGCCTCTTGTGTCTACTTGTACAATGTGGGAAAGGTGGGTAGTGAGTTAACTCAAAAAGTGGACCTTATGAATGAACTTACGAGGTGATACAAAATGAATATATACATTTCCTGATCTATTATTTTGTAACATCCCTATGCATTGTTCTTCATTAATTAAATAAAATGTAAAACTTAAGAAAACCAATATGAGAAACCAGAAATGAGTATTTCTTTGGAAAGAAATTTGTCACAGCTCCTCAGTGCTTGGTGTTACCTTTGTAAATGGTAACAGTGCTATGTACAAAGCAACTGAAAGCCAGGCCTCAGGCCTCCAGTCTGCTAAGAACACAGGACTTAATGGAATACAGAACAACCTTATTTTTTTTTTTTACTTAATCGGAATAGCTAAATCAATATTCCTGCTCCCTGGGGAAATTCTCTCTCGATGTTAGCTGGATAAGGTGAATGGTTTTCCTCTTACTGTATTCTCTGCTTCACCTATGGAAGGTCTGTGACACGTGTGGTAGGTTGTTTCCACCTCCAGCCCGTCAGACGTTTTGTCGGCATCTGAATCAGCTTTGGAACCATTCCAGTTGTCAACTAATGCCTCCCATTGGTTAAATAGATCCTCTAGATTGAACACTGAGCAGCTCAGGAGTTGATTCGTGTGTCTATCGGATATCTCCATCTTGGAGGCAGCAATGTTCATTAAAGCAAGGACAGTTAGGATTCAATTTTGATCCACTACCATGTGTCTGTTGGAACCTGAATGAACAGAATTTAGTGGTAATGTTAATGCTACCTCAGTTTTACTACCCAGCTTTTGCTGGAACTAGGTAGCAGTGGATCACACAGATATAATCTTGCTTAATTTCAACCTTTGTTTAGGTAGAACTAAGCCCAAATACCGGCAAGTGGAAGGAGTTGGCTTGGTAAAGAGTTCTGCATACAAAGTGCTCCTATTATTAGTGATTCTTATGTGTTTTCTATAGAGGATTAAAAGTATGGATTTGATAAGCTGTATAAACAGTGAAAATTAATTATGATGTATAATGTATTTTAATGCATTTCAGCTTCTTGATCTTTCCTTACCCAGATGAGGTCAGAATTTTTCATTTACTTGAAACTGCTGCTAATATGTGCTAGCCATTAAATTAGATTGGAAAGCCTATGCCCCCAGAAAGAGGAGTGTGGAAATATATATGTAGTAGCCATTTGGTACAAAGAAAAGTATATTCTGGGAATATCATCAGGTAAACAGATTATGAAAACTCTCTCGTTAAAGGGGAGGATAAGAAATAAGAATCTTGTCTTTAAAACCTTAACACATGCTTTATATGCAGGTACCTTAAGAAGAACTTCTCAAGTTTAACTTGAAGACCTTAGTGATAATAATCAAATCTGAGAGCACTTTGACTTCCAGGTCATTGGTTGTACTAATTATATTAGAAGAACCCTTTTTAATATAAACTGTTCTAAATACATATGATACTGTGAAAGATTTGTAGAATAACTTTGTTGTTTTGAAATTTTTAGCGTTAAATGTATGACAACTATGAAAGAACTTGTCACTTTCTTGTCTCCCTTATTCTGAAAAAGAAACTGATTCCATGAACCATGAGCACTAACGTAGTTCCTGGCATTGAAGGCCAAATATTGCATGCATATATATATATATATATATATATATATTTCCTGCAGAATACTCTTGCTTCTATAGGCTTTTCTGTATTTCCCATTTGTATCTGGGCCAATTTAAGATTTGTCTGTTCAAAAACTCTCCTGTATTATTTGAAGAAAAACAAATGGTAACTGTAGTTGCTATAAATAAATAGGAATTAATACATAATAAATAAGGCTGTTAAATATGGAAGAGCTGAAGGACAGAATCCGTTACTGAATGCAGTGAATCTTTTGAGAGCTATTAATGGACCTCTGCATTAAAGACCTCACCTTGATATGAGGTTCTTCCAATGCTTGCTAAAAATAAATAAATAAATACATTTCAAGGAAAGCACTGATTATTTCCTTTGTCTTGGAAAGGAATAAAGGAATTCAGTTTGCTTTAAAAGAAACTTAGTTGTTGCTGTATTAGGTTTATATATAGGAACTGGAGGACAATTTTTAATTGTTCATGGGTAAGCTCATATAGGAAAAGTGTTCGGGTACCTACAGGCAAACATATTGATCCTGATTATCAATAGTGGCAGAGGGATTTTATTTGAAAAATCCAATGGATTGTTCAGGGTATTATTGCCTTTTGTTGCTGTTTTCTTTTTTTATTATTGTCTTTTTAAATACAAAAAAAATAAGATGCATGAAGAGCCCTGAAACAGTTTCTGAAACCTGGCAGATGCTTCAAAGGCTGTAAATTCTATCTTGGATTGGGTAAACATAATTTGGGCCACCAAGGCAATCATTCGTGTTGTTAGTGACACGGCATAATTAGTTTACTCTTGCTGCATGCTTTTGTAATACAACTATTGAACACTGATCAGCTTCATTCCTCAAAGGTATTTCATTGCATCTTAACACGTAACCTGCTCCTAACTCAGATTTATGCAACTACAATTGGAGACAATATTTCTTCAGGGTTTATAAGGATTCAGGTGTCGTTGCTGAATTACCGAATCCGGATTTCCTTTCACAAGCACTTGCCTAGCAATAATGCCTGTGCCTTTTCCTCCTGTCTCCTGTTCTACTGTTAGTGTCAGTGCCCTTCTGAAAAGTGCTCTCTTCATCAAAGGGTTTGCATCTTTTCACAAATGAAACTGTGATTGTCTTGGCAGTGAGACTTTTCTTTTATTTATCTCCAGGGAAGGCGATGAAATAAAAAAGTTTCTCCTGAAACGCTGCAGCTCAATGCAGAGATATTCTACCTAAAATTACATAGTACTATGAGATTTCCACAACTAGAGAGTGTTTTGTAATCAGAAGTAATTGTGTGTAGATTTAGCATTATAGAAAAAAATTTTAAAAATTCCTCATTGGGCAGTAGGGGTGTGATACAGCTATTAGAAAGCCTTGTCACCTATGACAGCATCTGAATAATTCCATATTGCAGAGAAGTCGTATAAAATTAAAGCGGCTGCAGAAGCTCTGTGCCTGGCTTCAGGAATCCTAAAGAAAACCTGGTTTAAGACAGGAGCTGTGTGCTGGGAATCTGCTCTGGGAGTACCTTGCAGGAATGGAGCCTTATTCAGTGGGAACTTGCTTGCTGTCTTTGATCTAAGGAGGTGAAAGTCCTTTGTAAAGGCCACTATCCAAGTACTTCGGCAGAAGAATGTCTTTGTAATAAGATTTAATAGATCAGACTTGCAGTATTTAAATTACAATTTAAATTACTGTCCTCATGCTGTAGCTTTTCTGTGGCAGCTGAGGATATTTTCACTTTATGGTTAGGTAAACTGAGATGGAGAAAAAC
>JAUBOD010000560.1:3140027-3168224 GCA_032353885.1 Nothura maculosa
TTTCAAAGCAAGACATCCATAGTATGATGGAACTGACAGTAAAACTAAAATCCACGTAAGTTTGCAACTTCTCTGTTCCTGATAATACCACCTGCTTCCACAGAGGGGTGCTATGATAAGAAGTGTGGAAGCACTTCCTATGGAGCAGCCCCAAACACAGGTGCAAAACTGCTCATCCATTTAAACGGAGTCATTCTGCTCCCTTGCAGTCGCAGAGCTCTGAACAGACCCTGCATCTTACCCAGTTTACATTCCAGAAACCTAAACAAGAGCCAGAACCTGCACAATCAAAGATCTAAACACAGCTGCTGTCCTGCAGGGTACCCATTTCTAGACAAATTTTAAAAGACTTCATGTTCTAAGCACAGTTCACGACATTGTGCATTAGGTAAAATTTCTTCAGCTCTCAATATGGCACCACACTTGCACTGCCTCTTACGAGCATCCCGCAACACTCACAACAGAAGAAACTCACACAGGCAGCAATTTATTTCTCACTAGCATTAAAATCATTGCACGCGTATTCCCGTTTCATTTATAATCACATCTCCACCACACTAACGGTGAAGAGAGCCAGTGATTTTTCCGGAGGCAGTTTGCATGCTGACAGGCAGCGAGGCCCCGGCTCCGACTGCTTCGCTCCTGCAGAACTTCCCGAAGGGATTATTGGCTATCATGAAACTAACCCAGCTTTGGCCAAGCATGAAGCTGTGGCGCAGCCCAGCTAACCAACAGCAGCCACGTTTGTGGAAAACGCAGGAAAACGTTTCCTCGTTTGTGGAAAACGAGGATCGGCAGCTCCCGGCTCCGCAGGCAGCGGTGGGAGCTCCGCGGCTCACATGGAGGTGCCGCCTGTCAAAGCTCAGAGCCTCCATGGGCTGCTCCTTGAGCATGGAAAACACCATCCCCTTCTTTTCCAAGGGGAAGGCAGCGCCGCTCAGCTGGCTCACACAGGTGCCAGCAGCAAGTTGGCATGTGAATTATAAGGCGCTCTGGGAAGCTCGGGCAGGATCATGGGCCCTGTTCCTGTGGCCTTAGCCCCCCTCGCGCTCACGGGCACCACAAGGGCCCGCGCCGCCGCCAACCGCCCTCCCCAACGGTCCCAACGGCCGCGCCGGGGCCGGCCGCCCTCCCGCTGCGGGCGGGAGCGCCCCGGGCGAGCGGGCCCGCTCGCCCGGGGCGCTCCCGCCCGCAGCGGGAGGGCGGCCGGCCCCGGCGCGGCCGTTGGGACCGTTGGGGAGGGCGGTTGGCGGCGGCGCGGGCCCTTGTGGTGCCCGTGAGCGCGAGGGGGGCTAAGGCCACAGGAACAGGGCCCATGATCCTGCCCGAGCTTCCCAGAGCGCCTTATAATTCACATGCCAACTTGCTGCTGGCACCTGTGTGAGCCAGCTGAGCGGCGCTGCCTTCCCCTTGGAAAAGAAGGGGATGGTGTTTTCCATGCTCAAGGAGCAGCCCATGGAGGCTCTGAGCTTTGACAGGCGGCACCTCCATGTGAGCCGCGGAGCTCCCACCGCTGCCTGCGGAGCCGGGAGCTGCCGATCCTCGTTTTCCACAAACGAGGAAACGTTTTCCTGCGTTTTCCACAAACGTGGCTGCTGTTGGTTAGCTGGGCTGCGCCACAGCTTCATGCTTGGCCAAAGCTGGGTTAGTTTCATGATAGCCAATAATCCCTTCGGGAAGTTCTGCAGGAGCGAAGCAGTCGGAGCCGGGGCCTCGCTGCCTGTCAGCATGCAAACTGCCTCCGGAAAAATCACTGGCTCTCTTCACCGTTAGTGTGGTGGAGATGTGATTATAAATGAAACGGGAATACGCGTGCAATGATTTTAATGCTAGTGAGAAATAAATTGCTGCCTGTGTGAGTTTCTTCTGTTGTGAGTGTTGCGGGATGCTCGTAAGAGGCAGTGCAAGTGTGGTGCCATATTGAGAGCTGAAGAAATTTTACCTAATGCACAATGTCGTGAACTGTGCTTAGAACATGAAGTCTTTTAAAATTTGTCTAGAAATGGGTACCCTGCAGGACAGCAGCTGTGTTTAGATCTTTGATTGTGCAGGTTCTGGCTCTTGTTTAGGTTTCTGGAATGTAAACTGGGTAAGATGCAGGGTCTGTTCAGAGCTCTGCGACTGCAAGGGAGCAGAATGACTCCGTTTAAATGGATGAGCAGTTTTGCACCTGTGTTTGGGGCTGCTCCATAGGAAGTGCTTCCACACTTCTTATCATAGCACCCCTCTGTGGAAGCAGGTGGTATTATCAGGAACAGAGAAGTTGCAAACTTACGTGGATTTTAGTTTTACTGTCAGTTCCATCATACTATGGATGTCTTGCTTTGAAATCTTGGTCTTAGATGTGCCAGTTACTTCAAGTTCTTTTGGCCCTTTCCTTAGTAATTATAACTGAGGGCTCCGTGGGACCCTTCTGCTGCTTCCCGGGGGAGACCCAGATGAACAACCTGTACACAAAATGGTTTATTGGAAAGTTGGGCATCAGATACGTGAGCAATGTGAAGGTCCCCTGCATTTCCATGGCCACCTTTGACTCAGCATGTTGCTCTTCCCCATGTGTTGCAATCCCATTGGATGAGCTAAAGCATACGGAAAGAGTCAGGTAGCATCTTCTCATTAATGCTTTGTCTCTTTCCTTATAGGAGAACCACATCCATGAGAAGCTGGTATCTCTGAGCTTGCTTCGGAAAGACTTTGTGCCTTTTCTGCTAAATTTTTTAAGGGAGCAGACCAGCCAGATCCTGACTAATGGACCCTCTACTCCTGCTAAAACCCCTAATTCCAAAGGACACCAAAGGACAGGATCAGAAAAGAGGGCCGGTCACGCCTCTGGATCAAGCAGCAGCCGGGTGCAGCTCTTTTCCGAAAGGACTTCAGTGACCCCCTGCACCACAGATACCAGCTTTTCCCCTGCTGCCGCCTCCAGCGGATCCTCTTCCTTTTCAGGATCCAACCTGTCCAGCCCTTGCAGCGACCTCCCGGGCGCGGCGTGTGGCAGCAGCCCGGGCTTGGGGCACAGCCCCGTGCTCGGCCACGGCGAGCGGCGCTCGTCGCAGCGGCCCAGCCTGGGCAGCTTCCTCACGGCCACGCCAGAAGCGGTGCTGCCGCCGCCGCGCCGGGGCAGGAGGAGAGGCGGCAGCTCCGTGGGCACCGCCGGCCGCCACGGCGCTCGGGACCTGGCGCGTTCCCTGGCCGAGGAGGAGGATGGGAAAGGCGAGAGCACGGCGTCGTGGAGCGTGGGGAGAAGGAAGCGGAGCGAAGTGCCTCTTGTTGCCGCCACATCCCCACCCAGCCAGCTCAATCTCAACAATTTGGAGGAGTTTCCACCCATGGGTGCTGCCTCGGGCTGGACAAAGTAAGAGCAAGTCTGCCCTGCTCTTTTGTTCAGGTTGTGCTTCAGGTTACTGTTCCTCGACTAGCTCATCCTGCTGTGCATGACTAGGGGAGAAGGTGCTGAAAAACAGTGCCTGGGGGCAGCTTTCTAATTCTCCCTGGCTGGAGGTGTTGTCATGTAAGGAAAACACATAGTTCATGGAGTATTCTGCTCACGCAGATTGCTCTCAAGCCTTTTGCTTGTGATGCTGCCTGTAGCTCCCCAGGTCACAGCAGCTGATGGGAAGCCGAGCACAGTTTTGTCCTTGCCTGTTCTAACAAGTCAGCCTTATCTTGACTCTTCACATTTGTCATTCAGCGCAATAGGAATTGCTAATGAAGAGCAGCCCTGAAAGACTATTAAGCTTTACTGGTGCTGCAGTAAAAACGTTTTGGATTGACATTCTCTGACATCTGGTAATGGATGTTAGTGTTCAGCTTTGTTTGCATAATGTGGTTATGGACAACGTGTCTAGCTAATGCCTGTACTCTCTGAGGTGCAAAGTGTGCCCAGGTTTCCTAGGTGGTTTTACCTTAGCTCTGGGCAGGTCTCTGCTTTGTGTTTGTCTCTCTCTTTTCTTGGGACTTCACCCTCCAAAATACCAGTCCTGTGATTTAGGACCTGATGAGTCTGTTAGCAGCACAGCTCTACTTTTCACTCTCTGTAGTTCTGCGGGTGCTGCCTTTTAATTCAGTGATTAGGTTAAAGCCAGCAGCTACAGGCACAGCTTAATACTGCCATGATTCCTTATTTCCTCTGCATTTTACTTTAGTGTTAGACTCTTCAGGAAAATTGCATGCATATGTGTCTTGTAACCTATGCTTTTGAATCTTATTTTTTATTTCACTGTTTCATTCTTTTCCAGCAAAAGCAAACCATCAAGGCGAATCAACCCAACTCCTGTAAGTGCCGAGCGTCCCCTCTCAAAACCAAAGATGTGCTTCACTTCTACGCCTGTCAGCAAGGCTCCAGCTGCTCGATTTCCATCTGGGACAAGCCTGGAAGCCTTTACTGCCATCCAGGAAGGAAATGTTGCTTCTGTGGTAGGGAGCAGTCTTCAAGAGGAGAGGGAAATGCTAAAGAAAGAAAGGTACCATCTGAGAGGGTGGCGATAGATTTGATGTTATTTCTCTTGCTCTAAGATGTCTCCGATGTGAAAGGGGAATGATCAGAAAATTATCCAAAATAGCTATAGGTATCTCTAAACTATAACCAGCCTAAAACCAAGTATCTGTTATCAAACTGGGGTACTAGTGCAATTAGCTTACCCTTCTCATTTTAAAGATATACTGACTCTGCAACAGTGACTGTGACTCTTCTTCATGACATCAGTCCTCGCTGCTTTTGTAAGAGAAGACTTTTTTTGGTCTAGTCCTTAGACTTTAGACTCTCCAGCTTTCCTAAGACTTACCCAGGTGAAGTAAGTGGGTTTGTGCTGTTAGCCCGTTTTTGAAGATTTCACTTTCTGAAATGAGAGGGGGCATAGATTGCTTTAAGAAAAATGAGTAAAGTATGCAAATATGGGGAAAATGTTAATAGTAGGTTAGCCAGCAAGGTAGGCAGGCTAAACATAAACTCCCTCAGAAAATGGGAAAGAAGGAGCCTGAATTTCTCTTTTTAAAGTTTCCGCTGCAACTTTAGTGCCAGGAAATTCTAGGTGAATTCTAGCTTCTTATTTTCTCTCTGCCACTCGGTTACTGTGTGACTTTCTTCCTTTGTAAGTTGTTATCACTGTTAATCTTCACAGACAAACAAGCAAAGTGTAGTAATAGAGAAACTGATATTTAAAACTGCTGACAGAACTGTCAGTGTCCCTCTGGACTTCTTGGGGAAACTCCTCAGGACACGTGAGAACTGAGCTAGGAAGGGAGCTTGTTGCTACAGTCATCCTGAGAATACAGCTGCCAGCAGTACATTTCTGCTAAGGCTTTTGTCACCAACTTGCCTTTATTGATCAGTTCAGCTGAAACAACTGTCTTAGGTCTCTTATTTTAAGGATTCTCCCTTCTTGAGCAATTAATTTTTTAATGTTATGTGATTGGACTGTGTGGCCTTATTCAAGTCAGTTCTAGATACAGTCAAGTGTTTGTACAAGGGTGAAATTCTTTTCCTGCTCAACTTTTCAGTCTACTTCAGTGGGACTAGAATTGGGTCCATAATGTTGAAACAGACCCTGTAGGTTCTCCTGAGCTGCTGTTTGCACTTTCTTAAATTTGGGGGCTGTAGCAGAACTAACCTTGTGCATTGAGTGAAGCACATATCCCTGTCTGAATCTTATCCGAAATGTTCCACTGATTCATATGAACTGAAGCAGGCCAAACAGTGTGTGTAGACCTCATCAGGCCTGTTGTAATTGTGCTTGGATGTGGAAGCTGCTGTTGTGTTTGACAGTGGTTGGGGGTGCATGGTGTAAAACCAGTGCAGCCACCAGCTCATCTGGGTCACTTTGGGCAAAGGAGCAATTCATGCCGAGTGAAACTTCTACGCTAAGACAGAAGTGAACAGCAAACAACTACTTTGTTAGAATCTGCCCTTAGTGGTCAGGTTCCTAGTGGTTTAGGAAGTGCTAAATAGCAAATATGTTTGTTTAGTTGTGTCAGGAAGGTGCTTAGGTTCAAGGTGAGGTAGATGAAAGTTTTAGCAAATAACCTTTCTACTCACATGTTGAGTCTCTCTCTCTTCATTGTAGCAGTTCCAAATTAAGCTGATAGAAAAGGTTTTCCTTAGTTCAAACAACAAAAAAAATCTTTCCAGTCTTGCCCACAGCTTTTAAAGTGACTTTTTAAGCAAGGATTTTGCTTTTGAGAGATTGTGGCAAGAGGTAGATGCAGTGTTTGAAGCGTGGCCATGCAATCAGATCGTACTGTTCAGAACTTTAATGATTGTTTAATACCGCTCTTATTGGCTTCCATTGTGCTTCTCACTTGTCTTATGTATGCCACTCTGCTCTTGCATTTTGGATGGCCTCTGCAGGGATGTTTTCAGCAATATCTATGTTTTTAACTGAGTGGCTGTTTTTGATTTAGAATCTAGCAAATCAGTAAAATTAGCTTGTTCTTGTTGCTCATTTGGAGTCCTTCAGCCTGATGCCTTGCCTCTCCACTTAGCAGTATTGTATCCTCTGCAGGCATTTTTAATGTAAATATATCTTGAGGTTTTGCTGTGAACTTTATTTTCATAGATTTTGGCAAGTGTTTAGCTATCAGAATTGCACAGGAATTGTAACGCAAAATAAAAGGCAGATCTCTGACAGAATCAATGTCAGTTTAGGTGAGTAAAAGCAGTCTCATAAATTGGTCGGGTAATATTGCCAAAGCACTATGTTGTGTCAACAGAGTTAGAAACTGAACCTAGTCCTTTTGACACTCTTTCTTCTTGACTCTTGGGACTCTTTGACTCTCAAGACTCTTTCTCATTAAGGACAGGTTAAATTAGCATCATAGCCAGTGAAAGCAATGTTAGTTTGCATGGCATAGGTAAATATTGCAGGGATTCCTTCACCCTGTACTGCATGAGGAAGACCTCCTGTCGCCACGTGACTGCTGTGGGTCACATCTGTGCTCACAAGGCATGTTGCTGTTCTTGAATTTCAGATGCAAGCTGCTGCACCAGGCGTCCTCTCCGTCAGGGCTCTCTCTTGATCCGGGCACTCCCACCA
This sequence comes from Nothura maculosa, assembly GCA_032353885.1. Taxonomy (NCBI): domain Eukaryota; kingdom Metazoa; phylum Chordata; class Aves; order Tinamiformes; family Tinamidae; genus Nothura; species Nothura maculosa. Next base: position 3,147,059 of record JAUBOD010000560.1, read on the forward strand.
AGCCCAGCTACGCTCGCAGTGCCAGCCTGCCCGCCGAAAGCCTCCCCGTGACCTGTGCAAACCCTGCCAGGGTTTCCTGCAAGAAACAGCTGGAGTGCCTGGCACAGCTCTATTCATCTTGCATAGCAGGTGACAACCCAGAAGATGTGGGACTGACCTTTCTGTGAGCTTTGAACTTGTGTGCCTCTTGGCATGGGGCAAGGCACACAAAAGCTGTGGGCAAGTTTCACGGTAGAAACTAGTAGCATTTAGGCAAATGAGCCATGTCAACAATGCTACTGAAATAACTGAGTTCTAGGCAGAAGTTTAGGGAAGTAGATGAACCTAACATAGTACTCAGTTGGAGAAGGCTGAAGTTGTACATTGCTATTCACAGAAGACAGTTTGAGGAACCAGACTCTTCCTTAACATGTTCATCCTGTAATTCCCATATATACTGCAGCTGTATGTAGGAGGGATTTTTTTGCTGCCCTGACATAGAGCAGTTTTTTGTCTTTTTACCTTTGTTAAAACAGGTCGATGTTGAATATCTACATTTAATATACCTTTTCCTTTCAGAAAACCTGGTACCAAATATTTTTCTGGAGCTCTTTTTTGTTCTGCAGCTGTTGACATCTAAAGGCAGTTCTGCAGAAGATGAGGAGAGTGATCTTGACATCAGTGAAATAAGTGAAGGTCAGCAATAGAATGGGAAGAATGTTATTTGCATGAAATGATAATGTGATATAGAAGAGTATTTGTCTTTAGCTTGGACTGCCTGTCTGCAAATCCATGGAAATGTCTCATGACTTCTGTGGGCCTGATCTGAGACGTTAGCCAAAGTGATGCATGTATGGAAACTACTTCTGCAACGTGGGTTTAAAGCAGGGCTGGTAGATACTGCACTAATCTGGCTTTCTGTGGTTCTGTACAATTTGCTGTGGTTGTTTCCAAAACAGACCTTCAAAGAGGAGGAAGTTTATGTTGGATCCTTTATTCTCTGCAAGTCAAAGGTGTTTTTTTTTTTTTTTTTCTTTAATTTAAAGTTGGACGGGAGATTTGGGGTGAAGCAACCATCTGAAGCAACCATATAGATGTATAATTGTTGAGTTTGTTTTCTGGCAAATTCAGACATAACTGTCCTGTTACTGTTGACTAAACAGTTGAGAAGGAATCTCTCCTTTCCTACAGAGCACTGAACAATTTAGTTGCCTGAACAGTAAGGAAGATGGGAGGATTTTTATGTTCAAGTGCTAGAGCATCTGAACAGCTAGAAACTGAGTGCTGTTCTGGAAAACTGTTTAGCTCTTAGCATTTGGCAGTTCCTACTTTCCTCAAGAGGTAGCTGTTGGTTATTTAGTTTATGAATGCTGATAGATGCTATTGTCTCATGTTCCTTTTGTCTCCCCTTAGATGCATCAAGGAAGCAGCATTTCCGAAATGTGCACAACTGTGTTTATTTTGCTGTTCAAGTCTTGGATTATCAGTATGAGTGAGTTAATATATATTTTTTTCCTTCTGCCTATGTCTGCAGGTTTGTAAGAGAGGAAACCTGTGTGCTTGGATTTTAGAGCTTGGCCACTTACAGACTTGTAGCATTTAATTTTTCTGTAAAATGCCCAATTTGATCTGAATTTGAATATCTGTGAGTTTTCCTTGCACTAATCTGTCTTGTAAGCTTCAGTGTGACTGAGCAAGAGTGGAAAAGTCATGAGATGAGACAAAAAGGGGAAAAAAGAAAAGTGATTGTAATTTAGTGAAGTAGGTATATTAAATACAGACAGAATGAGGGAAGATGTCAGTAGATTTGTTTCTTTGCATGGCTTGAGTGCAGATGACATTTGCAGTTGGTCTTCCAGATGCCAGTAGGATTTGATTTGGGTGCCAAGGACTTAAAAGTCTTTACTTGGTATCCTCATAAAAATGGGCATAAACATCTCTTCAAGTCTGATCATAGTGTTGTTTTGTGTCTGTCCTTGGGTTTTATGGATGTTGTCTTGGCAGAATTATTTCCCGTTTAGAAAAGGGGACGCTGAAACTCTTGGCTGAAAATGAGCGGATTGCATCTTTCTCTCCCACCTTGCATGAGAGGCTCAGGCAGGCTTATGAAAGCAGCACAGCCAAGGTAAAAATTAGCAGATCTCATTTGCTTTGTTTCTTTGCATTGTTTCTCTTCTGTTATGATGGTTTTAATGTTAAATCTCCTTCCATTTATCATGTGTATTTTGTGTGTTTTCTTTGGGAAGAGTCTTAAAACTGGTCTTTTTTTTTTCCTTCTTGTCAGTGAGCCAGTGAATTGCTGAGGTGAATGACTGCAATGACTACAGCTGTAAATCCCTGCTGATTTACAGGGATTGAAGCCTTACATTGTGCTTCAAGCCCTGACCTCAACCAGGGCTTCATGACAGAGCTCCCAATGACTTTCACTTGATCCGGTTTTGCTTATGAAATTCTCCTCTAATAAACATGGATCTCAGAATGATGGGCTGGATGCAATATCAGGATGTAATTTGGAAGAGGTAGTTTTGTTTTGTAGCTGCAAACTCCTTGTACGCAAATGAAATTCTAAGGAGACTGCAGCCTGTAAAAACTTGTTTCTTCGCCTCATGATCTGAGTTAGGGAACTGAAGCTGGATGGTAGGAAAGCCCACTTTATTCCCTATTTTATTTCCTCTGTCTTTTAAAAATGAGGATTGCTATTGGCAAAGAAAGTGTGGTGCCCTGAGGCATGGAAATAGCTGAGCTGTGGTAAAGGTTTCTGTTAACTGAAGCCATATGCTTTTCAGATAGGAGAAAGAGGAAGAGTACAGGAATTGCCAGCCACTATCCTGAGTTCTCAGGAGACTCTGAAACTCCAGATATGCTTTGACTGTTGGCAGATAGCACTGTCTTGTTTCTGTATCAGTTCTAGCTGCAATCTGATACAGGCAGATTCCTTAGAGTGGCAGAGTGCTCCCACCCTTCAGACTGATTGATTCTCCTTCTGCAGTATAATGTATACAACACAACTGTTGATGTCATTCCCCAGTTGCTAACTCCTGATTCCTAATCACTTTTTCATTTTTTTTCTAGGTACCAGATTGCTGTATAAGTAGAGACTTGCTTTAGTGTAATGCCTGCTTTTATGTTTTCATTAGGTGTCTCTGCTGCTGCCCTGCTCTGTACAGTCTGTTTCTTTCCAGCCAGAAACCGACAATCGCTCCAACTTTCCCACTGACAGAGCCTTTCATATATTTAAGAAACAAAGGTAAGTTACCTCTAGGGCTACCCTATGACTCACAAGGTAGAGTCTTTCTGTAGCTGTGAGCAAAGGACATTTATGAATGTCTGTATTGCTGCATGCTGTAGAAAAATCTGGACGTTTTCACTCTTAAAAACCTTGGTCTTTGTTCATATTGACTGCAGCAGCTAAATGTATCCTGTCTTCAGTTCTTCAATGAGGAGTTACTAAGGCTGTTGGTAAATACTAGTACAGTGCTTCTGCAAATAGTGCTGCTGCTGTTTGAGTTCTTCTTTGCCACCTCCCTCACCACATACAGCAGCAGCGTGAGGGGAGTGTGGCAAACTGTCTCACCCCTTTTTCCTCTCCTCTGAGTTGAAATGTGACTTATTCTTTCCTGCTTCTCAGTTTTCAGTGTGTATTGTTTTGCTCTGATTGTCTAAGCTTAAGCACTTGCTTCCAGAAAGACATGAAAAATGGAAACTGTCTGAAATACTGATGATATTTGAGTTTTGAAAGGGTATCTGAATGCTGAAAGGCTTGAGATGTTTAATCTTGAGTAGGTTATTACTAGGAAACTTATGGTTGTGTATTCAGTTGCTGTTCAAATTTTGAAAACCAGGAATTCATACCCTTGAATATCTTGATTCACAGGGATATCTTTTATGAATTGCTGCGTGAATGGGAGGATAATCATGAAAAAACTGGCTGGGACTTTGAAAGAGTTCTGGGCAGCAAGATCAGGTAAGAGGCTAGTGCAGCTTCAGCTAGAGCTGAACTGTAGTTTTTGCTTTAATGTAGCTGAACCACTGGTGCAGTGTACCATTCAACCAGATTCACTGGTTGAATTTCCATGATCTTCCTCATCTGCAGTGATCTGTAAGGGAGCTGTGCTTTTAGAGGAGATGTTATCCCTGTAAACTTGCTACTGTATTTAGAGGTATCAGTTGTGATGTTAAACAAGACGTAGGTGGCAAGGGCCTGGTGGCAAGGGCAGCCCTGGTATAATTCTATCCTTGGTTATAAATGCAGAAAGAGCCACTACTACAGCTGGTATGTTGTGGTCTGAGCATGGTTATTGCATCTACTTTGGTGTGCCTTTCATATTTCTAAAGCCCTGGTGCTTTTGCACATAGAGGAATATATGTTTAGAATGTCTTAACTCTCCTATCTAGCTCAGGGACTTATGGTTTCTTGTCTTGGGAAAGAAGCCAAGTTTGGCTGTTCCTGTGGAAAGCAAATTGTGTTTATTGGTACTATGAAAATTAAGCATTTATAAACAGACTGTTCAGCTCTGGAAAATGTTTGCTGTGTGGGCTTCTCTGTTATGCTTAACCTGCAGCCTACTCGTATTACATCTGTGAAGGTGATTTTTTTTCACCAGAGGAGCAAAACAAGCCTGAGATTTAAACCTGAGAATTTTTCACTGTATTTAAGCATCAGAAGTGCTGCTGCTTCTGCGTTCATCCTTGCATCTGTGTGAACTCTCAGCTCGGTGATCTGTGAGAGTGGGAGCAGAAGTCATTTAATTTCTTACTAAATACCGTTGTGGCTACAGTAGAGGAGCAGGGTCTGTTCATCTCCTCCAGAGCTATGTTTGCTCTGCAGGTGTTCAGGGAGAATCCAAGGACAATTCTTATTTCCACGGTCAGCAGATGGGGTTCAGTGCTTGTGACACCCGATTGTAAAGAAGACATTGCAGTGTCTTCTTTTGAAAGAGTTCTGGAAATCACTTTCCTAAAAGCAGTTGTTTTGTGCTTCTGGTATAATTGAGGATAAAATGCTTTTTCATACCACAGAGATCCAGTCAGCATTTTATGATGTTTTCTTTATAGGGCCATGATGGCTCACTTATCTGCAACTTGCAACCACAGCCACTTTGCAAGGCTCTTCCAGAAGCAGCTCATCCAGGTAAATGACTTATTTTTGAATAGAAAAAAAGTCATCTATATTGTTTTCCTCTTCCTCAGCCCCAGAATCAAAACTGTGTCCTGCAGGTTTACTTTTGTATTGATTTTTTTTTTTTTTGTATTAATTTTGTATTATATTTTTTGGGAGAGCCAAGTATTCAGGATGGAAATTTATTTCCTTTTCCTGAAATATAAATTGCTGATAAGCTCTATGTAAATCAGAATGGACATTAAAAGGATCTCAGTATTCCAGCAGCCCAAGTCTTTTTGGCAATGTCCTATCTGCTATATATTTTCAGAGGAGTTTTGGGGGAAAAAATGTGAAACAGACTCTACATCAGCAGGATTAAATGAGTCGTAGGTGCTGAACTTTTCCATTTTCCATTCACGGCTCCTTACTCTTCTTGTCTCCTGAAGATGTGCGAAGGTCCCGTGGGCGGTGGCACAAGCTGGGGAGACACCCCCGAGCAGGACGTGCTGAACATGCTGGGCCCTGACAGCCTGAGCCGCCTGAAGAGGCTGCAGGAGAGGTTCGTCGTTCCGCAGAGCATCGGAGGCCCCTGCCCGCCGCCTTCCTTCCCCGGCTGCCAGCAGTTCTTCAGGGACTTCATCCTCAGCGCAGCCAGGTCAGCCGCCTCCGGAGAAGGGCTGGGCTGGGATGCGCTGCTGTGGTGGCACGGAGCTTGCAGGCTGCAAGATACCAGTGTCTTTGGCTGCCAAGCACAGCGCACGTGCTCATAAAGGTGTTGGGTTGGAGGGAAGAATTGACAGGGAGGGCTGTTACGTTAGGCTAGACTGTAGTAATTTTTGCATGAAGCTGTGTTCGTTGTTCTACTTGATCAGTTTCTCATACTCCAGAGTAGTTTCAAGTCTGTAAGAGATCACAACTCACGCAGGTTCAGTTTGCTTGCAGCTTCTTGCACAGATCTGCATCCTTATCGTTACGTTGGGATGTGCTGAGTGGTGGCTGTTCCAAGGAACAAAAGACAGGGATGGAGAAAGGAGTGTGCAAGCATTAGCACTGCAGAAGTCTTCTCCCTGTGTCTCAGCTGTCAGGGTGGTGCTTTGGAGGTTCTTGGCTGGATAAAATCTGTAGTACTTCATTGATTCGGTGACAGGGCCTTGAAATATCACAGTGTTAGTTGAGGCTTTGCTGCTGTTTTCAGCCCAATCTGACTGATCATCATGTTTTGCTGAAGTTACCAGTTCAACCAGCACCTGGTGGATAGCCTGTGCCTGAAGATCCTTGAATTAGATGGCCTTACTCTGATAGAGCACGTGCACAGCGATGGGGAGGCAGATATGGATGAACAGGTAAGCTTGGTTACAGACACCTCTGACAGGAATGTCCCTGAATTGTACCTGTAGCTAAAGGACTGTTGATTTGGTTATAAATGGAGTTACAAATTTGCTTCTTTTAAGAGTACTTTTAAAGTTAATGGGTATGTCTATCATTGTATATGTAGGACAAGACTTCTTCATTTGATTTTGTAACTTGGCAATATAACTTGGTTTGATGTGTCTGAGCCCAGACAAGTTACTTGTGTGCTCCAGGAACTGTATCTTAAGAGATGATAGACAAGAGTTTGAAAACTGATTTGCTCTGAGGGAGCCTCCATTTCAGCCCCCATATCAGGTCTGTGTTGTCAGTGAAATAGCCGGGTTTAGTTGTGGCACTTGGTTTTTACATCTTGCTATTCTTCCAGGTAGACTTCAGTAAGAATTTGTAGTGGTGCCTGCCCAGATGCTTCTTCACTCATCTATACCTAGATCCTCATCTGTACCTCAAAGCTTACCTGTATTAGCAAAGTAGCAGCCAAGGATTCATGGAAATTTACCAAGCAGTAACCATGTGGAGGAGGTGTCATAGGATCAATTTTCTACAATCTCACTGATTATCTCACTGGTTAATGTGACTGAGCACATCCTTGTTTCAGAAAATTCTCAATTTCTTCTCGCTACAGGTGAAGCAGTGAATGCAGAACCATCCACATGCAGAATTTTAAGTATATATGTTTAAAATATATGTGCATTTAGGAAATTTACAGTTATTAAAAGTAGTGGCAAAACTATGATACTTTTATCACATAGGAATGGAATGGAAGTTGTTTGACAGTTCAGTGTATCATTGCCCCAGCTGCTCTTCCTTTTTCAGGATGAAAAGAAGCGTTTCACTGTGGTGCTACTAAGTCTGCGACTCCTTGCCAAATTCCTGGGGTTCCTGGTTTTCTTGCCATATCGCAGCATGGAACAGCCAACTAGAGATCTACTGGAGTCTGCAGTAGCTTTAAGAAACCAAGTAAGAAACCAAACACTTGTAATTAAGCATGGACCTTTGCTTTTCCAGATTTCCTATCCCAGGGAGGGGATTAAGAGTAGTGATGTCGGTTCATGGTGAGCCAGTGGTTCCTCAGGCTGTGATACACTGGTTGTGTCCCTGCTGTGTGTCCTGGGAGGGTGCAGACAAAGGAAAGAAAAGAGAATTTCTGTAACTCGAAAAGGGGGAGCAGTGTAATGATGATGAGGGGTCCATCTCACCAGAGAGAGGAACTCTGGCAAGCTGGGGCTGTCATAGCAGAACTCAGACTTAACTGGGAAGGCTTGTGTTTGTAATGTAAAATCCAGCCACGAGAATTCTTTGTGTATGTTAGCTTAGCAGCCTGCTCCTAGCAGTGTGGCACAGTGAATGCATCAGCATGGGCACTAAACTCCATTCCACAGGCAATATTACAGCCTTGCAACTTTCCTTTTGAAAGTCACAGTAGAGCCTGTGGTTGCTCTTGTGTGGTTTTTATCTCTGTTGGAGTGCAGGGAAAAAAAAACATAAATCAAAACTTTAACTCATACTTGCCCAGAAGATTTGCAGAAAAAAAAGACATGATATAGATAAGATTTTTCTGTAAGTATCAAAGGTGTAAGTATCAAAAGGTGATTTCAGGCTACTGTTTTAAATCCTCTTGTCCATCAAGACCCAGCCAGTACTGGATGTATTGAAGCTTCTGAGACAATCTATTCGGGACCGACGTGCTATCCTCACCATTCCATGGATTGTGGAGTTCCTTTCCCTTGTGGATCATATAGCTCCTTTTCTTGATTACTACAGGAAGGTATTTTGTCTCTTGCTGCAGGTATACAGGTAAGACCCTATGAAAGGGCATCTCTTCAAGAACTGTTCTGTGAAGGCATGTTCACATAGTTGAGGTAGCTGCCCCTTGAGAATGAATGCTCCCCTTACTTGAGCTTCTTGTAAAAAGTAGATCTTTTGCACTGGAGCAGAGCACGAGCACTTCCGACTTACAACTGCAAAGGGAGCACGTGTTAAACTTTGAGATTAGTGCTGAGCATCTGCAGCTGTGAATTTTAGCTTTGTAATGACCTAAACAGTTTCCCTGCCTAGATAATGCTCCTTTCTGTGTAGGAGAGGGTGGTTATTCTTGAGGGTTATTAACGCTGTCTCTTCCAATGTAAGTTTACAACAGCATGTTATTTGGATGCATACACACAAAGGAAAAAGAATGTGCTTTCAGCTCTGCAGCAGCATATATGGAATGTGTGTATAGTGACTAATAGTATGATCAGAGTGAGGGGGTAGTGGATTTTCTGTTAAAATTGAGCTAGTAAAATATAAGACACTCTCCCTCCCTTGCTGCGTGGCAGGTTAATGGTCCTTTCTGAAGAGGAGGAGATGAGTTTCCTGAACAAGCTGCTGATTCTTGCAGTTCTGGGTTGGCTTTTTCAGGTGAGTCTCTCCTGTGTGTCTGGAGCTTTGCCCTGGAGGAAAACAGGGTGCACAGCTCAATAGAAGGTGATATAAAAAGGAGTGAAAATACTGCACCAAACTTATCTTTTGCACTAGTGTGGGGTTTAACACTGCTCTGCATTCTAGTAGAGAATTGTTTTCCTATAATGGAATTTTGTTTGAAACAACATTTTTTTCCAATTTGAACCCCAACTTTTGCTGAAACACATCCTGTCTTAATTACTGTGTGTCTTTGTAAGCAAATAGACAGCTAATTCTGTTAAAATTGGAAGTTCTTATCACAAGCTTTGGGCTGTTTGGAGTGTAGCTAATTAGGGTTTCCATTTCAGGTTCCATCAGTCCCTGAAGAGCTGTTCTTTAGCACCGACGTGAGGAAGGAGGGCTTGGTCATGGATGCTGTGACTTCCCCTCGGGCTTTGGTGAGTTAATGCAACAGCAGCTCCTGAATCTGTGGCTGAGGAGTCACAGGGGTTGCTGTCTTTGGAGCCAGCTTCTATCCAATTGTGTGGCAAAGGGCAACTGGTTTGAAAGTAGAGCAACTGAGCTGAGTGAGCAGAGAAGCAGGTGAGTGGGAGTTACTTTAAACATTGTATATTCCATCCATGGCAATGAATAGATGGTATTTCTGGAAAAATCAGCAATATGTTTGGTAAAGTGTGTGTATCCTGTTCCAGTTGGAAGGTTATATTTTGCACAGTCTCTCAATGGCAGGTATAGTGCAGAGATCAACTGACTCTCTGCACCTGTGGAAGTGTAGTGCAGGGCAGGTGTGCCCTATTAAGTCTCTCCTGTGACTGTTTTCTCTCTCACAAGTTGCAGCTGTGGCAACAGCCCTAGTTTTCTTCTAGAACTTCTAGGGTTCAGTTGGTCTTTGGTGATCAGAAGCAAAGGTTGAGCTTGTGGTTGCAAAGTTCATTATCCTGCCGTGAAGGTATTTGATTTGGGGTGCAGTCAACTTCATTGTTTTTGTGGAAAGGCTGCTTTGACATGTGCCTGTGACTGGAATGTATGTGGTTTCTGACTTTCTAATGACTGTTTCTTTTTTTGCTATGTCCTTTAACTTTTCCTCTCTCACCAGGACTCCGTACCCTTGGTGGATCAGCAGTTACTTTACACCTGCTGTCCCTATCTTGGTGAGTATTTTACTGACGTTTGTCCTAGCATTCTTTGGTACTGTGAGTCCTCAGATCATCTTTCTTCCCGTTCCTTAGCTCTCAGCTGTGTGCAACAAAACCTTGATGAAAAACTGTATCATGGGTCCTGCAGTTGTAAATAATAACTGGTAAAGTTGTGGGAGGGAGACTGCCCAGCCAAGATAGCTGATTTAAAGAGCTGGAATATGAAGGAAAAGGCAACTTGATGTCCTTGCACTGGAAGAAGCGTAACAAGGGTTTGAATGTAACTTTTTTCCATTGTACATAGAGGGAGAGGTGGTTGTTCCAACTATCTTAATTCCCGAGCATATTTCTGTTGTCAGACAGAGGGAAAGATCCTTTTATCTTATTGAAGTATGATATTCTTTAAAGCACTTATTAAAGTGCTGATACTGTATCAGGTTGTTACCTGATACAACTACATCTTTTCAGCTTTTTTTTTCTGGTGTCTGATTGCTAGAGGTGAGGCCCATTTATTTCTGCAGAGAACAGAGTGCTGGATGCTGGGGCACCATATGTTAACACAGGGGTTTCTGTATCCTGAAAGCTTCTGGTGATTAAACAAATTCTCAAGCTTTTTCCTCGGTCTTTTCTCCTGAGCCTGCTGGAATTTTGAGAATTGCTGCTTTTCCTGTTGCCTGTGTAGACTTTGTACCAGTCCTGCTTGCCTGGATTAAAAAGGAGTGATAGAAATAGCTGCTCCCTGATGCTTTTGAACAAGTTCCTAAGCACCAGGGAACATTTTGGAGCCTTGCTTGCCTTATTGTGTCCTGCCGGTTAGGTGGGTGGGATGCCTCTCTGTTCTTCAGAATCTTCAGCTTCTGCACAAGCTGAAAGAATCTGCCCCGGAGAAGGGACTTGGTTCTCTGGAATTCTCTGTGAATTTGGACTGTTCTGCACATGGAGGCAGTTTGGACTGCACATGGGATTGATGTCCCTTTTCCTGCTTTGCCTCACAGGAGAGCTGCGGAAGCTGCTCGCCTCTTTCGTGGCTGGCAGCGGATCAAAGAACGGTGGCTTCGTACGGAAAATCACTCCAACAGCTGCGGAGTCTTTGGCACCCAAACCTTCTGCCACACAAAGAAAACTTCAGGTAATGACACCTGAGAAGGGCTGGGTGCTGCCTCCTGGTGTGAGCAGGGGCCCATGTGTTTGCTTTGTCGGGAAATGCCTCTGGTCTGGTGTGCCTGGCCTCTCCAGGAGAGGCAGGGCAGCAGAAATGACTTCTGTGATGGCAGGGCACACAGTGGCATCCTAATGTTAAGGAAAGAATGATCCTAGAGAGCAGGGAATATTCTTTGAGGGCTAGGTAGCCTCTAGCCCTGCATTCTGCTGGTTAAATTGTGTGGCTGGAGAAATTCAGTAAACTTAGCTCCTAAGTCAGAACTCTGTGCCTCTCCTTAACATCTACTGTTGGTACATTTTCCATATTCTGCTTTGGTTAGACTGTAGCTGCCTTCCACAGAAGGTGAGAACAGCATTGCCAGCCTATGAATAAGATGATGCTTTTTTCCAAAGCAAACCCTATGTGCTGGGGCCGTGCAAGCAGGTACTGCTGGAACTCTCCCATTCCTTTCTTTACTGGTCATGGGCTTTCTTAGTCTCATAAAAGCTGCTGGTAGCTCTGGATTAAATGGCTGGAAGGAAATGGGAAGTGGATATTAGATGCTCCAGAAGCAGAATATTCTGGTACAAACAAATTGTGCTCTTTTTGCACAGTTCATATCCTAATCTTGTCTGCTGCTGTGCTGAGGAGGACCTGGGTGGACTGCTCTAATCAAATTGTAGCACTTCATTTCTCTTGAACAGGCAGAGTTGGAACAGGCCTTCTTCCACAACCAGCCCCCCTCCTTGCGGAGAACAGTTGAATTTGTGGCAGAGAGGGTGGGATCCAACTGCGTTAAGCACATCAAGTAAGTGCTGGTGAACTGTCCTGTGACTTAAGAACTAACTTTGCAGTGCCAAGGAAAGCAGATGATCCTTAAAAATTCCATGTATAGAGGGGTATTTTGGGTGGGGGAGAAAACCTCCTTTAGTAGACTGTATAGCAGAATGCCAAGCTGTGACAGTGGGGTTGGGTAACATCTGAACTTGTGTCGCAGAGAGATATTTTGAGAAGGGATGCAAAGAGGAGGGTTTATGTAGCTATGGGAGTCTTGCATTGTGATCCTAGTGGTGCATTTTGTGTCATAATTCCATATCACTTTGAGAATATTCTTCCAAATCATAGAAAAACTAAAGCTGGAAGGGACCCTTGGAGTCACCTGGTCCAGCCTCCTGCAGGGCCAGCTTCAAAGTTAGGTCAGGTTGCTCAGGGTCTCATCTAGCTGAGTTGTGCAGATCCCCAAAGGCAGAGATTCAGCCACTTCTTGGCATTCTTTTCAATGCCTAATTCTCCTCCACTCCTTGAAAAATGTTGTCTTGTTTTTTGCTTGTTTGTTTTTTAAATACTATCAGATTTTTTCTTGCCTGGATTGTTCCTGTTGCCTCTCATCCTTTTGCTCTCCACTGTCTGGAGGAGTCCTGCTCTGCACCTTTCTCTGCTGCCTCTTCCTGCCCCCTCACACCCTGTCCTCCCCACTGTACCTTCTCTTCTCCAGGCTAATTGAGACTGGCTCCCAGAGCCTGTCCTCCTGTGTCACCTGCTCCAACACCCCAGTCATCTTAGTGGCACTCTGCTGGACTCGCTGCAGTTCCCAGGGACCTCCTTGTATCCCATTTTGGGCGCTCAGTTCAGTGGTCCTGGTGGAGCCTCCCGAGTGCTGAGGGGGAGCAGTAACTTCCTTTGCCCTGTGCTCATGCAGCCCAGGATGAGGAGACCTTCCTGGCACGTTGGCTTGTTCAGCCTGTCTGCAGGGAGGCCCAGGTCCATTCCCTGCTCCGGCGCACGGGCTCTTCCTTCCCTGACACGGAGCCCTACGTTTCTGCTTGCTGAACTTCCGAGCCCTCTCTCGGATTCTGCAGCCTGTTAAGGTCCTTCTGGATGGCAGCCCTGCCCTCCAGCAGGGCCTGTGCTGAGGGTCCACGTGCCAGGCTTGTTAAAGGCATTGATCTATATGTGTTAAAACTTAGTCTTTTAACTCCGACTTTTACCACTCGCGATACCTCCATTGCTGTTTATTTCTCCTTACTGAAAAGAGGTGGTGATTGTACAGTACTGAACACTGCATATTTAATTCCTTTTAACAGAGTGCCCTGTTGCATTTGCACCTGAAACAGGTGTCCCTCTGGAATAGGGGGAAATGTATGGAAACAGTGTGCCTCTATTTGTATTTATTTAATTTATTTTTTTTTTCTGGACTTGATTTTGTTCTGCTGGCTTCTGTTGCAGGGCCACGCTGGTGGCAGAGCTGGTTCAGAGGGCTGAAGTCATGCTGCAGGACAGAGTGAAGGAGGTGGATGCCAACCACGACAAGCTGCTGGAGGAGGCCTGTGCCCAGCTCTACGAGGAAGGGGCCCAGGCGCTCGTCAGGGCCAGAGAGTAAGGGGAAGCTCTTGCAGCTTGTGCTTCTCTTTTCCTTGTGGACTCCAAGCCTCTTGTGCTTGGGATCTGCTAATTATGAACCCTGATCTGGCTGCGTGCTGTTCCTCCAGCCAGTTAATGTTGTATTTGTAGGAAGCAGTAAAGGTGCTGGATGTCCCTCTGCTGCAGCTTGGGCTGACACCCACTGCTCTTTCTGTATTTCCCCTCTTTGGAGAATTAAGTGTTGCAACTTGGTGACTTGTGACTTGTCTTTCTTTATCTGGTTCTCTTTATCTGACTTTTTCACTGAAGTCTTCTCTGTAGTTTTGACTGTAAGAGTGTGAAAGTTGCCATGATAATGAATTTTGGACTGTTGGCCGAGAGCTTTGACCAACACTGTGATGTGTTTAGTTTTTGGATTCTGTTTTCTTTTAATTTTTGCAGGTTTTGCAAAAAGAAAGGGCCTGAGGCAGTCAGGGTGTTATTGCCAGAAGAGACATCTGCAGCAGTATGTATTTTTATTAAAATTCTGAATTAAAGACTTGACTTTCTATTGCTGCTCCCTTAATAGTTTAGGACAATGGAATCTACTGAGGCTCTGGGTTAAAGACTAAGGGAAAGTGTCACCATCTCTAGGCCCTGGATATGGCTAAAGTGATTCTGTAGCCAATAGGCAGTTCCTAAAGCTGTTGAGATTATTGGCCTGTAATTTATGCTCTTCTATTCTCAACTTCTCTAATAATTGATGTAGTTTGTATGAGAAATCAAAAGGGGTCTATCCTATTGCTCGGAATATTGGTTCCCAGAATAATGGTGGCACCCTGTTTAAATAGTGGTATCCAAGACTAAAACATTTCCTGTTAGAATTCCTTCTGATTTTTCACTGACTAGTGTATGGTTGGTAATTAATACATTGCTGCTTGTTATGTTGCCCTTAAAGGTTCTGAACTGTGCAGAAGACATTGCAGTGGAGGTGGCTATTGAGAAGGCCTGTGGCTGGCTGGCTGCCAACATTGCAGGTGTGTTGCCTTACCCTGCCTGAGCCCTCTGGTATAAAAACAGCAATTCTAGCTGAGATCAAGGCACAGAAGTTCATTCCAGTGTCATGAAGTACTTGGTCATACTCATTTTTCTTTTATGGGAAGTGTGCAATTGCTCTGTTGCTCCTTGTTTAGGAATAAGAGGGATAATATGTAGCTCCAAGAACCTTCCTTCTCCAGGGATATTTCAGACTTGGCCCATGTAAGTGATTTTTGGCTATGGAGGCAGATAAGATGGTGAGGATGAATGTTATAGCAGGTGCCTTCTGAAAACATTGCCCAGGCTGAAGTTGTCTGTATGACACCTTTGCAGTGCTAAGACAACTGCTTTCTGAAGCCATTGTATGGTCCACGTGTACACGATGCTCCTGGAAGCTGCTTAAACCAAACGTGCCCTGGCCTGGATGTGGTTTTGTGAAGCTGAAGGCAGCCCTAGTCTATCTAGTCTGTAACAGTGAGAACCTTTCAAGCTCATGGGTTCAGGTCATGCCAGGAATTGGGGGAGAAGCATCTAGCACTGCTGCAGCAGCAGGAGCCTAATGTTCCACATGTTGGACAAAACTTATTTGGGGATAAAACACAGCTTCTATGGACACAGTAGCTGAACTCGCGAGATCACACTGGTTCTGCTTGCTAGTTTGGCATTGCTTCCTGGCTTACCTACTCCATGTTTGTTAAACTCTGTCATCCTTTTGATGGTAAATTAGAGATGAGTGAGCTACCAGTGGTAGCTTGTGTCTCCCTTTAAATCTGTGGGTTAACTGTCTGTCCCTAGCAGTGCCTCTGCCCATGCAACACAAGGGTCCAAAGGGAGGAGGATTTGAGAGTGGAAACTGCCCTTGCTTCTTTTCTAACAGCCCTGGACGCCTGGAAAGCTTATGGGGGCAGCATGTGGAACAGTTCTCAGCCTCACTGGAGAGAAGAGTGGAGATAAACAGGACTTGTTTTCTCTTCTCTGTAGCCCTCATCAAAAGAGAAGTGAAGGCGACGTTCAACAGGATGCTGAAAGTGCTGGGAGCTCCCCAGCCCAGCGAGGATGCCCTGGAGCTGAGGAGGGCCTGTCCCCCAGGCTGCCAGCACCGCGCTCCCTTTCCCTCCCAGGTCATCAATGAGATCAAGGTACAGAGCAGCTCACGCCCTGCCTCGTCCAGGCTCCCTTCCTATTCCTCCCTCTCTCCCTTTTTCTTGATGGGAGGAAGGTGACATTCTGGACGCTGGCTATGGAAATGTGGGATGGAGAGGTCTCTTGTGCTTCATCCCCTTTCCTGACTCTAGCGGTGCTCTCTGGTCAGACTGCAGTGTCAAGCACAGGATTCTTGGGGTCGTGGCAGTGTCAGGAGTGCTGTTTTTGCTGGCCTCTGATCAGAATAACTGTTTCATGTCGGTCCTTTCAGTTCTGCAGAGCTTGTTAGGTTGCCTCATCTCACACATCAGAGGAATTGTGTGCTGAATTAAATGTCAGATGTATCTGTATGGGGCTGCTGAAAAAGCTTTGCCAGTCTGCACCTGCCCTTTGCTGGGTGTAACTGGGGAGCGACAGAATTAGCTGCAAAGGAGATGGAGGGGATTTATTTCAGCCTTGGGTCCAGGCAGTTTTCTATGCAAGCTGGTTCAAATTACATTTTGGTCTTTACAGGTTTAAAATGTCACTGTTCTCATAAAAATGATACAGTTACATAATCTGAGTCCATAACCTTTGAGATATAAATGGAATTCTAAAGTCTACTTTTCAGCTCCGTGTTCTGCCTTTCGCCTTCTCTTGTCTGAACAATAATTCAGGATCTCATTGTAATCAGTTTTCCAGGGTTTTTATAAGAAAGAGTGCAAATATCCTATAATGCTTTTCTGCTTGAGCAAAAGGAAAGAACAGGGTAAGACGTAGGTAGAAATTGGGAGATTTTTCTGCAGACTGTTGCCTTTTGGAAGATGTTTTGACGAGATATCTTTGGGAAAGCAATTTTTGAAATGGTTTCTAGTAGTAGCTGGTAAATCACTGATGGTGAGAGGTGCTACCACGCATCACACACAGAATCTGGTAAAGCAGTAGATTATAAATGATCTATATGCACACAGTATTTATGCCATAACTGTGTTAGAGCTCTTCATATGTGGCTCGGGCAACCCTGTCAGTTGTCATATAGGTTTCTGTAGCAGTTCTGTCTCAATGTGCTTTGGCAAATATATTGGGAGCTTTCAAAGCTGGGTGCTTGCTCCCAAAGGCCTGAAAGAGGGAGATCCACTTGCCCCCATTGACTTCATCACATCAGTGAAAATTATGGGAGGAAAACTTAGCAATTTTGGAGGGGGGGGGAAAAAAAAAGACCAACTTGGCTCTCCTGGTCCTCTCACCTGTGATAGGTTTCCAAGATGTGTTTCTGGCAGCGTTGGGTGGTGCTGGTTGAGTCACTGCTCTGCTTTTCCCCAAGGATGTGCTGTGCGTTGCTGTGGGCCCGCGGGAGGAAGGGGAAGTCGTTGACTGTGGCTGGCTGGACAGCCTGCTTGGGAGGCTGGCACAGACACTGCGGTGCAGAAAGGTAAAATTTTTAAAAAAATCCGTTTGCAACCTTAAGCTCTTGAGTTTGCCTTGCCTCAGAGGGAATTCAAGCAAAATGCTTTTCATCTAAAATCAAATGTAGCAAAATTTACACTGTGTTTTTTAGTTTCTGTAGATCTGCTTGTAGCTTAAATTAGCCTTTGTGGCCTCTCTTTTCATGGAGAATCTCTTTGTGGCTTTGGTTCCTTAATGGCTACCAGATGCCAGCTCGGTGCTCTTTGCTGTGAAGTGCATGCCCTCCTCTGCTATTACTGCCCTTTGTGAAGCCTGTTTTGCCCAGTCTGCCCTATGAGAACAAAGATGAAACATTTTTGTGTTTTCCAGTTCATGTGTCCCACATCAGAGCAGCAGCTGGCAAAGTGCACGGTTGAGCTGGCTTCCCTGCTGGGTAAGCTGGACACGACACAGTTGAAGAGTAAAAAGTGCAATTGCAGGTCTCTAACTGCCCGGGGTCAGAGCTTTCGCTCACTGCAGCTTGTGGAGATCTGCTGCTTTCTGTGGGTTTGGGTTTTTTTTCCTGTCTGTTTTTCCTCCTTTCTCTTGCTCAGTTTGTACAGTTGATGACTGTTCTCAGCATGAGCTCTTGGTCTGGCTGCAGATGCTTCACCCATGGGTGGGCAGCCTTTACATTTGCTTGTCTAGAACCTTCTCAAGGAGTTTTCCTCTGGTTGACTCTTTCAGAAAGCAGCCTCTATTGTGAAAAGTTCGTTCTGGGGGACAGCAGTGTAAATCTGCTTTCCCTGTGTGCATGTTTAGCTGCAGTGAAAGCAGTGAACTCTGTTGTTCACTTTCATTTTAATTTACTTGCACCTAAGTAAGTCTGGGTGTAAGAGCCACTGTTTAATCTGTTCCAAGATTTAAATCTTGGATTTACTTTATTCCCAGAAGAAAGAGTTGGAACAACAGCTTATCTCCTATTTAAGCATTAGACTCTTTCCATTCTTATTCAGTCTTTTTCCAGGGCTTGCCTACCAGTGCAGATCTCCCCTTGGGTAGCGTTTCATAGCAGAGCTTCAGAGCTCATAATGTCACCCGTCCCTGTTCCCTGGTTGACCTTCCCTGAGTTTGTCAAGACGAGTGACCGCAGAGAGACCCGGTGGGGCCGCAGGGTTCACCCTTTCTCTCCCAGTTTCAGAGCGTGTCCCGCTGCGCTGGGATCCCGCGTCCCCAGGGAGCAGCGCGGAGCGGCTGCGGGGCCCCGCGCGCGGCCTCGTCGCGCGGCTGCTCTCGCTCTGGAAGGAGGATTTCGGGGCGCCCGTTCCCGTGCGGCTGCTGCTGAGCGGCAGGAACGTCGCGTACGCCGCGCAGGCCCCGCGGCCGCAGGTAGGCAGCGCGGCCGCTCCGCGCTCCCGCTCCCGGGGCCTCCCAAGGCTGCTCCCGGCTCCGGCGCCCCCGGCCCGCTGGGAATAGGTGGGAGGGGAGGTGTGGGTACTTGTGTGATCTTAGCAGAGCCCCAACTTGGAAGCGGAAAGTCTGGCCTAAGAACCTACTCAGCTGCAGGCTGAAACCAGCTTATTTGGGAAGTAAAGCTGTGTGTCCGTGAGCGTACAGGAGCAAAATGCTTGGTGTGTTTTGGGACCGGGCGTCAGAATTTGTGACTTTAGGGTTGGCTGCCAAGTATGAACTCGAGCAATTTCATTCGTTCATGTTGATGTTGGTCTTTGCTTTACTGTCAAACTCCGGGCAGCTACGGGCTCCCCTCCTTCCCTGCCTCCCTCACATTGTGAGCCGCGAAGGCAAAACACCAGCTCTATAGGGATAGAGCAGAAGTGCCACCCAGTCCATTCCTTGATGGTTGATGCTTTTTCTCTTCTGCAGTGGGATTTGTTCCTCTTCATGCTTCATGGTCTTGTGGAACATGACCTAATGGGAATTAATGAAATAGTGAATTGCTTGCATAACCTCAAAGAGCTCCCTTGGCCCTCAGTAAGTAATAATGTGTGTGTGGCGTGTGTGGCTATGAAGTGAAATAAAAAGTAATAACACAGAACAGTAAATCATTGTAGCACTTTGGAGCAGATGAAGCCTGTAACAGTATGACTGTAACTGCCTAATGCAGCAGCAGGACTGACATCCAGCACGTTGGTACCCACTGCTTCTGTTATAGTCCCCTCCTGTTGGAAACATTTCCACAGAAGCAGTAGGACAGTTTGGAGAGGGGCTGGGTCTGGTCCAGGCACTCGCTTCCATGGGCTGCGTTTGCTGGCCCCAGCGGAGCAGGGTGCTCCCAGGAAGGGCTGGGAAGCAGCTTTGCCTGCACGTGCTCTTCCTGCTCCCCCAGGCTGGTGCTTTGGGTCCGGCAAAGCCCTGCGTGCTGGAGGAGCTTCAGCATGTGGGAGATAACGGGGCTCCTTCCCCAGAAGGGCTGAGGATCAGCTGAATGTGTAGACCTGCAGTCAGTCATCCTGACAGTGTTGTAGCTTGGCTAGATTTTTGTGCTGGAAGCCCTTCAACAAGATAAAATATGTAAAGTCTTCTCTACTAAAGTAATTAAGCCTCTCGGTTGGTATCTGTTAATGCGGGCGCTTTGCTTTGTGTCTGTCACAGGACTTCCTACAGGAGCTGGAGGGGCTCTCCGGAGCGTTCATCTCGGAGCACAGCGCGGCCGCGGCGCCGCCGGCCGCCTGCTCAGAGCTGCCCACACCGGCCCCCGGCGCCCTGGCCGCGCAGAGCTAGAGCCATGGGGTGCTCAGAGCTGCCCACACTGGCCCCCGGCGCCCTGGCCGCGCAGAGCTAGAGCCGCGGGGCTGGTGGCAACGGCAGCGCCCGGTGCCCGTGCGAGTGGCTGGGGTCATGTGGGGCCCTGGCTGCGTGGGGGCTGCTGCTGCTGCCCCCCAGGGCCCCAAACTGCCCCACGGCCCCAAGCTGCTCCTGCTCCTGCGGTGGAGCCGCTGCCATCGGACCCACAGCCGCACATGGAGCTCCAGGCACAACTGCCCTAGGCCCCTTGAGCGTGGCCCACAGCAGCTGGTTTCTTCAGACCCTTACAAGGAGCCTTTGTGGTTGTACTGAGCTCTGGTCACCCCCAGGTCACTTCAGGTGGCTACAAGCGGCTTTGGGAGCAAGAGAGGTGGCTCCCTGGTGGCGCTCATGACATGGATGTGACTTCTCGTGGTCTCTTTTCCCAAAGACTGTACGGTCAAGGGAGAGATGAGGCGACCCTGTACAACGTGGAGATGAGCCGATATTTATTTTTCTCTGTAAATGCAATTTTGAAGGTTTGATTTTAATTTTTTAAGACGCATTTTAAAAGTGAAATCATATTAAATATGTGCATCAGAGCATTGATGATATTCTGAAAGGCTTTGAATGTTTTGGTCTTTTTCTTTCCTTTTATCTCTGAATGGAAGTGTAACTTGTAATTTCCTGGGGTTGTTACTGGAGATAATGGAGAAAATATCTCTGTATATTTTTTTACTGGACAGATTGACAGTATTTCTAAGAAATGTTTTTATATATGTGAGCACAAAGGGCAGGGAGCCATTTGCTGTTTTTTAATAGTCCTTCTTGCCTTGAGTTTGGGTTTTTCAGATGAGAAATGCTCCAACAAGAGAAACTACAGCCTGGAAGAACAGATAAGGAAATGAGGCAGGGAAAGAAATACGTGTCCTCCCCTGGAGGGCAGCTCTGGAAGGAAGGAGAGCTGCAGTTCATGGATCCCGGTGCGCCCTTTGGGACAGACCATCGCCGGAGTGTGACCGCCCCGGTACCCCCACTGTGACGGGGTGGTCATGGGGCTGTGGGCTGCCAGTGCCACAGAGGGGAGTTAGTTGCTGCCTCATCTTCTTTACTCTAGCAGTAAGGCTCTTAGTTTCCTTTTGGTTAGAAGCATCCGACTAGCACTGGCTGTTCAGAAACCAAATACTCCATTCTGTAAGACAGAGGAACAGCTGGACAAGGTGAGGCCAAGGCCTTTCAGTAATGCAACTTGGATCCCTTCTTACCTCATACGAAAGAAGAGATTACATCACTGTTGGTCTCTCTCTGTCTCTCTCTGTGTCTCTCTCTGTCTCTCTCTGTCTCTCTCTCTGTCTCTCTCTCTGTCTCTCTCTCTGTCTCTCTCTCTGTCTCTCTCTCTGTCTCTCT
>JAUBOD010000560.1:3168324-3179179 GCA_032353885.1 Nothura maculosa
GAGCCCCTATTGCTTTCTCCCGGCGCCGAGGGAGCGCGCGCTGCCCGCGCCCAGATGGGCTTTGCCTCCCGGGAGCCGGGAATTGGGGTGAAGTCCGCCGTTATCGGGGCCTCTGGGCCCGGTTGAAGGGTCCGGGCGGCGGTGGGAGGGCTGCGGCGGCGCCCGGGCCTCGCTCGGCGCGTGGGCAGCGCGGGCCGCGGCGCAGGTGGTGCCGACCTGTCCCATGGGTCGGGGCAGGCCGCTCTGCTCGCGCCTCTCCCAGGATTTTGTATTAGAAAAGGATAGTCCTGGTGCCCGGGCACCTTCCAGGCCCGGCCTTGGGCAGGATTCGGCTGTTTCATCACTGTTTTGTTTTATTATTTCATTTTATTTTTTTTCCTTCAGTGCTTTGGACGCAATAACGTCTCTCTCCATTGGCTCTCAGTCAGGGATGTTGTGGGCAGCTGCTGAGCACTCGCCTTCGGCCCTGGAGTCTTGTCACCTTCCAGGGAAAACTGTGTTCACGTTTTGCCCTCCTATGGGATGCCCTTAAGTTTAGGGATGTGCATTGACACCTTGTGTTAATAGGTTTGCAGCAGGAAAGGCCATTTTAAAAAGAACATCAAAAAATGTGTAAAAGGATGATAGGTGATTGTGCCTGGTTAACGTGCACAGCTTAATTCTGCACGGTTATTCTGGTATCTGCTTCTCTGATGCCCATCCGTGAGGGCGAAGGGCCCTCGGCACGGGTTGTGTCCGGATCCCTTCGGCCAAAGCCGCTCTCTGGCTCTTGGAGCATCCCTGTGATGGTCCAAGCCTCGTAAATCCTTCGGGGACACATGGCTTCCTATTTATATACTTGCCATTCGCTGGTCCAGCCACTAGTTAATTTTTATCCTTAAATGAGTAAGGAAAAATGTAACTTATATAATTAGATGTTTTATTTAGCTGCTGACAGCAGGATTCAGGAAGACATTTCATGTAAAGTTACATAAGCGGCATTAGATGAGGGACCAGAAACTGGGTCCTTCAGGTTAATTTTCTGTCACTCTTTCCTTGGCCTAAGAAGTCCCAGTCTCAGCAAGTGGAGTGACGTGCTCTGGAGAGGCAGGCCGGGAAAGGCAGGGCATGGTGGTGGTTTGCAGGCCTGCCCTGGGCACGGTGGGTGAAGCCCTCCCCTCGCCCCCGGTGCTGCCCGTGTCGGGCACAGGGGCAGTGGGTGGTTGTTTTTGCAGAGCCTGGGCTGAACGTGAACGTGCTGCGTCAGGGCGCCCCGGGGCCGTCCCTTCAGCACAGCGAGTTGGTGCTTGTTTCCGGGGAGAGCCCAGTGAAGGAGAGCGTCGCACGCTCTAGTGTCCCCTTCCCAGTTAGGCCAAACCGCCCCAGCCCTCAGCTGAAGGTGCAGCCGTTTTGCTGTGAGAATTTTGCATTTCTGTGGCTGTTTCCAGATGGGAACATGGGGATCAGCTGGCAACGTTTCAGACGAGGCTGTGAGGTACAAGAACTGGGGAGACACTGGGGCAGGGTGAGATGGGCAGCTGCAGCTCTGCATTGCAGCGAGGAGGGCTTTGCTATTGAAGAACCTGCAAGTGAGCAACATGGAGCCGTGTTGCCATGCGGCACCGCGCGGGCGGTGTGGACAGCCCGGGGTGGTGTCTGAGCCGAGGCTTGTTCTATAGGGCGTTACAGCCCTGTGCTCTGCTTCTCCAGAGGGTTTCTTGGACAAAGCTGCGTCTGTAAATGCAATGCGTAGAGAAACCTGCTGCTTTGCTGTAGATGGAGCTGGTTAAATCAGGCAATGGACTGAGTAGGTGGAAAAAAATAGGTGATAGGTGGTGGCTTCTCTTGCTTCACTCACATGCTGTGTTTTGGCAGCAGATCTTGGGCTCTGCCTCATTCCCTGTTCCTTGCTCCATGGGAGGCCTAGCAGAGAAACAAGCTGGGAGCAGGAGCAGTTCCTGAGCGAAGCTCTGGTTTCTTTCTCTGATCTTTGGTTCTAACTTTCCTCCATCAGTTTATGAGGATTTGTTTTTTTATGCTTATCTTAAGCAGCAGCGGCTGCTCCACTGTGTTTTGAGTGATCTAGGCCAAGTAACATTGTTGCAGTGTCATCCTCAACAGTTCCTAAATCCTCCTTTGTTTTGATTTCAGCAGGACAAAACTCTCGTTGCTTTAGCTGAGGGGGCATTTTTGTATAAAGCTTTGACTCAGGCCTGGCGCTGCCTCCCGCACATGTTGCATTTGAACAGGGTGATTTATTTCTTTTTTATGTTACAGAGCACCTACAGCTCGGTTAATAGCAGGGCCTGTTTTCTTTGGTACAACCGGGAGCCCGGCCAGGGCCCTGATCCGGGTGCTGCGGGGGCACCAGGACCTGTCCGGGGCTGAGGCTCCGGCTCCCTTTGGGGCAGCCCTGGCAGGGCAGCTGGTAAACCCTCCTGTTAGTAACAGGTGGGATCCTCCTCCACTGTGTTTGTCCTTTCTCAGCCCTTTCCTTGCTTAAATGGAAGCAGAAGAACTTTGTTGCCTTGCAGGACAAGGATTTGGATGAAATTGTTTTCAGATTATTTTGTTTCTACCTTCTGCTCTCAGCAGGCCGGGAGTTGTTATATTGGCTGTTGTTTTGCTTTGCTCCCGGTTTCCTTCCATGCACTTGGGTGCAGGATCGAGGTCAGAGTTGCTAGGGAAGATCTGCTGCTTATCTCCTGGCGAAGGCCTCCAAGAGCAGCCAGGAAGTTTTGAGGATCTCGCTTAGAATTAAGGGTCCAAAGAGCACCAGGAGAAAACTGCAACGTATCACATGGATGAAATCAAGGTGCCTTCACAGCTGGAGATTTGACCAGCCTCAAAGAGGCTTTTTTCTTCTCTTGGCTCTTTGTTGGAAGCTCTTTCCATAGTCTGCTTTCAAGGAAACCTCTCTGATAGGTGAAAGCAGTGGCTGTGTAGGGCTGCCTGAGGCACAGCCATGGGTGCGGTGGCTCTTGCAGAGCTCACACTGACCAGTCAGTCCACTCTATATAGGCTGGCAGGAAATCCTTCAGCTTCCAATGTGTAATAGTTATGCATAATCTTTGTAACATCTGCTTGTCTCTTAATTATGGTTGCAGTTGACTGAGAGGTGGTGGGGTGTTGGGAATCTGATCATGCAAACCCATGCATTCCTTCCAAAAACAGGCTGAACAGATTAGTCCTGAAAGGAACCAAGTTAACTTGAGCAAATACTCCATGTGGTACATGACACGAATGCAGTGAGTCATAAGATATTTTTGTTTTCCTTCAGGTTGTGCCAAGGAAGAAACCAAGAAAAAGCTTTTTCAATCTTAGCATGGCAAATGAAGAAGATGATCCAATTATACAAGAGGTAAAAGTGCATTGCGGCAGCAGTGACTGTACATGAGGTTTTTTGATTATTCTCATCTTCCTGTGTTCTTGCATTGCTGAAACTGTCATCAAGATCAGTGGTTGCCTGATAATCTTGTTGTATACAAATGGAATAGATTGTGTGGAGCCAGCCGACAGTTCCCTGTAACTTATTTTTCTGGAAAAATAGCATCCATGTTAGTAGACTCAGCATGGAGACGTGCTCAGGTTTTGCATCCTTTTTCTTCTGTGTTGGAAGAGGAATGTGAGTACCTTGCTGCGACCACTGTGCCCTGTCAGTGCTTATCTCTTGATGAGAAAAGTAGAATGACTTCAAATTAATATCAGTTAAATTTATGCATTTTATGTAATATGAAGCTACTGAATATCTTTTTCTTTGGCCCATTAAATTAAATGAAGATAAAATGTTTTTATGCCTTCTTCTGAAACAAGCAGTTGTGATCTCATTCCAGATGTCTTTAAAGGACTGTCACTGCCCCCTAAAGTCCCCACAAGATCTTGTTGGCTTTGAGTATGAATCCACGGGCCAAAGGTACAGGGAAAACTCACAAGGAGAAAAGCCCTGAGGAGTGGAAATTAACAGGAGTCTTTCCAAAGGCAGCTCAAGTGGCATCTCCCATCTGTGATACTAGTGAAACATCTGTGGATTTTTGAGTGCCAGTGGCAAAATACTAATGCTAAGTCAGGTTTTCAATGTGCTTATGTCTTGTCTAATTAAGAAAAAATTTATAGCAAAATATTCGGTAATGAAATTAGCTTTCAGTCATCCTGCCTGAAAGTGAGAAAATGTCTTGTTATGCTTAAATATTTTATGACTTCAGTTCCTCGGACAGGCTTTCTCCTGTTTTATTGTTGTTTGCTAAATTTCCTTAGAAAAACTCAGCTATTGCCTTTGTCTCCTGCCTCGTCATAGTTTTAAAAAAGAAAAAAGCTGGATTTCATGTCAAAATCAGCAGAGAGGAGGCCTTCATCAAGGGAGTTGTGAACCTGTACCTTATTGTTAGAGTTCTTTATCCAATTAACACTATTTAAGCCCTGGCACTTTGCTTTTATCTGAGACTCCATCAGTCACAGCTGGTGAATGTTGTTTGCTTTTCTTTTCAGATTGACGTGTTCCTGGCTAGAAGTCTACTGGAGAAGCTGTACCTCTTTCAGGTATTCAAGTTAATTTTTTCAGGTTATTTTATATATACATATATATATGTGTGTGTGTGTGTATGTGTGTTTCTATATGTGTGTGTATCTATCCATCTATCTATATGTATGTGTGCATCTAAATGTGTATAAATAAATATTTATGCATTAACCTTTCTTGTGGGTTCAACCTACCAGAGTCTTGGGTACAGGCAAACCAGTTTGGGTCTCAGTCAGTTGAAACATTTAATATGAAAATGTTGCCAAGAGAGAAGAGTGACCATTTGGGGCACAAAGTTGTCATTAAATAACTCTCACTCCTGTTGAAACACCTTCAAGTCCTGCTTTTGCTAGATCAGAAATTTTGTTTGAGTAAATTTGCAATCTCTTTAGACCAATTTCTGCCATCAGTTGTTTCTGCCAAGCCAGCATTTTTCTTGGACCAGGGGTATTTAGGACTGTGCTATCAGTAGATACAAGAATACCAGTTAAAGGAAATTAGAGAGACTAACACACAAATTGGTATGTTTTATGTTGTAGTCTTTTCCATTGCTAATGGAAGAGTATTGAAAAGACATGTGGAGGTTTGGATGAGTATCACCACAAACACCTCTGTGCCCAGTTCTGCAGGGCTGCTCCAAGGAGCAGATTCCGATTCAGACCAGAGCGGGTCATCAGAGGAGCTCCTTAGATCCCGAGGATGAAGCCAAGGGATGACGAGAGACAGAATTTTGTTAGGAAGCCAGAGTTCTAGTTTTCTATTCTGCCACCATAACTCTTAACAATCTTATCCACGTGTCTGGTATTCTCTGTGGGCAAAATAGGAAGCCTTTTGGTTGATGTTTGAATGAAACATTCTGCCCTAAACCTACACATGCTTTATTTTGACATAATGAATCCCCAGAGAATTAATAATGAGGGGTGAGATTTTAATTGTTTCCATCACAACATAATGCTGTGTGTGCTGGACTAATGTGTGGTGCATTTTCCTGTTTTATAGATTATTGTGACTTATTTTGGACAGGAAGGGAGGTGGAGGTTGTAGTGACAAGCAGAAGACTGTAGGGAAGGCAGCAGGCTTTCTAGGACATGTTCCCAAATGCATTAGTTGCTTACAAGATCTGTCAAGCTATTTATTTTCTTGATACTTTCATCCATCTGGAAAATGGGTCTACATGTGAGGGGACAGAGAAGGTTGAGTTAATTTCTGCTAAGTGCTCGGTCTTTGAATTAAAAGGTTTGACTGAAAAAAGTGAAATTTATTTCTTTTCCAGTATCCAATTCGTCCAGCTTCCATGACATATGATGATGTGACACATTTATCAGCAAAAATAAAACCAAAGCAGCAAAAGGTTGGTTGTCATTTAAATCCAATCTGTAAAAGTCGCCTTGTGCTGTGTGGAGTGTACTGTGAAAAAACATTTTGTGTTATTTAGCTGTTACAACTGTGCCACTGCTTGTGGGAGGAGATGTCTGTGCTAGGAGGTATGAGGGAGTATTTGTCAAGTAGAATTGAGAAGAGAATTTCCTCAAGAAAGGAGTCTAAATTGCACAGAAAGGAGTTAGAGCCATGATTCAGAAGCCACTCTTGATATAAAGCCACTGAGAGTTATACTTACTGATGCTACTCTTGAGTGCAGATTCTTCCGCTAATACATTGTAAGGTACAAGGCCTTTAAAATAGGGACTAGGGGCAGATTAAGCTTTGGATGTCTTTTAGTAACAGTGTGGGTCACGATTCATCTCGTTTACCAAACTGTGAATGAAACAGTCTTTATACAATCAATAGGTATTGACAGTGATACCAATGACCAGCATGTTTGTACTTGCTTACAGATGTATTCCAAAACCATGAATATGATTTTCAAATACCTTATCATATCCTAAAAGTCCTAAAAATCTGTATCTATGATGCCAGCATTTTCTTGTGGGAAGTTGGTAAGAAGATTGCATATGTGAACTTTGGAATTAGCGTGTATTTTGAGATGAGGAAATCTTCTATTAAAATTAGCAAACGTTTGTGTTCCAGACTCTGTGTAACCTGGGATGTGCCATCTCATCCAGGGGTTTATAACTCTTACTCATTTTCTGCTTAATACAAAGGAAAAATGTAAGGTGGTAGCTGTGCTGTATGAATTTTTAAGTGCTTTGGAAAAATAATTACGTTGTTGATATGTAAAGAGAAAGACTATTGCAGGAAAACAAGTTTTTGAATGACTGAACTTGAAAATAGTGTCAAGGAAAAGGAAGTTTTGCTTGCAGCTAAAAGTTTAGGGCTTGTTTCTGTACTAGGACCAGTAAGTCAATAGTAACTACTGAATACAATTGGAGTGCTGGTACCCAAATTGAATTTGAATACTTTATACCCAAATTTGGAGGAAACATGCCCTAAGCTTTTTGCCTTAAGAGGTTCAGGATGGACCCTCATTGCTGGTGAAGCTTTAAGAGAATTATATTTGTGCATTTGACCTCCTGAGGAGTAAACTAAGTGAATAATTTAGTGGAAGATATCCCAGCAAAGAAAGGTTTGGGGGTTTTTTTGGTTAGTGCTCTGTTTTGTTATTCAGGACTGCTTAAAGCAATCCTGTTTCTCTGCTCCTATTCATTTACAAAGGAGGTTATTTATCTCTACCCTCTTGTTAAAATGGCCTCATCCTACAAAAACCCACATACATGCTCCAGTTTCTATATGAGATTTTCCCTGTAGAACTGAATGATGCTGCCTATTTGTTAAAATTTCCACAGGTTTACTGTAGGTCAGTGTGGGATTACAGTTTAGTTGCTAAATGTTTGGGCTTCTGCCATTATAATTATCTGCATTTCCTTGCTTATTATTTAGGTTGAACTTGAAATGGCCATAGATACCTTGAATCCTAACTACTGTCGCAGCAAAGGAGAACAGATTGCTCTCAATGTAGATGGCACCTGCACAGATGAAACAAGTACCTATTCCTCGTAAGTGTCCTCTTAGCCTTTGTTTCATTTTTGTGGTAAACACTGATATATACTGGTATATACCTGTATGTGGATATCCACCATGGCTTCAGCAATCACAGAGGAGCTTTGAAACCCAAATGACGTAGCAAAACTTTTGAAAAGTAATCTGTTTTTTGTTGTGCTTCGTAAATTGCAAACAGAAAGATGAGCATGTATTTGCTGCATGCCGTGTTGATACTCCCTTTTGAAAATCAGTGATTTCAGGCCTTTAGTAGTCTGTATGCCGCTTTATTATAGAATGCAAGCTCACAGACGTTATCTGTTTTCAGGAAGCTCATGGACAAGCAAACTTTCTGCTCATCCCAAGCTGCAAGTAACGTTTCCCGCTATGCAGCTGCTATTTATAAAAAAGGTGACTTTCTTTTTGCTTTCCCTTTGCACAAGTGAAATGTATCCATCTGGCTTAAAATATGATCAGTTTGCTCTTTTTTTTTTAGCAGCCTAGGTTCATATTTAATTGACTGATGCTTCTTTAGATAAAGGAAAAATTTTCCTTATCCATACCCCAAAGTCCTTGAGAAGGTTAGAAATAATATAGCAAGCATTGTAGTCTTTCAGGGCCTTACACTG
Organism: Nothura maculosa; assembly: GCA_032353885.1. Classification (NCBI taxonomy): domain Eukaryota; kingdom Metazoa; phylum Chordata; class Aves; order Tinamiformes; family Tinamidae; genus Nothura; species Nothura maculosa. Next base: position 3,176,386 of record JAUBOD010000560.1, read on the forward strand.
CATGATGGCCTGAAATAATATACATTAAAAGTATAAACTTATTATTTGTGTTGGTTTATTATCTTCATTTTTTTGCAGTTCTTTTATTTTCTTGTCGGTACTTTCTGCCCCTCATGTGTTCCCTAACACCAGGGCAAAGTTTTGATTTAAGAATCATTTAAGATGAAAATAGGTTATTTTCTTCAATAATGACTATTTAATAGGAATTTCCTGAAGGATAGGTCAGATCTGAGTCAGAAAGTGGCTCTGCTCATGATCTGGCTTCAAAGCAAAGGGGAAGTGACAGGAGTGGGTCTTAATCTTTCATAACTCCTTTGAAATCCTGAGTACTGGATTAATTTTTCATTTCAATCCCATTTTGCATTTTAATATATTAATTATTTATGTTCGGTTGAGGCTTTGCCATTACACAGATAATAAGATACTGAAAAATGCCATCCTTGTGCACTGGAAAGTATATAGTTCTGACCAACATCAATTCTCTTTTTCAGGTGAACTTCACCTGACTCCACTACATGGAATTCTTCAGTTGAGGCCAAGTTTCACTTACTTGGACAAAGCTGATGCGAAACACCGAGAAAGAGAAGCTGCTAATGAAGGTAGATTCTACATAAATTGTTTTTGTTTGAGAGCTGCGACACAAGTTTTATTTATAATTTTACTGTTAAGAGACATTGTCTTTGAAGTATTTAGTATAATAACATTGGCCATTTTCAGCCAGATTGTTCCCTGGTCTTATTTTCAGAGTAACTGCATAAACACTAGTGTAAGTACAGCAAAAAAGGATCAGCAGAGGAACAGGAGGCCGTGAGCAGTGCCAAAGGGCAGCAGTGGTGACTCTCTCTGCTGCTACTGAAAAGCTGCACAGCAAACTGCTTGCTAGAGAGCTCGTGGGAGCCACATCCCCTGTCATGGGGGGATGATGCAGTCATATCCTGCATATTTTGGTGGAACTGGTATTGAACCCTGTGGGGATGTAGCTCCTAGTTCTGACTTCTTCCTGAATACGCCTCCAAGCAGTTACAGTTTGGCTTGGCTTTACTATCATGGTGTTTTTATTGTGTTGTGTATTTTGGCAGGTGGTGATTCATCCCAGGATGAAGCTGAAGATGATGTGAAGCAAATCACTGTATGTCCAATGTTTCTTATTACAGTAGTTCAGGCATCACTTCACAAGAGAGCTTGATAATTCACACTGAGATGGAAGGGCAGGAAACCTCAGGTGGTCCTGGATTTGTGTGGGGAAGCAAGGTGGACAAGCAAGTGTTGTACAAGCTCAAGGATGCCAGTGATGGCATCCTTGGATTATTCATTTGAGCTGTGCCCCATAGTTGCCACAGGCATTTTGTTATATATGTGACAGATAATTCAGGTGTATTTTGCCTCAAGAGTTTGGGAACTGCATTTAATGATGCCCAAATCTTCTAGGTACGATTTTCCCGCCCTGAGTCTGAGCAAGCCCGTCAGCGACGTGTTCAGTCCTATGAATTCCTGCAGAAGAGACAAGCAGAAGAGCACTGGGTCCATCTGCATTATTATGGCTTGAAGGTAGCTGTGTGCTGTCCATAGAGGAAGCCTGTTGTGCTTGAAGAAGGCTCAGCCAAATCTAGAACTATTTTTAAATGTGGACCCCTGGGAAATGAGGGAGTTGCTAAAAGATAACAAAGAAAAGTAGGTCTGTAGGCTTGAACTGACCTTGCAATGTTCCATATCTCCTCCATTGTAAAATATTTTGAGGTCTCCATACTGAAAAAGATCTAAAACAGAGAGCTAGGCTATAAGATTTAAAACAGAGAGGGGCGGCTGAGTCCAAGATTTGTTGAGGTCTTGGCTTAGGGGCTTCTCTTTGTAAAAGAGGGAAACCAGTCAGCTGAGTGCCAGAAATCCCTATTTGTGCATGTCTGGCAGGGTGCTCTAAAAGCATATTGGCTGATAAGTTCCTATATTACACGAACATCATGGAGGAAAATGAAAGCAGGGCATGAGTTAGCAAAATAGAGCACTTGAATGATAGAGTAATGACAGTGTGGTCGTGGCTCTGCATGAGGAATAGAACTCTGTAGCATTTGACGTCTTTTCCGTATGTGCCAGTGACTCTTGTTTTCCTGCACATCTCCAGGACAGCCGTTCTGAACATGAACGCCAGTATTTATTCAGTCAAGGTCATGGCCTCGCGGAGAACACGGAATTAATTAAATCTCCCAGGTAGAAATTTTATGATTTCTTATAGAAATTGAAATAATTTGTTGGGATTATTTTCAGAGTAATAAATGGATTTGTTCTTTAAAAGTCTGATCTGTGATGTGGATGAGACTATCTATGATAAAAGTATATTTCAAAAAAGCAAACACACTAGTTGTCTTCAGCTTACACAATTGCTCTGAGATTAGAGCTAGTTTTCATTTGGGAGTGTAGCCTCTATACGTTATCACAACCATGCATTACTGGAGCTGTTAATACTGTAAAGGAAAATAAAACAAAAGCTCCCGCTGTTTAAAAGAAACAAAGGTTCTGAAGTCAACAACTTCCATTGTTAGTGACTATTATGAAACTTTCTTTTATGATTTGTAAGAGACACATGAAGTTACTTGTAGCTGGTTTGTTTTTGTTTCTCAGAGACTGTAGCTATGTGGAATATATGGAAATCTTCCTACAATGCAGTGGGTAATAGTGCCTCCCTGTAAGCTGATATAACTGAGGTCCAAGTAATAGGAAAGTCTCTCTGTCTCTCTCTCTCTGTCTCTCTCTCTCTGTCTCTCTCTCTCTGTCTCTCTCTCTCTGTCTCTCTCTCTCT
>JAUBOD010000560.1:3179279-3203201 GCA_032353885.1 Nothura maculosa
TCTCTCTGTCTCTCTCTCTCTGTCTCTCTCTCTCTGTCTCTCTCTCTCTGTCTCTCTCTCTCTGTCTCTCTCTCTCTCTGTCTCTCTCTCTCTCTGTCTCTCTCTCTCTCTCTCTCTCTCTCTCTGTCTCTCTCTCTGTCTCTCTCTCTGTCTCTTCCCTTCTTTCCTTCCTCCCTCCCTTCTTTCTTTTTTTCACAAAAAAACTCCAGAACTGATTAGATAGAATTCTGACTTGTGCATTTAACGCAGTTAATGTTTTGGTGGCTCAGTGCTGTGCTGAGCTGTCTCCTGCCCTCTCTGTGCCTGGTTGCAGGGGGCTCTGCTGCGCCTGAATCAGAGAGTACCCCCAAAGTAGCTGTGTCCTAAAACTGGCTGGATTGACTTTTTTTTTTTTTTTTTTTTTTTTGGTGTTTGTGTGATTGCAGCATATCTGTATTAGCCTTTTCCAGAACAGTGTTTGAAAACTCTAACTTCCAAGGTGGGCAAGCCCCAGAACCCATCACCATCTTCCTGCAGGAGCAGCAGAGCAGCGCCCCAGGGCACAGAGGTCAGTCCTGCAGCGGGAAGGACCAGGTAGGACCCCGCTTTTCCTTGTCCTTGTTTCCCGAGGCAGTCGCTCACGGTGCTGGGCAGCTGCTCTGTGCTCGGAGCTGCCTGCCCTCTCCCACCGGCCCCGCAGCAGGAGCCGCCTCAGGGTGGCCCTTGATCTTCGGTTGTTCTGGAGGCTGCTGCCCTTGCCCTGTTCCCTGGGGCCGGGGGCAGCAGCTGGAGAGACCCTTGGAAAGGGCAGGGAGGAGCCTTTTCCCCACGGCAGGGGCCGCGGAGCACCCGGAGCACCCTCATCCTGGTGGGAGCAGCGCGGCTGGAGCAAGAGACCTCAGGGCTCTTCTCTCACATGTAGAAAATACCATTTATTGTGGGTATGAAAATAGCAATCTCGGGTCAGAGCAGAGATACAGCAATGGGTGCTACAGTACAAGTGCTTTGAGCGCCTGCTGCTCAGCAGTAATTTACAGGATGGTGTTTTGCATATTCTAAATTAACAAAATGGGTATCTGCTAGATTTTTTAATATATTTTTCCCTTCCAAACAAACCACTGCCGTACATTAGCAGCTACCATAAAATGTTATATTTGCAAAAGAAAACCTTTATTTAAATAGTTTTCTTAGTATCGATTGAAAATTGCATTTAAAAAAAAAAGCTCACATTAAGTCAATACCAATAAAAATAAAAATTAGCTTTGATAGAATATAAAAACACTTCAAAACAAGCATATATAAATAACTTAATTTGTAAACATAGAAAAAACAATTTTATGTGCATATAAAAATAAACATCTGACGCACTGTACAGTAAGACATTATCCTTCATAGGCACTGGCATTGGTGATCACCAGGAGTCCCCCTAGATGTTGTTCCTACACGAACTGCTTTATCCCTAGTGCCATGTCCAAAATAAAAGGAAAAAACTAAAGCAATGAGCGGATCCTTTGGGGCCTGTATGTTCCACCTGAAACCTGTGCCTGGCTGCAGGGCGGCAGCAGTGGGGACGGGGCCACCACCCTGTGCTCTCATTCCTGCTTGGGCTGTCCCTAGGGCTTTGCGGTGCTGCCGTGGTGGCTTTTCCCTTCCCTTGCCCTGGCGGGATGTGCAGCCGAGCGGAGGCAGCGCCGCCTTCTGCTCCGCTCCGGGGAACCCTGAGCAGCTCCGGCCCCTTCCCTGCGGCTTCCAGGAGCAGGCGGAACATCCCTAACCACGGTCACTGGAGCAGCCAGGGAGAACTGTAAGTAAAGGGGCCCATAATCTGTCTGGTGGAGGTGGTGCGGAGGGGAACCTTTGGGCTGCTATATGTCAAAACTGCTATTTTGCTTAAATATCAAAATAACTATTACATTTTCTTAGAAAATTTGATACGTTAATGACAGAAAGCAACGTAGATGCTCTAAGTGCGACAAGGGCAAAGATGCACTGAAGGTGGAAACCGGCCCCTGACTCCAGGGTGGGAATGCAGGTTGCTTTCCTGGGTGCTGGGAAGATGCTTCCCTTCCTGGCAGAGTAACTGGCTAAAGCAGCAGCGGTGGCTCTAGGGCGGATGCTGGAATACACAGTTTGCACTGGACAAGTCTAAAGTTCAAAGCTGCTTTGAACAATGTGGGCTTTTCTGAGAATATGGTGACAGCTTTTATTGCTTAGCTATTATATCAAAGTGATTCTTTACGGTGGTGCAAAGAACTAAATTACTTAAGGGTCCTGGGTTGGTTCTGCTTAATTCCAGGGCTGTGTGATTGACCCATGAAACCACAAGCCCAGGGCTGCAGAGCAGAATCAGGAGGGAACAGGAGGGGAAGGCTCCTCAGTCAGTGCAGGAGGAGCTGCCTCTCTGCAGGGAATAAGGGGTGGGAGCGAGAGGATGGTGCCAGGCCAGGCTCGCAGCGCTCTGGGCAGAAGGGTCCAAGGCCTGATGAAAAAGCCATTATGGAAAAGCACTGGAGCTCCTTTATTTGCAGGATGCAAGTTCTAGAAACAAGCTAATCAGTCACTACTGCTCCCTATTAATGACCAGGTGTCCTTGTTTACAGCTGTCCATTTGGTTTCTTTATTTCAAAGCACCTAATTCTGCAGTGCAGTAAAACGGTGTGTCCTGAGGTGTGCTGTTTCCTGCTGCATAGTGGAGTGGCAGTCTGACTGAAGTGCCTGCAAGGCAGCAGCCAACTATGGGAAAAACCTCTCCGGGGTGTAGGATGCCTGGTGGGGCTCATGCTGTTCCGCCTGTCCCTGCAGGGAGACAGGGAGGGCGGGGATCTATCTACACTGTTGAGCCTTCTGCTTCTGGCATTTGTCTCAACATGAGCAAGTGGCTCTGCATCGTTAATGAAGAGCGTGCAAAGGGCTCAGCTGCACTTACACTCACTGTTTCCAGCTGCTCATATATTTCATCACTGCATTTTTCTCACCGCTGTGTAAAGAATCTCAGAGAGAGAAGGCTTCATGTGTAAAACATCTTAGAAACAGTTTGTAATGCACCTCTGCATCTGAGGCTGCCTGTTACGAAGTGACATTTCTCCCTCCTCTTCCCATACCTTCCTATCATTCCTCTCAGGAATGTCCTGAGGGCTCTCTCAGGACAGCAGCCCTTCTCACTTGCTGGGTTTCTTTTGAGCCACCCTGGGTCAAACACAGGGTGATGGTCCTGGGTCTGGCTTTGTAAACTCCCAGGTCAGCAGTTGGGCTCCTCCAGGGAGCCTCCATCGTGGCCGTCCTGGGAGCCAGCGGGTTTCCAGTGTTTGTGTCTGTGCCCCGGCCTTGCTGTGCTGCAGGCGGCCTCACGTTAGCTCGACAGGACGCGCGCGAGCCGAGCGACCACCAAGGGCTGCCGCCGCGCCAGGGAGCTCAGGAGCCGCGCAGGAACAGCTGGAGCACCGAGATCCACCTGCAGCAAGTAGAAGAAAATATTTATTTTAGTTATTAATTATTACTTTTTTTTTAACATATATGTGCTTTTGAACAAAACACTTCTGCAGCCCGCAACAGTTCTGCTGTTGCAAGCACATGGTAAGCACAGAGGCAGCGTAGAGCTGAAAATCTTTACAGCAGTGGTGGTTGGCATCTTTTGCTTCCACAGTTTTTCAAAGGTTTGTGTAGTTGATGATCCACACTCCCTTTGAGTTTGAGCTCTTTTAGACTAAATGCTAGTGATTCATGGGCCAGATGTGTATAGTGCTACTGGAAGTGTCTGCACACACGCTCCTTATAATGCATGATGGAATACAGCCCCATTCTATATCTAGTTATAAAAGGCACATGGCTAAGTAGGGCTTAGGAGTAGTATTAAAAGGGATTGTATCCTAGAAACATACTCAATACACCTAAGTTTAAAGATATTACATTTATCTTGAATAGTTATCTGAGTGCATATAATGGTATTCTTTTATAGATATTCTTAGGTAATTGCTTCTGTTGTCTCAAGGACAACTTTCTTTTCAAGCGAATCTGCAGTGAGTAGAATGCTGGATTTTCTCATTCTGAACTGGCATCCTGATTTTAATTTCTCTATTAAATGTGCGGAATTAAAACATTTGTTACAGAAAGTTAGCTGTAAATATTTCCATGCACATTTCCATGCATTCTGAAAATGAATGGAACCAGAGCTGGTCTCCCCTTTATCTCCTGCAGGACAAAAATGCCAAAGCGACTGTCAGTCTTCGACTAACAATCTGTAATTGACTTTAACTTTTACAGCAAGCCAGTAAATGCTGTAAGAGAATCCAGCATATTGAAACTGCTAATAAATCCCTACTGTAGAGTCCTGGACGCCAAGGCAGCAGCTTTAGGTTCTGTAAAACTTGAGATGTATCCTTAAGCACATATGCTTATTTCTCCTATTATTAATGCTTATTTTTCTTGTTAGTAAGATTCTCTCTGCATTACTTTAGGTATCGTACTAGATGAAGGAGGGTATTAAGCGACCATATCTTACAACCAAGTCACAATCCTCACGGGCCATTGCATGGGTGCTATATTATCTTTTTCCACTTACCAGCTCTGAAGTTGGAATTTGTAGCAATGAGAGTGGCTGGACATGCTGCAAAATCTCACCTGTGTCATGTAAATGACTCTGGTGACCTCTTTTCCATTCACTACGTCAGGCTCCAGGATCCAGGCACTTGGCAACACCTCCCCTCTCACTACTTCCTTGCAGGGCTGAGGCATGGAGGCATCGTAGACTGACTGGATTGCCAAGACAGACAAGTTCTCCTGCACGTGAGAAAGTGCAAAGATGACAACTCTGAAGTTTATTGCTATGTATTGTATGTTTTCTTTGTTGCCACCCCACTTATTATTAAATATTTTGTCCTAATGCTGCTTGTAACCAGAATATGATGTTTTACTGCTTCAGTTGCCTTGCTTTATGGTTGTGATTTGAGGTACTTTCATACATCATTAATTTGTTAGATCAGCATGGCTTTTCTTCCTGCTGTTCTGCCCAAATATGAGCATGAACTTTTCTTTCCCATTCTCTTTTGTCCTTAAACCATGGACCTTAAACCAAGTCTTGCCCTTGCCTTAGAGAAAACATTTTACCTCTTTGGCTTCTACAGTAATGCAGCAGAAATCTCGGGGTTGCTTTAGGTAGCACAGGGAGGTATCGGTCACTAAATATACTGGGGAGGAAAACAAAAAACAAAAGAGGAGAATTAGGCTTTGACAGCTTTTCCTTAACATGAAAAAAGTTTTTAACTTTCTGATACATCTGCCTAACGGCATAATATAGTTAATAAGCTATAATTTGTCCTTAGGATGCAACACTCTCAGGAGCCACTTGGAAGAATCTGCTTTGCCTTCTCTCTGCACTGCAGCAGACAGTTGTGTTACAGATAATTTTTACTCTGCAAATATTTTTTTAAACAGAAATTCTTCTATTAAACAGAATTATGTATAGTCAAGCCTGAAACAGTGGAGAGAGATGAATCTAAACTTAATCTTTTCTTCTTCGAGCTGAGCAGCTTATTCCTGCTGGCCTGGCCTTGGGGCTGCTACTCACCGAGCTGAATGTGGCTGGTTATCTTCTTGTGTAGTCGGGCTGTGCTGATGGTCCCGTCGTAGAGCTGCCTTTTGCTCGGATCTCTCACCAGGCCCCACACGCTGGGAAGAGCCCTCTCTATCACTCCTGCTCCCAGAAAGCCATGTGTCGTTGCTGAAGGGAAGGCTTTGTAGTAAATCTGCACCTCTTTTTCGGTACATTGGTATCTGTCAAAGGCAAATAAAAGGAATTTGAACAAGAGAGGTTCAAGTACATAAAAAAGACTTTAATTACCTGTCTTAAACTTACTTCCAACCAGCTGCTGCTTGGCATGTATAGAGATTCCTCAGGTTATGGGAGCAGGCTGCCATTACCTTAGAAAACAAAGACAGAGGAGCAGCAGCTGAGAGGCAGTTGCATGAAGTGTAAATGCTGCTGAGCTGCAGCAGTTCCTGCCAGCCAGAGCAGCCGGGGCCTCCACCACACACAGCTCTTGGTGCCTGCCCGCCTTGGGGAGCAGCAACAACCCCGCTCACCGCCTGCATGTTCACTGCTTGAAGGGAGACTCGTTAATTTAAACTACTGTAAATAAATAAATAAATAGGCAAAGGAAAAAAATACATTTCTAAATGCTGTTGAACTAAATCTGTCTAATCTGAAACTAAAAAAAAAAAAAAAGGCAAATTGTTTAATTGTTTAAGCTTTAGGTTTGAGTTTTTAATCTGTTATCCTTCTACCTATGCTGTCATATCCTGCCATGAACCAATGTAGGAAAAATAACAATAGCAGAGAATACAATAAAGGTTACATTTTTTAATTTAAGACTCAGATGAGCACGACTGCTAAAATGATAAAATTTATTACATTCAGTGGATCAGCAAGCTCCCATTCTCTTCTGCAATAAGTCACAGTTTCACCAGTTTCCTTTAAACATCCTGAATAATGCGCAAGAGTCTCTAGCCTGGCTTTCCTTTCCCTGCTGTTTAAAATTGCTCAGTGGCTCCTCCTGAAGCTGGCAAATAAATAATATCACCAGTGCAGAAGCACAGACCTTGTCCCACATAGTGTCTTGCTACGGGTTTCAGAGACTGGCAGAGTAAGTGAAAACTGCTCATTCACTCACCTCGGTGGTAGCATTGGCCACAATATGTTTAGATAAATCCTGGTATCCTTTTGTGGACGAGGAGCTGACTGAAATCGTTAGTCCATGAGTGAACCTGCAGCTGATGCTACCGGAGATAAGGGGTGGCTGAGTGCTGCTGCCTTCTGCAGGGGCGTGAAAAGAAATCAAAAAGAAAACCAGCATTAAAAGGGCACTGGAGAAAAACAGCACTGTTCAAGGATGGGGACTTGAACCCTCCACTGAAGCACTGAGGCAACCTGACCCCGAGCAAGGACAAGACCAGCTCTTGTCTAGAGAATCTGTCTATTAGTTGTTACCCTGCAATTTGGTCTACCCTCACATTTTAAGGTTATGGCATAATATAATCAATTAAAAAAAATATGACCAAATACTAGGAGAGGAACCAAGTCATCATTACATTTTTTGGCAAATAGTAACTAAACTCTGACTAATCATATTTTTATGAAGTCTCATAATAATAAAACACCCTCAAAATACTTGAATTCAAATTAAATTTGGATTTTCATACATAGTAAATCTCACAAGGTTTTGAAATATGAATGCAACATAAGCAGACATGTGTTTTGTACTTACCAAATGCTGACTCCTTCTGTACTTCTGACATGTGAAGTTGGCTGTTTCTAACAGCTGAGCGACCTCTGGTCTCTCCTCCTGACAGCTCTGCATTTCCAGACGAAACCTAATTTGAGATAGAGCAGAAGCGATTTGGTGTGAACTGCAAAAAAAATATATTATGTAACACAGTGAAATACTCACAGCAAATCTGCTTCATAAGGCTGAAAGCTTTCTTTTTGACTTTGCTTTCAGATGACTATGAATAGTAAATCTACCTTGGGAAACTTAGTGAAATAAGTATGAGACATTTGCTTCAGAACTGTTCATGATCAGACACAAACTCTCCCACATCAACATGTGCATCCCTCATGACTGAGGAGCACACTGATCAGCTTCTGGTTTACCGCAGAAACAATCTTCTTGATGCTAAAACTTCTGACTGCTGGCACTAGTAACACTGTTTGGCTTTTATACATCAGCTTTAAAATCATAAAGAAACAAAAGCCTCGCTGCCCTCTGCCATTACGCAGTGATGCTCCCGCACCCTGTGTAAGCGCTCCGTGGACCTGCAGTGACAGAACCTGTCCTGCTGAGAGGTACCACAGAACATGAACCACCTCAGAAGTGTTTCTGGGTCTGTATTAGCCCTGTTCCTGCTGGACCATCAGGAGGCATCAGTCTCAATGACCAGAGAGCAGCAGTTTGTTCCCACCTGTCCCTCGTGGCCGCCGAGTCTACTTGCAGCGCATGTAGCTGTGTTACTGCTGTTGTAACCAGATGTTGGGCCAGAGGAAAGGCTGAGGCTGGAGTCTGTGCATAAAGTGCTTGTACTTACTAGAGTCTTCAGCCTGGCTTCTTCCTGTAACAAGTATCAGGATATTAGAGGCCAGAATGCACCAAACCTACATTACAGAGCGCTGACCAAAGCAAAGCAGATAACAGCACTGCAAGGTCAAAGAGGGATTATGTAAAGCCTGACTTGGTCCTGCATGTGCTGACAGTTTGTAACACTCACCTTCTGTAACTGAGAACACATCTGCTCCCGTATGCGCCTCTTCTCTTGCTCAGCTCGCTCCCGCAGCTTGTCCCGAGCTCGAGCAATCTCAGTCTTGGCTTCCTCTCGTGCCCGCTGATAGTCTCGGAGCAAGAGCTCGATCTCTGAAGGGTGCTGAGCACCTCTTCTTGGTTCTTGAACTCTGTAAGGGGGGGGGAAAAACAGCATATAAGTTACTTGAAAGCAGGTAACTAGCCAAAGTATCACGATAAAATCCCTCTTTCAGTAAAGAGGAAGAAAATTTTCAAGAACAGCAAGTGGTCACAGTAGCCTCCCAAAAGTTTCGCTTTACTCCCTAGATGTTTAGCCTTGGCAAAAGGATTCAGACTGCAAGTTTAGTTCATTACTCTAGCACTTGGACTGATGTCATATGTGGAATAACTGTGCTGGGAAAGCACCTTTCTACCCACCTACTGCAAAGGAAGCAAAGGCCATTTTGGGGAAGAGGAAAATGAAAAAAAAAAAAACCAAATTCCACATGGTGATGGGTACAGCAAAACTCACTTCAAATTTCTTTTTTATTATTTATTTAACATGATGCAATCTATAGCTTTTAAGATAGAGAAGGAACAAGAAACAAGATTGATCTATAATCAGTCCAGATTGAATCCTTGGCCTTCCTTCTACATCACACATAGTATAAATTAGGCACTTATACTGTGAAAGAACTAGCCAGAAGGAAGAATGTAACAAACGATTTCCTGGTATCAGGCACATGTTTTCATCCTGAAAACACTTTATCCCAAAGGTTACCACTCTGCCTTCAGCATTAAGGAGAATAATTCCCCTGCTGTTCTGCTGACTCCTGCCACAGAAATATCAGACAAGCCAGCAGAAATTGTACATGTGCCGGTATCAAACACGGACACATTCAAGGGAGATGCTCATTACACCTTACCTAGTATTTTCCACCACGTTTCTTCTCAGCTGTTGCAGATACTCTCGTCGTCTGCTGGGAAGATCTAAATCCCTCTGACTTGAATCCAGCATCTGCAACAGACTCAGGTGCTTCTGAGGACTCAAACTTCTGCTTCTTCGGTACCTTTGCAGCCTTTTTTCTCTTTCCTTCCTCAGAGTTTCAATAGTCCTCATGTGCCTGTCACAGAAACGAGATTAGAGCCTCAAAGTGCACTCTGCAGAGTGGTAATTTCTGTTTTGTAAATTCCTTAAAAACTAAGTAGCTTTGTAACATAAAATTCATAGGAATCTAAGAGTTTAGACCTCCCCACAAGCATTCCTTTGGTCACATGGTGACAGACGATGCAAAATTTCTAAAACTCCTCTGCTTTTGTAACAATAGGAAAAGCAAACAAATGCCTTGTTTAAAGCTTAAAGTGGCTGAGAGGAAAGTACAAAGGGAGACTAATGTAGTTATTGATACAGTTATATATATTTTTAGTTACATTATCTTTCCCAAACTCAGTTCTGTCACCCAGTCACAACAAGGTAGCATCCTGATTTTCATAATTCCTCTGGGTTTTTAAAATTATATCTTCTGCAGTTCAAGTAGCCATGTTTATCCACAAAAGCAAGAATGAGACACTGCATTAAGTAGGATGGGCCAAATATTTTTACGCTGCAATAAATCCAAAAGGTACAGTCCCATGGAACATACTGCAAACAATTTTAAGAGTGGAATCACACTTGATTTGAATGACACTGAATCTTGTACCTTTCACTTTTAAGCAACCTGAAAATTTTGCCTTAAAAGCATTACTTAATTATGTATTAAAAGCCTAATGCTGCATCTCTTCAGATAGTGAGCGTTATCCGCACTAAAGGGACAGTCCACAAAGTGCTCTCCAAATGCTGAACATGGCGCCCACTTACCCCAACGCTCAACATGGCGCCCTCACCCCAACGCTCAACATGGCGCCCTCACCCCAACGCTCAACATGGCGCCCTCACCCCAACGCTTAACATGGCGCCCACTTACCCCAACGCTCAACATGGCGCCCTCACCCCACACACTCAACATGGCGCTCTTACCTCCAACCACTCAACATGGTGCCCTCACCCCAACGCTTAACATGGCGTCCTCACCTCCAACCATTCAACATGGCGCCCTCACCCCACACACTCAACATGGCGCTCTTACCTCCAACCACTCAACATGGTGCCCTTACCCCACACACTCAACACGGCATCCTCGCCTCCAACCACTCAACGTGGTGCCCTCACCCCAACGTGACACCGTTACCTTACCGGTCATAAAGCTGCTGCTGGACGGGGCCCGCGGCCAGGCCGTGCGCGGCACCGTCTCGCAGCGCCCTCAGCAGCGCGTTGGTCTCGCCAAGGCCGTAGTTGAGCTTGGCTTCAGCCAGCTCCACACTGAGCGGCCGCTGCCGCAGCTCCAGCCGGATCCCGGACAGGATCTCCGCGCGCTCCCGCCGCAGCCGCTCAATCTCCCTGTCTCTGCTTTCGCAGAGCTGGGATCTTCCTTCCTTTTCTGCGGCGCGGCTGCTTCCAGGCTTCGTTTCTGCCTGAGCTCGCAGATCGGCCACGCTGCCGCTCAAGCTGAGTAACGAGGACGGAGGGCTGCCCTTAACGCCGCACCAGTTGCTGAATTTGTTGTGCACAGGTAAGTCACGGAGACTGTAGCTCCGCGGCCTGTGAGCCTTTGCAGAGGTCGGGTTTTTGTTCAGGAGGATTTCAGTGTCACAGTCGCTTTCAGAGAGGCCATCTGCATTGTCACCTTGCAAGGAGGTCTGTACATCACTCGCATCAGAGACGGCCAGGGGGCAGCTCTCTTCATTTTTCCAAAAGAAATCATGCAATTGCAGAGAAGAGGCTTCTACCAGAGGCTCTGGAGATTCGCCAGCATTTGTCTTATCTGAACAAGTAGCTCTAATTTCTTGCTTAAAAAGTAAGTCGGAATTTGGAGGTGAGTAACTATGAATCAAAGCAGTGTCAGAATTACCCATGTACTTCTCTTGCCTGATGCCTCCTAGAGAGCCTCTCCCTCTCCTCGTCACATACATACAGTGAAGAGAACGTTCCAGGGGACTGTGGTCTCCAAGATCATTTGTTAACAATTCCCTGTGGCCGGAGACCTCTAAGGTACTGCTGGAGTGATAAAGTCGTTTAGCACAAATCGTAGTGTGGGTGTCCACCGTGAGCCTGTGCTTTTGCTTCAAGTCTTTTGTGGCACCTCTTCCCAAGGGCTCTTTGGCTTCAACCTTATCTGAGAAACTTCCAGACACCTGCCTGGTGTCCTTGCCGTCTCGGGAAGCGCTTGACTCGCTGTCTGTTTCCGTCTGGGAGAAGTTGTCCACCTGCGGCTCTGTGCCGCTCCGCACGCCTGCCCTCGACCTTCTCGGGCTGTGAAGGGGGCTCGAAGGCCCCTTAGCAGAGTGGGGTGACTTGCCAAAAGCTACGTAGCTGCTGGGACTAGCACTAAGCGTAAGAATAGGGGAAGAGGCCCTGTCGACTAACAGGGTGTTTTTGTGACAGAGTTTTCTTTCTGCGGGAATCTCCAGTTCGTCGGCACTTCGCTTATCCGGGGTGTAGGATGCTGAAGACTGCAAGCTGCTGTTAGTCGGGCTGCTAACTGCAGTGCATGAAGAGTCATCCTGCCCGGAGCTCAGCAAAGACGACGCAGCGGTTGACACTCTGGTGCTCGCGAAGGCAACGCTCTGCCGCGCGTTTAACGTTCTACGGAAGCTGGAGATGGGAGTGGAGGTTCTCGTTAAGAGCGGCAGACGCATAAAGGAAACTTCCAAAAGGCTGTCAAGGCTGTCATGGAAATCAGGAGTGCTCGGGGTTCTCATCCCAGCAATTTCTGGTGTCCTGTCTCTGAGAGGGAGTATTTCCTCCTTACTTCGGGGAATCTTCCCTACTGCATCAATCCCTTTCAAATCAATGCTTCCTGCCTGAGTTGTCCTCAGCTCATTTTCCATTTTTGTCTGCACTGGTTCATCTAGCTGTTTGCTTTGAGGTTCTGAGATCTCCGTTTGAATGCCTATATCTGCTGTAGTTTGAGTGCAGCTATCTGATCGAGCAACCTTTCCTGCCTCCTCCATTCCCTTTGGCTTGATTTTGGCATTCTGGTGGTTATCCATGATATTTTGCTGGGAGAGGTTTCCCAAGAGCTCAGAAGTGTTCTGGAGAAGCTGGGAAAGATGCATGGACAGGTTCTGCATGCTTGCCCAAGATGACGGTCGCTGCAATGTATCTTTGCCAGTTTCTTGCTTCCTTGCAGAAACATCCGTATAGCTTCTCTGGTGCCTCCTCTGTCTTCTGTACCTTCCTATCGTTGCTGTTTGTGTCCCCTGCTCACACATAATTCCTGGTGTTTTTCTGGAAGACCTATCTGACTTGGAAGGATACAGCAGCATGATTTCATCGACCTGCACTGAAGAGTTACCAGGCTGTGCAGAAGCATTATCAAAATCAGGAACATGATTTTCTAGATTGGTTTCCAGTATTTCACTGGATACATTGCTGTACTGCTTGACATCGTCACCTGGGTATGCTGATTCAAAGCGCCTTCTGATATTGTCCCATCCTTGAAGATCTTCAGTGCTGCTCAAAGTGCTTGATAGAACTTTTGCTGTTGCATACGAACTGAGATGAGAATGGAAAGGAGAATTTTGAGAATTCAATCCATTGTCCACACTGGAACATCTCATAACTTCACGATTATCCTGGTTTAAAGGATTCTGATTGCAAGAGACATCACTTGCACTTCCAAAAACATACTGTTTCCAGCCAATCTTGCACAGACCATCTTGTTGCCAGGGATGAACATATGGATTGATATCACTTGAACTAAAATGCATTGCATCCTTATTGTCTTGTAAAAACAAATCTGTTTTTTCTGACTGGTATCCAGCTTCTTCAGCCCTCCCTTCACTGCACTGAGCTACAGAACTACTCTTTGTAGGGATATTTGCTTCTGCGCCTACAGAATGGTGAGCTATGGGCAGTAAAGATGATGGAGAATGAACAGTGCAGTCTTTCAAAGACCGGCTGCTTTGAGGTCTCTCCACAAAACTTTGCAAACTTTCTGGATTATAGTTTGCAGATTTCTTAGTTTGCTTCATTCTCTGCTGAAATCTGGATTTAGATTTTACCTGCAGAAAATTCTTTGATTCTTGCTTTGAATATCTTTCAATTCCATGAAGATCATCATCAGTTGGTGACGGAGGCTCTACACTCATATTTAAATCTTGTAGTGATCTAAACATGGGATGTGATGAAAGATCCACCCTACATGAAGCTTCCGAAGTATTTTCTACATCAGAGATCACTGCAATAGCTGGGGCTGACAGTCTATGACTTTGTAAACAAGGTCGCTGTTCGCTTTGTTTGGAGCTCTTTGTATTCTGTGCAGTAAAATATGGTCGTTTGCCCCTGAATTGCACTAATTGGGATTCTTGGTTTTCTGGTAAATTATGGTTTTCTAGTAAAAACTTTAAGGAGGTACTTGGATGATTCATTACAGAAAACTTCAGCCTTTCTGATTTCGGACTGCTGTTCTTCATGATTGCATCTCCCATTCTTGGACAACTATCTGCATCATCAGGAGGGCTATCAACACTTGAGCCTGTACTATTTTTGCAAAATATAATCTCTCTTCTACCATCTACACTTGGTCTTCTCAGCTTGTCACCTGTAGGCACAAACTGGCAATTGCCTTGCAGGTCTACAGGCTTTTTGTCAAAACCAGAGGCAGTGTGATACAGTCCCCTAGGATCAATGCCACTGCTGTACGTGGGACATGTTGGACTAGGCGAGTTGCATGTGAGTTCAGGATCCACAATAACACTTCTTGGATATAGATTTTGCAGCACTGCAATTTGTGGGTTCAGAGAATTTGAAGATACCATAGTTGGCATTTCATCAGGTTCTCTACTTACTGTTACTCTTTGTTCACTCTTCTCTGCAGAAGGTTCAATCTCGGGATGCAGGTTTTCCTCATTTCTGGTAAGTACTTCTCTCATTTGTCCTTCTTTAATAAGAATTGCTCTTCCAGTATTCCAAAAAGGTAATGATGGTATTAAAAGAGAATCATCGCTGTCCTGATCAAGTACTTTCTCTGAGCTTTCTCTGCAAAGTTTCTGTGGTGGAACTTTACCCCAGAGGTGCTGATCAGCTGCTGTTTGGCTGTCAAATTGCTCACGATTACTGATGAGTACAGGTTCCCCATCTACTGCCAAATCTCCATATGAATCTCTGTCAGATACTGGATAATGCTGGTTTTCTTTTGCAAGGGAAAGTAAAATACTCCCCAAAGCAGGTGCTGGCTGATCAAAAACCACAGCCTTGTCGGACTGAGTGTCCTGCACTTGTAAAGCAGCAAACGGAGAAAGCTTCAAAGTACCTGTGTGCAAAACATCGTAGGTGTCTGCTCCTCCACGGGCTGTGTCTGCAGCTAAAGAAGATTGCAGAAAGTCTGTTGAGGATGGATAAATACCTTCTGGAACTGCTGCTGGAAAATCTCTTCCTTTTACAGCGTCCACGTCCGCAGAACTAGAGGAGATTTGCTCCATCAAATAATCACCTTGAATTGAGTCTTCAAGCTGACCAAGCAGCGGAGACTTTGAGTCATCCAGTAAACTTGCAGTGTCAAAAGCATTGATGTTGTTAGAGCTTTGGAACAGAGCATGGGTTGGAAGATCTTCTGCAGAGTACGATGAAAGTGACTTTGATTTTTTACTGTAAATCTGCCCCAGGTTTTGAAAAGCAGGAATTTTATTTTCTCTTTCACCATCACAATTCTGGGAGGAATCTGTACTTGCTTCCCCCTTTTGACCTGTTCTCACAACTTCTTCAGAGAGTTTATTATTCTGAGAAACTGTGACCTCTGTAAGAGCTGAATTGTTTTTCTTTTCATCATCTTTTTGATTCAGAGAGCAAACATCAGAAGAAGGTACAGATACACTTAAATCAGTTGATTCACTTTCAAAGTACTTTGTTTTTTCAATGAGAACATCATCATTTTTACATTTGTCTCTCTTGCTGCTGATTAAAATATCTGCAAATGGAAGTGGGTTTTTCAGGCGATCAGCAGAACATTCAGAAGTGTAAGAATTCCTATTATAATTTAGAAGCTCTTCACTATAACATGTATCTTCCCCTGGGGACCTGTCTAGACTTTCTGAAAGTGCTGAAGTATTCTCAGAAACTGAGCTCTCTGGACAGTCTCCACAGCCCTTTTCAGAAATCCCATGTTCCTGCATGTCTTCAGGCTCGCTCCGATATCCACCTACATCAGGAAACTTTGCATTATCTTCACTATTGCTTGTTATAGTGTAGTTTGTGTTTAGACATTCCTCCTTCTCGCCACCTTGTGATAAACTGCATGAGTGAAGTTCTTTCTGAGCTGTATTAATACTTGGGAAAGCTCTCTGAGAAGAGTTGTCTAGTAAAGCATGCTTTATTTCTTTCCTCTTCTCTCCCACCATTTCTTTCTCTGAAGAAGAAAGCAGGTTTGAATTATCCAAGAGCACTGAATGAGACATAAGGGCACCCTTCTTCACTTGAGCTCTATCTTCTACAGAATTAAAATGGTCTTTTGACAGCTTGTTCACCATGAAATCCACACTATGCTCTTCATTAGAGTTGTTAGCATCTTGATTCCTATCTTCAGAAGGATGCATTTTTTCCAAGGAGAACAATTTTCCTTCTGACCCTTCCTTAAGTGCAACAGTTACAGGTTCATAACATCCCATACTATAGGGAGTGGAAGCGATACCCTTCTCATCGAGGGGCTGCTCAGATGCAGCAGAATCAGATGCACCATTAAAGGATCTTTTCTCCTTTCTGTCCAACATGGCCACGGTCTGTGGAAAAGCAGCACTTGGATTTTGTATTTTATGAGAATATTTTTTATCTACTCTCTTTTTGTCAATTGTACCAGGTGCACCGACACAGAGCTCATTCTCCATCAGTGTTTCACAAGAAGGCAGCACAGCTCCAGTCCCAGCACTGCCATCAGCCAGTTTCCTCTGTCCTGTCAATGTGGTGGGAACATCTTGAGCAAGACAAGAATCGTCACTTACTCCAAGGCTTAAAAGATGATTTAGAGGTTGGCACAGAGAGTCTTTAAGTGAAACTTCTTGATTTTTTTCCATAGATTTTAGTGTTGCTGGTGGATTTTGTGGCTTGCTGGTGCTTTCATTACTTCCAGAGAAGCTTGTAGACATCCACTGGCTGTTTCTTAAGATTTCGTTTAATCTACTGTTATCTTCTGGGAGTTGGCAGCTGTCTTTGCTTCCTGGGAACAGTTCACTCAGGTCTTGTAGAACTATCACTTCTACCTCCTCTGCCTCTTCAATATACATCTGCTCTTCTCTGTCTCCTTTGACTTCTTGCTCTTCATTTACCAAATGTCCTTTTTCCTTCTCCTCAACTCTGTAGCCTTCTGAGCCCAATTCACAAATACCAGGTCTACTTCTAACAGTATTTTCTGAAGGGATGTCCTCAGCGTATTCCATAGCATGACTCATACACACTCGGTTGTCCTCTTTAACACAGAGACTTTTAGATTCTCCTTCAATTGTGCTTAGGTCTATTCCAGTACTATCATCAACTGAACAGTCATCTACCTTGATGTCTTTCATCATTGTGTTTTTTACATCCATAAGGGAGTCCCCTGAGCCACTATCTTCACTCATTTCAGCACTATCTTCATTCATTTCAGTATGGTCATGGTAATCCTGTGCAAACCCTGAATCATCGACTGACAGAGTGTTTTGCTCTAGTCCCGAAGCTGCCAGGTATTTTTCAGGGAGCTCAAACAGATTTAAAATTTCATCATGCCTGTCACAGTGCATCTGATGTGCAGCTGGGATCTCTTCAGCAAAGGAAACGTTTTCAGCTGTGCCTATGTCCTCTTGCCTAGGAACAAGCAGCCCCTCTGTGTTTGTCGTGATAGTTTCTTCTTCCCTTCCAGGCACTTCACATCCATCAGCTTTGCTTTCCTGATGCAAGTTTTCATGGGCCAAGCAGTCTACTATGCTGAGTTCAGTTAAATTGCTAGAACTTGCCTGTTTTTCAGTTTCATTTTTTTCTAAAGTATTTCCTTGCTTGCCTGTCATTGTTACCGTTGCAGCTATGTCCTCTGTATCAAACACCTCTGGTGCTGTGTGACTTTGCAAAAGCCCCTCACAAGCATCAAGGAAGTTTGAACTATTTTGACTCGAATTCTGACACAAGTTCCTTGTCTGAAGACAACTATCAGACCACACAACTGCTTTGGGCTCCTGAGTGTGCTCTATGCCAGCGCTTGCTGCCTGGGCTTCCTCTGCCTCTTCACGTGCTGCCGTCGGGCACAGGTTTGTATAAAACTCACCCTGGACTTCCCAAGCTACAATGCCAGGAGGTTTCTTTGAAGTCTGAGATAGGCTGCTTTTAAAATGCTCTCTATTATCCTCAGTTTCACTTTGGACTTTGACTACTGGGATGTCATTTAAACTTCCGATCTGCCTGGATTTACTTTCCAATGTATTTTCTTCTAATTTTATTACAGCATTGATCAACTTGGTCATTTTTTCTTTTGTATTCTGGTGAGAAACCATAGTTTCTTCAGTGTTGTTTAAAATCTTGGATTCTTCATTCATATAAGGACTCTCCTCTTGGAAAACAGCAGCTGATGAATCTGTGTTGTATTCAAATACTCTTCTTGATTCTGACTCTGAGCTTGCATATTCTGCCACAAGCAAAATATTCTCTGCACGATTCCTTTCATAAAGGATTTCTTTCTCTTCTGCCGATTCAAGTAAAGGTTTGCTCTGAATTTCTGTTTCCAGCAGACTGGTTGCATTAAATTCCACAGAAACATCAGTCTTAGGCACATTGCTGTTCTGCCCTGTTGATTGTGAACAGCAAGTTGTGCAAAGGCAGTTAGACTGTACTCCAGAACAACTCTCTGGGGCACTAACTTCCACAGATAGATTAGATCTGTCATCACAGTTCCCTTTCACTACTGTGACATGCTCCAATGGTTGATCATATTTTTCAGTCTCAGAAGCACTTTGAGGAAGATCAGTTTCCCCTGTTGCCTGGTATAATAAGTCTGAATTGGGTTCTGGGAGCAAATTATTTGTGCTTTCACAAAGAGCAGTAGGGAAGGCCTCAGTGCCTTCCCCATTTGGGCTCACCATGACGTAACTAGCTTCATTTGCCACCAGGTTTTCATATTTGGATGAAAGTTCTTCCTGAACGACAGGCTGAGAACTCAAGACACTCTGTTCTTTACTTTCACTGCTTTCTTCTCGTATGACATCAGTACACAGCGAAGAATTCTCTGAAACATGCTGGGATAAGCAACTTGCAGGACTGCCTGTTAGCGAACATTCATGGGGATAATTTTCTAAAACAATTTTGCTTTGAAATTGATAATGAGTTAATGAAGACAAGTCTTCACCCCTTGCTTTGTATTCTGTACTATCTCTGAATGAAGGCATCTCCGAGATGACCTCTGCCAGGCTGTCTGTGCTTGTTTTCATGCAGGTTATCTCTTTTTGAGATATCGCTATGGGTGTTGCAGACTGGTCGTAACTTGCACTGCGAGCAAAAACTGAAGGGTTACACTGGTTTGTTACCTCCTCCGAGGAAAAGTCTGGGTCTGATGCCATTTCTTCTGCAGACATTTGTTCACAATTCATATCTTGCCCTGTTTCCAGGGTGCTTTCCCCAGACCTGAGGAGACCTACTGTAACAGCTGAGTCTGCCCCTTGGCCAAGCACTGTCGGGAGCACGCGACTGCCTCCTGCATAGCAGGTCTTGTTTCTTGTGTCATTGAGAAAGAAGCCCTCATCACAACGTGGTGGGATTTCTCTTCTTGGAAAGAGCTGCTCATGGTTTCCAAATTTTGCTTGTTTTATTAGAGATGGCTGTGGTGAGGCCACATTAAGAGCAAGTTCTGTAGAACATCTAGTGGCGGGAGCACTTCTGGTGTCTGTCATCCTTGATTCTGCCATCACGTTATCACAGTCATCATCTAGGCCATCTTTTTCCACAGTTCCAAAGAAATCATCTTCTAAATCTGCATTTACACAGCCGCTTCTCTGCTCCAAAATGTGAACAGGCAACACAGACGTGAAAGAGGCTTTGTTCAGATCATCATCTTTTGCTGGCTCTGGATGAGTTGTGGGGAGGGAATCTTCTTCTCCAGATACAGGAAACGAACACTCTGCTGGGGAGGTGCTTTCCAAGCACGTAAACGCTTGTGTGCATTCAGTGGTAGATCTATAAGCAGGCAAATCATTCAGTTGCTCATGTTCAGGATAAGTTGACCTTGAATGTCCACAATAATCAGGTTTTGCCGAAGTAGGAAGAAAAGAGGAACCAGGTCCTACTGAACTAACAAATGAGGATATTACATCCTGAGAGCCCAAGAAAGTATTCCTATTGCAATTTGCCCATCCTTTAAGAACCCTATTTAATGTTTCATTTTCAGAAACATCTGCTCTTTTTTCAGTTTCAGGTAAAGGTACTTCTGATGTAACAGAGGAGAACACAGAGTTTAAATGAGTAATTCTGTTTATCTGCTTCGAGCCAGAAACAAAAGACACTTCAGCAGCCGACTGCTTCAGGTCATCTTTCTTCAACCAACCCTGTGGTTTGCTCACTGGGCACGGACGAGCATCTTGAAATTCCAGATTTTCATGGGAAGAAGGTACCATTATTCTGGGGCTGCTGATTTCACTCTTTGAGTCACGTGAAGGCCAAGTATCAGTAGTAAGCAATGGGTTTCCACTTGTGTAATACAATCTTTTACTGAGAGACCTTTCTTGTTCTGCAAAAGGGACCTTTGTGTCCTTTGGTAACTGCTTGAAGGCCTTACTGGAAGCAGGCTGTGCCTCAGTACCCAAATAAAAAGAACCACTCAGCTTCAGATCATAATTTGGTCCTTCTGTACCGCTGTCACAGCTCTTGAGTTCATGGTCTTCCTCAGCACGTATAGCTGGAAACTGTAACTTCCAAAAAATCTCGGCTGGTACTTCATCAGATGAATCTGATTTGGATTCTTCTATCAGCTCTTCTCCATCAGCCAGGCTGTCCAGAGAAAAACTTCTCTCAGCTTTTCCCAGTCTCCTGCGTGATGCACATGATGTCACCAAAGATGAAAGGTGATGATCAGGTCTGCTTTGGCAAAGCTTGGCTGTCTCGTTGGGGGTCTTTAGCTTATGAAATCGGCTTTTATTTTGCTTTTTGGCTTTTTGTTCCTTTTCCACTAGAGAGTCTTGGGACATTTGACTGTCATCACTCTCCGAATCATCTGGATTGGCGAGACATTTATTCCTGTCAAAATCTTCCTGTCTTAGTTTCTCTGTGAAGGCTTTTGCATAAGCACAGGAGAGAGAATCTACAGAGTAGGAACTGTCAGTATCAGAGATCTCGTTTTCATCATTCTCCTGCCAGTTTGCTAGCACATCTGCCACCGCTTTGGACACTCCAGCATTCAACATCTCGGCACTGTGCCATTTTTTTTCAACATAACAAAGTGGTGCCTGTGTGTTTATCTTGGTGAGATTTCCAACTGATGCTGCTGCCATCAGAAATTCCTGCCGTTTCTCACAGCTTGGCAAGGCTGAGCTTGGTCCTCTCTTCAAACTCTTTGCTGTTTGGTTTAGATGTGCTGACCGTAGCTTCCCAAACACCTCCATTTTCTCAGTTTCTTTAGGAAACTTTTCTGAAGGTGAATCATGCCCTTTTGCATCAATATTCACTCTATTCTTTTTATCAGATACCTGAGCTCTCTCTTGTTCTAGGCATCTGCTTACAGCCTGACTTAAATCTCCCAACACCTTTGCTTTTGCCATTCTTGTTCCTGAAATGAAGGTTTCAGGTTCATCTTTCTCTTTAACATGATCAGGAGAGCAACTTCTGGAGGGCTGGTTTTGAGATTCACTTTCCCCTGGGCTGTCATCCAACTTTGGCATTTTTTGATCCATTTTGTTAATATGAGCCATGATAGCTGTATCACTAGAGACCTTATCCGTTCCTTTTCTATTTCCAAATGAGGATGTCTTTTGTTTTTCACTTAGCTGCCTCTGGACTGGAAAGATGACACCTTTTTCATCATTAAGGTCATCTCTTCCGGAAACATCTTTATCTTTTCTGCAAAGACATTTTACACATGACAGTGTCCCTGATGGATTGCCTTCACAGCATCGAGCAGCGTGTGCTGAGGTAGGTGACTCTGAGGCAGCTCCCCTCTTCAACAAACAGCTGGGTGGGAAAAAAAAAGAAGAAAAGGTCTAACCCTCTCTTGAATAATGCACTTTACAAGGCTTCCATCCCAGTCATGTCTTGCAATTAAGAATAATGACACACAAAGCCACTGTCTTAATGCCTTTCAAAAGCAAATTTAGCAGAGAACAACTAAAAATATATATTAATCATACAGTCCCTTATAGGTCCTAAAATATTCTATGTGACACAAATGCACCCAAAACATTTTATGTGACAAATGAACTGCTTGATGCTAAAATACAGAGATGGATATTCTACGTAGGTGCAAAAGTTAGTTAAAAACAGGGGATAGCTCTAAGCAAATAAATCCATTCTGGAGAACTCAGCTCTTCCTTTCATCCAGGAATATTGGATCACGCTGTGGTAGGCACATTAGCACCTCACACACTTAGGAGTGCATTTAGCTTGAGAAAGGCCGGACAGCCTCAGAGTCGCAGCCAGAATCATCCTAAATATATAAAAACTCTAAGGGAAGTTTGATCATAAACAAGATAAGGTGCAGAAATTAGTACTTAACAACAATCTGAACATGGTGAGAGTAGAGAGTTAAACCAGTTCTAGAAAACATTTAAACAGAGGTAAAATGTGTGGAAATGCTTGACAGAGGGAAGAAAAAAGCACTGAGAAAGATCACATCTAGGGCTGAGCTGGGACTGCACAGTACACATCCTAGCAAAAGGGATAAAGCTCCAGAGTGACATACAATATGATAAGGTGTTGACATCACGAGTGTAAGGATTGCTTCAGTAAACTGAAATGTATTATAGGGCTTATAGGTGGCCAGTGAAAGTAGCTTGAACTTAAATTACTTTTAAAAAGTGTCAGAGGAATCTGTTGATGTCACCTCACCTGGGTACAAGGGGCAGCTGCGGGTTACAGAGTGAATGTCGCCTCCGTGGCAAGGAACTCGAACCCAGCGGCTTCCTTTGCTTTCCCAGCTGATGGTCCCAAGAGGCCACTGCAATATGTTGGTTCAGGACCTGGGCTTGTTTCACACTGTCTTCGTTCAGCCAGCAGCTGGCCTCCAACTGCTCCAGGTTCTGCTTGGCCTCCAGCAACTTCTGCTTCTTGACTATCCTTTCCAGCTGGAACTTGACCTTCTTGCGCCGGATGCTTCTTTCCGCCTTTTTCAAGGAGTATCTTCGCAGGAGCTCCAGCTGCACCACTCTCTTCTGGCTCTGCTCTAGCAAGGAGGGGCAGATCCCCAGTCGCGCAGCGCTCGGGGCCTCGGATTCTGTTTGCACTGCAGACTCCCGCTGCTGCTGCAGGGCAGCCAGGCGGTTGTTCTCATCTAAAAGCCACTGCTGATCTGTGAGCAAAAGGATTGAAAGAAAGTAAGAATAGGGGGAATAGAGCTGTCTTGCCTCTTAATTCAATCAAATTAATTACGTTTAATTACATTCCTTAATTTTGAGAGGCAATTTGAGAAAATTTCTATGCAGTAGAGTGAAGACTGGACAAGATACTAATTTAAAAAAAAGTGAAAAAGCGCATCACTACTGGATGTTACCAAAAGTCTTTCCATTAGGATAAGGAGCATGTCTCAGAGGTGAACAAAGCCTCTCTAATAGAAAATTTCCCAAGCATGCTACCAAGCCTTCAGCTGGTATATTCTTACACTTCAAGTGAAAGTATATACATTTCAGCAATCTTAAAAAGCTGCTGACCTCTCATCATAACATTTGAGTGTTTTCTTCTTTAGAAGGTGTAATGTGACTGAACCAGCAAAGTAAGTACTTGCAAAAATTAAGTTAAGTTAAGCAAGAGTTTTCTCTTGCTTAACTCAGCCTGCTTAATACAAGGGAAGCCAGGCTAAGAGAACAGGCCAGGCTAAGAGAATTTGCGTTCAGCCCAAAAAAACAGCAAGCTCTGTGCTTGCTTTTACCAGCAGCAAATTCAGTAAAGCAGCCCAAGACCTGAAGGCTCAACCCCTCCTTGCTCAAGATGGGATGTGCATCACTTCCAGGGACCCAAAACCAAACACCAAGTGGTATCTGGCTGAGGCAGAGCAACAATCACAACATTTGCCTACTACCTACTGTAGCTTTGTCTCTCCAACAAGCAGCTGCCAAAACAGATCAATCACAAGCCACATTTCCTGCACACAAACACTTTATCACATAATGTCCTGGCACGTAATAAATCAAGTGCTCTCATAGCAACTATGCAGGTAAAACCAATTCCTTTACCTAGTAGGATCAGCATATTCAAACAAGGATATGCATAGTGCATATATATATATATAGAGAGAGAGAGAGAGAGGGATGATTATATATATATAAATATATATAATATTTATATAAATATTAATATATTAATATTATTACTATAAATAAATATAAACTATATATTTATATATAAATTTATTTATATTATATATACATTTATATTTATATATATGTTATATATTTATTTATATATAAATATATGTGTGTGTGTATA
>JAUBOD010000560.1:3230320-3241991 GCA_032353885.1 Nothura maculosa
TTAACAGATCTCGGACACGCTCATTATAGATTTCAAGAAAACTGAAAAGAAAAAAGAAAGAAATCACATGTAATTGCACGTTCAAATGTACATACAATGTAACTACCTGGATCTTTTGTTATTTTTTCATGATTTTTCCACTGATGCATTCACTTTCATTATTTCTGTTACTGTCCCTTTCCATGCAGTGGCTTTCCTCTTTCCTCCACTGTTCCCTCCCTTGTCCCAAAACTATCGATACATGAGAAAACATTAACAAACGAAAAATCCCTTTGCTTTCTTTGATTATAGGGATATATTTTTGAAAATATTCACACCACTGCACAAGAGTGACACTTACCTGACCTTTACTCTGCAAGATGTTGTCTGGTTTGAGTAATCGTCCTTCCTTGAAAAGAGACCCTGCACAAATCAGAAGCTTCTGTAAATTTTAAATCTAACACAAAAATCTAGCAGCTTAAACAAATGCAAGTGAAATAAAGAGATAAGTACCTCACATATACGAGGTGTCAACCCAATCGATGCCTGTAAATAACAATAAAATTAACGTATTTGCTTTTATCCTTGCAAAACTAATTTATTAAATAAAAGCAAACGTATAAGGACAGAGAGTGCAATGACAAAGTAACGACCCCTCAGGGGATCATGGTACAAAGCTCTCTGGGGTGCAGTCTGGAGCAGTGCATGGCAGGGCACAGCTGAAGCACCTTGCACATAAAACACTAAAGGGACTATGAGCTGTGCAATGTCAGCAGTCTTGGCCTCAGTAAAAACCCCATTTACAGCAAAAAAACCACCAACATTTTAGAGCAATTTAGCATCAACAGGAAGCAGAGAGATTTTATGAGCTAAAACAGTTTGTTTCTCCTTAACACTGAATTTCATAATTCTTCAGTTTGACAACTTTTTCAGGGAGTTAATCTTGATTTACAAGAAAACCAACAAAGAACCAGGCCACAATTTAACAAAATTCTATTGTTGATTTTAGTGAAGTGGGCAAAAAAAAGATTAATCCAGACTATCAGGGAGAAAGAAACCAGGTCACACTGGCCTTTTTCTTCTCCTTGCGTTTTAAACAAATTTTACCCTTGTTTAACTTTTTAGACTGAATCCTCTTAGGGGCAGGAAATAGAGGCTCACTTGTGCAAATTCTTAAATAAAACCTCTCTTGTTTGGGGGTAACTTGCATTCTCCAATAATCAAGAATAAATACAGATAAGGGTCAGATCACCTTCTGTTGCAGTAGAGCACAGGAACCCTTAACTCTCTCCCTAGCAGCACTAAAAGCCACTCTAAGTAGTTCCTAGTAGCCAAGTGGCTTAAAATACAGCAGCTTCTACAAACACCACTCAAATTAATTTTAAAACTGGAAGCAAGTATAGTTTCCATAAGGCAAAGACTAGCTTCTGCAACCAATAAATGTCTCAAGCAGATGATGAAGTCTGCTACAAAAATATACCCATTAATTGCATCCATTTTCATTTGTGAAAATAATTTAATTTCAGCATGGCTCATATACAAAGAAAAAAAAAATTGTATTGTCTTCAGCTATATGCTTCAAAAAAACTAGACACTTTCAAGTGTATATTATTTTTGTCTTCTAGCACAGCAATGAGTTGTACATGGTAAGATGAAGGTTATCTAAAAGAAACATTTAAATTATGACCTATTTTTGGCTTTCTTTTTTTAAGTTGATGCTAATTATTTACCTAGACATTCACCTCTTATTTTACATATTCCATATTCATCTATACATCCTGCCCCAAACAGCACATGCTCAAGCAGTACCATAGAGCAGGCTTTAAAACTACAGCTAAACCTGTCCCGGAAGCCAAAGTGGCAACTCACTGGTGTTCCCATCATGGTGTAAGTTTTTCCTGACCCTGTCTGTCCATACGCAAAGAGGCAGATGTTGTATCCTCTAAATGCACCCATCAACACAGAAGTGCCGAGGTCCTGAAACACCTGGAAAGACCAAAAGAGAGAAAGCAGCCTGTGAATAACACAAATCCCAGGAAACACTCTGCATTACTTAATCATTCAGCTTGCCCATCTCCTCATGGATAAGGATTTCCTCTATCTTTTAATGCATCTCACACGATATATTTGTTGGATCATGTTCTCATAACACCAAAGCCAGGCTATAGCTCAGCTGCAGGAATGCTTGGCAAAAGTTTCCTGTCAAATGTACATTGGATTATGCATATACAGACACAAATGTGAATTATTTGCCATCACAACGATTAAAATGTGTTTAAAAAGTTCAAAAGTGCCGAAAGGGTTAAAGAATGGAACAGCACAGAAGAAAACTACTGAGAGGCACTTGAAGATGTCAATCATGTGGTGAGACCAGGGAACAGAAGTGTGTAACTGAAGAGGAGGAGGAAGAAATTTCAGCCCTAGGGTCAGCAGCAGCAGCTTGAGTGGTGCCATCAAAGGGGACATAAAAGAAGTCTAGGAAAAAAAAAGAAAGGCAAATAATAAAATTATATATACAAAAAATGTCTGGAGGGGGGAAAAAAAGGAAAACCAGAATGACAGTGGTTTCTGAATACCGCAGGTAGCAAGTGAAAGCTGCATTTGATGTGGTAATGGGAAAGGAAAATGCCTGTGTGTACAACAGCAGAACAGAGTTACCACAAAATATTCTTTTCAAGCTAATATAAAACCAATTCTTCCGCTACCATTTCAGATATAAATATTCCCTGGTACCACAGCCAGAACTGATTTCCCTTATAAACCAAGTATGTACTAGAAAGTATGAAATAAGAACACAGGCAGCACTATGTCCATGCAACTTGCTTTCTGAGTTGTGGGAAAAGGGAATAGCAGGAATGGGGAGTTGTGTTGTCTTGGAGGCTGCCTGTAACATCTGTTTTTACTTACATTCCTCCTTTCTATGGAAAAGGCCACTTAAAAATAGAAATTGAATAAATATATCAAACTGCTGTGATCCTTATAGCTTTAATTTGGCCTACATCCATGGGATTCAGGAGTATCTATTATGTGAGGACTGCATAACCTGACCCCATATATACTTCAGAGTGAAGCGCAATCCTGCAGCATGCTCCGAGTCTCGCAGTGACCTGATTTATTGTTTTGGGGTTTTAATAATCTGACTGTATTAGGCCACAAGGAAAGAGCTAAAGTGCATTCTTCTCTTGTGCCAACACAGCTCCTGCTTCTGAGCAGAGCCACTGCAGCTGCCCCAGCAGTTCTGCAATAGCTGTGATAATTCCAGCTAGAAGCACAGCCAGGGGTGGCAGCACGTGGAGCAGCCCAGCCCAGCATGGCACAGTGTGTGGACACACAGAGGATGTGACCGACCAGCTGCTTTAGTGGACCAGGGTATAACCCCACACAATCTTCACAGGCAAGTAAGCCTGTAGCGTAGCACACCAAGGGGAGAAACCATCCAGAGATTAAACTGGAATCTCAGATCTGCATTTGATTTCCAGCTCTATTGCTAAAACTTTCCTATGACACCAGGCCAGCCACTTCACGTTTTTATGGCTCCGTTTTCCAAGCAGTGAAGTAGGAATAAACTATCAGCAGAAAATTGTGAGATATTCTCACGTGTTCGTAAACCTCCCCCTCGCAACCTTCGCTTAATCTCAGCAGATTTCAACTGTGCCACCCATTGCATTCTGTCCCTCTCTAGATACGCTCTGACTAAAGAAATTTGTCCTCCAAAGCCCATATAAGCAAAGCTCTTTTGCATTTACTCCGTATAAAACATAGGGGCTACCCAGATATTTCAACACAAATGTGTTTCAGATCAATCCTTTCTGAATTTGGTTTTAAGAAAATATATATTACTACAAAGTCTGAAAGCAATTTTATAACCTTACAATAATAATGTATTAGAATTTCGCCAATTTTTAACTTAAATCATATCAAAATCTTTTTTTTTTCAGGTGTATTAGTTGAGAATAGTCTCAATTTAATTGAAGAAGCTTCTTAGTTAGAGTGTACTGAAGACAGTGGGATCTGCAATCATCTCTCCAAAAATGGAGAGATGAAGCACAACAACAAAAAAAATTATGGATCATTTAAAAATAAAGTATCTGAAATCAAAGCTTTTTTGTACTAAAGTCCAGACATCTACCAGCATCAACAGCTATAGATTATACTAGATTAAGTCCTAAGATCCATCACTCCAGGATGTAAGTGCTAAAATATTTCATGATGTTATGGGTGGCATTGTGCCTTCTCTTTGTCATGGAAAGAGGGGGGAAAAAAAAAAAAGGCTTCTTCATGTTTCTCCTATGTTTGGCAATGAACTATAAGTTCAGAAAGATCAGTTATTTGAAAGCACACGGGCTGGATATGGCTTCCTGCAGAGCGCGTGCTGCTTGGCAAAGACAACTATGTCTTTGCTGGATGCTTGACTCTACGTGGTTGGCACTGCCTAGGTCTGTTCCATGCAAAAAGATCCTCATAACAAACCCGTAAGGGCTTTGCTATGCCTTGTTCTGCCCATGCTGGGCTGCATCTGGTACTTATCCCATGGCTATTGTCAAACATTTTATATTTTACTATCTGCCAACTCTGTGAAGAGTAGAAAAAGACATCTTTTTGAAGAAATTTAGTGTAATCTAATCATCACTCCTGAGCTCATCCTGTTTATAGTGAAAAACAGAAAGACAAAACTATACACTGTATGTAGTCATATAAAGTCAAATTTACTACAGGTGAATTTAATGTGCTACTCTGCAAAAAAATCTGAATCTCTCTCATAGAAAGTAAAATCACCACCCGCAGACAGCTTAGATGACAAACCAAAAGCACAACAAAATTTCATCTCATATATAGAAGTCTGGATTTACTAACTATTTCAATAGAAAACCAAAAGTAACAATACAGAAGAAACAGATAGAATTATGAGATCCTTTGTCAAGAATATTTGAAAATTTTAGCCTTTCCATCCATGCAGGCTATTTTAAAAATGACACATTAAAAATCCTAATGAGAAATACACTTTGCATTATTAAGAGGCACAAAACTATTTTGAGAGAGTTAATGGAGTCCACAAGATCTTAATAATAAAAGAGATCACCTGTCCAAAAAAGCCAGCAATAGCTAAGTGATAAAAGAAAGTTTTTCTCCCTTTTGAAAGAACACTACCATAGTAAAACCTGCCTTTTTTAGAAATCACGAATATGCTTCCAAGCAGATTTATGAGTAAGGAGGAGAAACTTTTTACACCACCATGGGAAGAATATTCCATTCTGATCTCTTCCAACTCGGATGGCAGAATCAGAAATCTTCTTATGGAGCTAAATATGATGGCCTCAAAGTCCAGATTCATAGTAGCTTTTCTACAGCTTGATGAGTTTTCAAGATACTGAAAAATACCTTATTTAGTTGCCTGTGAGCATATCACATTTTATCATGAGCCTTGCGTGTGCATTAAGTATGCATAGTAGACACATGACTATATTTTTCTTGTGGAGTCAAAACACACACTTGGTGTGCTAATGCCAACAAGCAATAAAATATAGCAGGGAACGCATCCAGTCAGGCACCATGAGCTGCAGACATCTGCTCTTGACAGCGAGGGCTTGGGACTCCAGCACTTTACATTGAAACCTTTGCTTGGCTGACAAAAGTGTGAAAATTATTTGTTTGTTTTAAAAGTCCATTTCTTTTCAAAAATGCATATTTATTTTAATTTTACATCAAAACTTGTAGCATTGTCTATTTCTCCAACAACCTGTGTGCATTATATGATTTTTATATATACATTTTCTACATATAAATTTTAATGGTCCTTGCCCTCTTAATTAACAGCCTGTGCAATAACCTCTGCAATCTACTACTTTTACATGAGACACGCAATATGTTAAAGAAATGTGTAGACTGGCCAGTCTTTTGAACCCAAGATATAGTTGCAGACAATTAAACTCTCTTTTAATGCATATAATTCAAGTTAATGCTGGTGAATGCTGAAGCATAACCAGGCTCTGTTAATACCAGTATCTTAAGCTTTGACGTTTCATTAAACAAATATGCATTAAACGGATGGACAGCTAGGAGGTCAATGACACAAAATATGTATTTTATATTGGAACTGCAATGGATTCTTTTTTATTTAATAAAGCATTTATTACTTCAAGAGAGGCTTCATCTCAAACATAAAGGGGGCATTCTAAGTAGCACAAAGCTCTGGCAAAATGAATTTCAAGGGTACAAAACTTTCCTTTTGTAACCCAATCAGAACTTGAGTTGGAAAAAGGAAACAAAAAGGAGCTGTTTTAAACTATACTATGTTGTCCGTTGTGCTTTGGGGCTTAATAATTTGGGAAACTGCAATACATGCCAAGTTGCAGTAATATGGAAAAGAAAAAATTAGGGCTTCTCCAGGGACAGCATGCAATGCCTAGTTTGCAAATTTAAGGGAACAACATTGACAATTTAAAGAAATATATATTTATGTAAATATATCTAGATATTTAAAAGACTAAGATTTTAAAGACTAAGTTGCTGGTAAAAAGAAAACCCTATGTTTTGTTTAAACTCCATTATTTAGGGTGGGACTAGCTAGCTCTGACTGGAACACAGGCAGAAGGATGGGATTAGAAAGAGAGCTTTTAGCAGGGAAATGGTTAATATTTAACATCAACATTAGGAGGAGATTCGTTTAATCTTGGAAACTTCAAATATCCCAAGGGATTAGTCTGATCTAAGTAAAGAAACAAACAGAAATAAAAATGCATATTAACTTCAAATATACAAAATTCTTTGAATCAAATAAAGTTACCCAGCCTTGCAAGGTCAGTCCATAAACATTAACAAACAACCCACTAAACACAAACTGCTTACACTGTGGGTTGCTAGACTATGTGAGAGGACTAAAATCAGGACTAACAAATTCCCACAAGTTAACAGCTGGTGGCAAAACCAGAAGAAACCTATTTTTTCTTACACAGCACAATTTAAAAACAATCTTTAAAAATCCTGCTGATTTTATTAAAGGGGAAAAGACAGGACTGCAAGCTGGATTCAGCAATGGCAAATGGCCGCGGACTCCACCAAAGCTCCTCACTGGCAGGGCTGCCACCCGCATTGCAACCAAGTTCTATAATTAAATTGCTGATCAGCGTTTAATGTGGGGAAAAAAAATCTCCATGTAGCCAGGCAATAAAATAATTGAATACTGAGTCTTTCCTTCCAGAATATTGGAAGCATGGAAGCAGCCGGATGTACTGCCAGCACAAGGAAGCATGTTCAGCCCCGCTCGGCCTATCATGTTACCTCAGTGGTCTTGGCCTAGTCGGATCAAAGCATGGGAGGGAAAAACAAAAGCGATGGGCACAGGCTGAGACTATTTCCTCTCTCCTGTGAAGAGCTTCATGTCTTGGATCCCTTCTTTTTGTGTGGCCGAGGGGCTCTCAGGCTGGTGCAGGGTCCCTTGCCAAGAGGCCTGCTGCACACCCAATCCTGAATCCTTATTTCCTCCATGCTTGGCCTTTGCCTGGGAAAGACAGTGATTGTGGTGGCTTTGCTCATCCTGGCAGCTGTGACTTTTTCCAGTGGAAAAAGTGATTTACTGGGTGTGCTTATGTACACAAATACACACACACACACAAAATCAATGTAAATTCAAGCTTGATTAAGGCAACTCCACGCATGCCCCTGCCTTAAGAGCAGAAAATCCCTCTAAGCAGCTCTTACTGCTATCCTCTCTAAATGAGGAAATTAAATGTTGTGATAGCTGCTAGTTGTTCTTTATACTGAATTATCTCTCTCATGCAACAAAGAGAGGGAGGAATAAATAAAGGGTAATAACGAAGTTATAAATATCCTGCATTCTCTCCCACTGCAGCTCGCTCTTGGCTGGGATCCTAGGTCATTAGCGGATGTCTGGGATTTCATATGAAAGGAAAGAACAGAAGCATAAAATTAGTACACTTTATTGTTCCAGGCAGCAGCGACAAATATTGATCCTCAGCTGCACCTCTGAAAACAACTGCCCACTAAATCTGAAACAACAGAGAACAAGGAGAAGAAAAATCATCTCTTGACTTTATTACAAGAAAAGAAAAAAAAATAACCACAGTGATCCCAATTTTTCTGCTATTCAGTAAGGGCTAACAATCTTCTGCAATAATTGAGAAGCAGCACAATGACATTATCAGGATAATATTTCAGCTTTTGTCCCATCATCTGGAAATTGGCATTCTTTTCGTGTATCAACTAATTCAAGCTGACATTGCTGCTCTTGGATCATCAAGTCGTAAAATTACCACACTGGAAAACAATTTTTAAGCCTATAAAAAAGTACTTTTCTAGTAATAAATTCACTTCTTCACTCTCATATAAGAACAGAGAGTACTGCTATAAGGAAATAAAGACGAAGCAAAAGAGATAAGGAAATACTGAAAAGAGCAATGTATCATTGCGGCATCACTGTATCATTCAAAATTTCCTACCAACAGAAATTGAGAGGCATAGGAGATTTTACTGTAAAATGAGAGGCAACAACTGAATTCCAAGAGTATCTGAAAAATAGACTTGACTGCATGTCAGCTAGAGGTGAAATTTCCCAAATTTGGCATAGTTTAGCTAGGGTGAACACATGAGCAGCTTCTCACAGAATTTACCACTGCTTGGACTCAATTGCACTCCAAACAGTAATTTTTGACACTATTACAACTGTGACAGCTTTTCAAGTGAGATATAGTAATTGTTTCCATCATAAAATATCTTTTGAATTTCATACTATTTATATATAAATACTATAAATAAAAGCTAATCTAAATCATAATCTAGAAACATTACTTTTTCCCTCCATTTCCACTGAAAAATAACTCTTAAGAATATTCTCCAAAGATTCTTTAAAACATAAAGCACTCAAGAATGTGAATATTGTTTCAAATTTAAACTGATGCTTTCATTGTCCAAACTCAGAACATAACAGATTTAGTAAAAAGCAATTATTTCCAAATTTGATATTTTAATATTCAATTGTGCTATTAGCAGCAAACATAAAAAGGGGCTCCAGATGCCTTCCGACAACACAGCTTCCCTTCAAGGTTACAAGTAAATGCCCTTTTACTTGCCAACATCAGGATTAAAGACACTGCCCACAGTAACTGGTAGCAGTTAAGCAAAGCAAACAGGGCTTATTGGGTGCCTTTATTCTGGTGCACCAGTTGCCACATCAAATTCAGCTAGTGAATTTGACTCAAGGATTAACAGAATAACCACAAAAACTAATCTCTGACCTTATTCTACAATATTTTTACAATTTTTTTATTTCAAATATTTCAAATTTTACTTCAAATATGAAAATATATTTACAATTCTAGACATGTATTTTGCTTGTAATGTGGGATGCTAAATAAGCTGCAGGTTTTTTGTTGTAGTTAATGATGTGATGTGTAAACAATTCTTTTTATGATGTGACCATATGAAACAACTATTGCCATTTTAAGCAGAAATTGTTACACTTAACTTGTGGCTACATGAAGGAAGGATGAGATGATTTAAAGGATACTTATTAGTAATCCACAGCACTATTTTTTTCCCCTCACAGAAGAAAGAAAAATAAGGCTACTGCTAATTTTAAGGAAATGGATTTAGGGCTAAATCTGTCCTGCTAGCTATAGGGATTTTTTCCCTATTAGTTTCCTTAAAAATAAAAGGCTTCCCAATATACAAGACGCTAGACATAAATACACATTCTTTCTGATAGGAAAGTTTTTCAAAAAGATTAAAAACAAAAATCTGCACACTTGTAGAATGGAGAGATCCCTCTGTTTAGGGACAGTTTGGAGCTGTGCTGATCTGATGCAGAATAAAGCACTTTCTCACTTTATATGTTTTTAGCCATTTCCGGGAGAATCCAAACAACGAGAGGTAATCCAAGGTCTCTTACGAGTTCACGCAGAGAAGTCTTGGCACTTCAGTCTCAACAATTTGCTAACAGAGGCTGCCAGGGCTGGTGGTTGAGTAAATTGTTAATTCTACCCTCTGGCCAGGCCAGCTGCCTCTGCTCAGTTCCAGCTCACAAGCACTAAATGAACTGCCAGATCCAGAGGTGCCACGGATACAGTGACTGCTCACATCATTAGAAATACCACATTACAAAAATGCTAGGATTAGCAGTTTCTTCTATTTTTGCTTAGTCTGGACGTTGCTTCTTCTCTATACCCCCCTTTCTCTTCCACATTCACTTCACCCCACACTAACATCAAACCCAGGCTCTGCACACAGAGCAGGCAGCCCAGAGCCTCCAGCTACGCTCTAACCCCAGGACAATGAGCAAGGTATTTTACAACTACTGCAAACTGTCTAAAAAGCAGATATAAAATACCCAAGAAATCCATGCCTTCTACAGCAGAAGATAATGCCACATGTTTTCAAAGAAAACAACATGCAGAGCTGCTAAAAATAGAAAGCAAGCAGGCATCAAGAACAGGGAAATCCTAAATCCCAATTAAGCCCACAGATTTCTTTGCCATTGCAAGGCCAATAATAAACCAAAATCTTCTATATTACCAAGCTCAACACAGACTCTTTGGCAGATTGTCAAATAATTTGCTTCATAATATTATGACAAGCCATATATTGTGATAATACTGGAGCTGCCCTCACACATGATATGGCCAGGAAAAAGTCCTAAAAATATTCAGAAGGTCACATCCTATTGTCTAGATTTGTCTAACTACTGTTTGTCTAAAACAGGATACTTTTGCCAGTGACTACAGAAGTGCATGAAACTTTTTTTAGTTTAACGAGACAGGTAAAAATTTTAATCAGAATTTAAAGTTGAAAGTTGCAAATATATATATTTTTCTTTACAAATTTAAATCTCACACTACGCAGCACATTAAAGCAGCAACATGAGGAATGGGAGAGCTGTGGGCAAGAAACTGAAGGTTTAAAAACAAAAATAAAAGGCACTTTTGCCAGGTTTATGCAAATACTCACTCTTCTGCGTTTGATTTCAAGTTGATAGAACAACGCTTGTCCTGATGAGGCACGTATGGTAACTTGTAAGTTGCAAGTTACACTGCAAATTTTGACCCCAAGAAAATTTACTATACTGCCCCTATGTTAAATCCATGCATCATAAATACACACTCCATAACTTAATTTTTAATACAACTGTCTTGTTCTGCTGAACGGCCTCAGGGAGCACTGTGCCCTGCAGTAGTGCCAACAGCCACCATCAGCACCCCTTCCCCGGCTGTTCTTCCCTTGGGGGAGCACACCTCTAGCTCTGATGCCACTAGCAGCTCAGCTGCTCGAGGCTGCTTTGGCTTTCCGGAGTGCTGATTATGGTGACTGCCTGAAGTTCATGGGCAGCTTCGAGGCAATTGTGCTATTTACAATGACCACATATCTCCAAGGGGAGTCAAGCAGAGCTTCTCCTTTCAGGTGTAACAACTTATGGCTTCACCATCTGCAACCACCATGGACTACAGTGGCTTATTTTCCATCCAGGCTGATTTTAGTGGTGTGGCCATGCTTTACCTTGCAAATGGAGAGATTCCTGGTTGCCGGATGCAGCTCACTTTGGAGCTTTGCATATCGTTTCTCACAGGGCAGTTGAGAGGGTTGCATGCCAAGGGGCGATCAGAAGACAGCTCAGCAGGGCACAGCTCGCAGAGCTGCACAGAGAGGCTGGAGTCCCCTTTTCTGACTGGGGCAGTTATCATAA
>JAUBOD010000560.1:3267092-3286213 GCA_032353885.1 Nothura maculosa
GGTAACGGGGCGGGCGCGGCGCTCCGCCATGTTGGGCGCCCGGGACGAGCGCGCGGCGGGAAGCGCGCGCGGCGCCGGCCTGTGCGCCATGTTGGGAGCGGCCGCGGGCAGGTTCCGCTTCCGGGGGGGCCCTTGGGCGCAGCGGGCGCTGCCGGGCGGCGCCGCCTGCGGGCCGGGACCGGGGCCTGGACTAGGACCGGGCTGGGACCGGGGCCGTCGCCGTCTCTGCAGGTGGGCGCGGACGTGGCTGTGCCGGGAGGCGGGGCGGGGATCGGGACCAGGGCTCCTGGGGGCTGTTAATGCTCCCGCGCCGCGCGTTGGGTTTTATCCCGCGTCCCGTCCCGCAGCTCGGAGCCACCTGGCGCTTGTGGTGCCCTCGGTCTGCGGCTGGGCCTCGCTTGTCCCGGGATCGGGCTTCGCTGGAGCTGTTGGGCTTAGCTGGAGCTGCCCAGTTCCTGCTTCCAGGGTCAGGGCTAAGGAGCCGCGTCCCGCAATAAGCATCTCCCTTTCTGCCCCCAAAAGATACCCGCAAACACAAGCACAGCATTAAGGGCAGCCCTGGGCTGCAGGCTGCAATAATGTGATCCGGGGTGTCAGTGATTGCCGGGTGCTGCTGGCAGCTGTGAAGGAGAAGAAATGCAGGAGTTTGCTGTTTCACTTAGTTTTAATGATGCTGCCTAATGCATTAGTTGATTAGGCCAGATTGCTGTAGCGAAGGCATCTTAATAGGCTAGATTAAGGTGAGAAAGTTGTAGATTTCAGTTACTAGAGAGCTGAAATTGCGTTATTGAAACCCTGTGTATGCCATCCAGCGTGTCCAGCTGCTCCCAGTGCTGGAGACACCACATGCCAAAGTGCCCTTTACTTGTGCTTTCATAACAGCCTTGGATCATCCCGGGCGGAAGAACCGAGAGGCCAAGGCCGTTGCTCCAGTTGTGCGTCCGTGAGGGAGAGCTGCCAGGATGGGGAACAGCGCATTGAAAGCCCACCTGGAGACGGCGCAGAAGACCGGCGTGTTCCAGCTGACGGGAAAGGGCCTCACGGAGGTGAGAGGCCTTTGCTGACACCGGCCTCCGAGGATTTGCCTCTCTCTTTGCATCTGGTTGCTCCTGATCCCGTGCTTTAGAATGACGGAGTGCTCGGAAATGGGTTCATTAGTTGCCATGCTTTTGTTGTGCTTTTTAAAAATGGCTCAACTCGGAAAAATGTAAGATTGACTAGGAAAAATACATATTTTTTAGATGGAATGTTACCTAAAAAGATACTGCACAACCTGTGGCATTATAGGATTGCAGTTTGTGGCATTTAAATACTTAAGCTGTGTTTAATCATAATCTCACGGACAGCCTCGACAAGCTGTTCACACAGCTACAAGTATCCACGTTTAAGTGTATTGGGAGCTGTCTTGACTTTGCATCAGTCAGTCACAGAAAACACAGAATGTACTGGAGCTGTAAGTCTTGTAACAGTTCATACATTAGCCAAAATAACTCTACCACAGTAAGTGCAGTAATTTTCTGTGATTTTACTAAAGTATCTCCCGTTGTTCTCCAGTCTCTTTTTTTTCTGCTCTCTGCCAGGCTGAGAGAATCAAAACCACCAGTCTGTTGACTAGGACTTCCTGATGATCATATGATCATTATTGTCTTTATTTATAAATGCCAAATACACATTGAAGTGGTAAGATCTGGAGGATTAGTAGGCAAAAGACAAATGGTTTAAAGTTATTTTAAAAGGAAAAATTGCAAAACATTCTCAATTCCCCCCCCCCAAAAAAAAAATCTTTTCCCCTATTTCATCACTGATGAAAAATGGTTTTTTTTTTTTGGGGGGGGATGTTTTTAAAAACATCTATTAGTGAATCTGTTAATGCATAATGTGATGATAAGATGTTGTGTAGGCCAATGTAACGATTCATACATGAGTTAAAGTTTCAGATCTCTGTACCTTGAACATGTGAGGTTGTGGCAACTGTTTTAATGCAATATCTTTTTTTCTCTGTTAGTTTCCTGAAGATCTGCAGAAGCTGACAAGCAACCTAAGGACAATAGACTTGTCGAACAATAAGATGGAGATCCTACCACCACTGATAGGAAAATTTTCCTTTCTGAAGAGCCTTGCTCTAAACAACAACAGACTGAGTATGCCTGCTAATTTATATCTCCAGAGATTTTTAAAATGATAAGCTTGATTCCTTTGGTTAGAAGCTAAATTTAATGATTTAACTTTTACTCCATGTAAACGGGAAATTTAGTCAACTATACGGAAATCTTTGGAATTCATGTACAGGAAAAAAAAGAATTCTTCTGCACTAGTTGCCAACTTAGTTATCAGTTTTACAATGACCTATAAGTACTTAAAACCATGTAGCTTTTGTGCTGTGACTTGTCTGCTCTGGAAGTTTTAACAGCTTCAGATGGTTTAGTCCTTATACAAAGAACAAGTAATGAAGATGATCAGTATTGCTGGCCATTCAGTGGTTGCTACTGCTTCTGTCAAGCATGGCCTGTGGAAGTTCAGTGAAACTCAGAAACCTATGAGAAATACTGTCTTTTGGATGACTAATAAAATTCTTGCTTCTGCACAGAGAAGATTGAGCTGAAGAAACTGACTATTTTTTTGTGTGCAGTTGTGCACTATCTGCCTTTTCTTTCCTTTTTAACAAACAATTTAGAAACCTCTCTGCTTCTGTAGTGCAGTTCAGGAGAACTACAGGTTACTAAGAGTGTGGAAAGAATGAGGGCTGAATGAGCCCCAGCAGAGCTTACCTGATGAGACTTGCTCTGCTGCTGGTATGACACAGTATGAATTATCTGAGAACTTACTACTTTTGAGTAGTAACTGAAGGGTTGCAGCAGACCTTTGAAGCTGTGAATGGTGCTTCAAATGTTACAGGACACATTGGCCAAGTGGTTAGTGAAGAGTGATTGATAGTCTAAAATCCTCGCAGGGCAGAGAAGTGGTTTCAGCCTGTAGTCTGAAGGCCCACTCTACTGTATTTATGGAAGATAGTTAAAAAGCATCTTTTGTCAATGGGTTTGTTGGCTGTGCAGGAACTCTTGCTTTCACTGAAAAACTTAGGGGATTCCTGGTGGAAATTACTACAATATAGCACAGTGTTTTCTGTGTAGAAGCTTATTTGAATTGAATGTTTGCTGTTCTTTGTTCAGGTAATTTCTTTTGTTCTGTGACTTGTTTTTAGCTGCTTTACCTGAAGAGCTGTGTAAACTGAAAAAACTGGAATCGCTGCACTTGAATGGCAACCACTTGAGGCAGCTGCCAGCTGCATTTGGACAACTTTCAGCTCTCAAAACCCTGAGCCTTTCTGGAAACCAGCTTCGGACTGTGCCTACACAGCTGTGTGGTCTTCGCCAATTGGATGTGGTAGATCTCTCCAAAAACCAGATCCAGAATGTGCCTGACACAGTCGGAGAATTGCAGGCCATTGAACTCAATTTGAATCAGAACCAGGTCTGGTAACTAAGATGCTCTAGGCACGTGGATTTAAGGTGTGATTGCTTTGGGAGTTAGTACCTCCCAGAACAAAAGTCGAGACCACCAAAACTTTATAGGTAGAAGGAAAAGTCTCCTGAACGCAACAGAAATGGGCTAATAACTACAAAATTTGTATACTGTGGTATCATCAACTGCATGATTTGACTGGCAAGTCTCTACTCAACAAATGTTTTTAAGTTATCTTCTCATAGTTAAATTTGGGATTTATTGGTTAAACAAATGTGTGTGTTGCCAGTCAT
The DNA here is from genome assembly GCA_032353885.1 of Nothura maculosa. Classification (NCBI taxonomy): domain Eukaryota; kingdom Metazoa; phylum Chordata; class Aves; order Tinamiformes; family Tinamidae; genus Nothura; species Nothura maculosa. The sequence goes on from JAUBOD010000560.1 coordinate 3,270,848, forward strand.
CATGGAAGAAGAAAAACTTCTTTTCACTGTTGTTTAAACATTATTGTCATTAAGAAGTTACTGTTTATATAGCTTACATTCTTGGAATAATTTTTCCACATTAGGCTGAAGCACAGCCACTGTAAGTAATTACAGATCGCTTAATCCTATTTCACTTCTTTCATTTGTATCAGATATCCCAGATCTCGGTGCAGATCTCCCACTGTCCACGCCTCAAAGTCCTGCGTTTGGAAGAAAACTGTCTAGAACTCAGTATGCTTCCTCAGAGCATCCTCAGTGATTCCCAGATCTCACTGCTTGCAGTAGAAGGCAACCTCTTTGAAATCAAGAAACTCAGAGAACTTGAGGGTTATGACAAGGTTTGTGAAATGTTACTTTTTGCAAAGAAGCTTTTTGTAAATGGCTTATCCAGGGCCTTTTGGGAATACTAAGAGAGCTGCTGTGCTGGTGAACAAAAGCATAGGATAGCAGTGGTGTTGCTAGTACTGGAATCTTAACCATCTTCCAAAAAGGACATCAAGAATTCTTTTAAAAATTAACTTTCTTATAGGATTCAAGCTCCATGTTCTTCCATCAGGGTGTTAGAAGGGTAGGTAATGATGACATACGTGTGTGTGTGTGTGTACACACACACACACACACACACACACACACACACACACAAGTAGAGTAAATCTCTTTGACAGTGCAAAAAAGCAGGCTAAAAAATAGAAACTAATAGATGCTCTGCAACACTGCAGTCTTAGCTGAAGTCTTAACACTTCAGATGAGCATCCTGAGGGCTTTCAGGAATAGCAATTTATTACAGCAGATTGCTCCAAACCTTTTTTTTTTTTTTTTTTTTAAATAAAGCTCTAATGCTTTTGTTCACCAAGTAATAATCCTTTAGCTGCAGAGGCTCACTTCCATGAGCAGGTTAGCTGTGTGCAGTTATAATGAGGCTTTGCATTAACTTCTGAATCTTAAAACTTTTTCTTTTGTAGTACATGGAGCGGTTTACAGCTACAAAGAAGAAGTTTGCATGATCATTATTCTGACCCTGTGTGGCCCTGGAAAGAAGAATTAGTTACTGGAGCACCAGCCTCAGTGACTTAAACCAAGACCAATGAAGGAGACCGATGACACTATCCTCTCGAGTAGCCTGACAGAGCCTGCTGAGCTAAGGCAACATCGAATAAACTTGAAGTAGAAAATGTGGATACTGAACTGATGAACAGGCCCGGGGCTGGTTTAGGTTCCTTGCCCTTAGAGCTTTAGCACACTGCTTGTTCTCCTTTGTCAGAGTCCTTCCTTTGACAAGAAAGAGAATGAGTATTTTGAAGCTGCCACAGCTTCTCTTTGGGAGGAAGCTTAGTACTTTAAGAGGATTACTTCTCCTGGAAATACTTTCCATGTTAGTGCACTGAAATTCTGCTACTGAAGCAGATCCAAAACATTGTCCTATGTCTTACTATCAGCATGCTATAGCAAAGAGCTTTCAAAGATGTGATAGTTCTTAACCTGTGTAAGCTTTTATGAAGCACAATTAGTTAAAGATGCACAATTGCTTTTGGTAAACAAATCATGTTTTGAGCATTATCTTATTTATATTGTACTTCACAGGCTTTCTTCCCCCTTAAGCCAGAATTGCACTACAGTCCCCTTCTGAGCTTTATCTAATAAAAATTACATTTTACTGCACTCCCTAAAAATGTATTTTGATGAAAACATCATTGCACTAAGTCTGTGTACAGAGCTGTGCTGGAAGTCTTAGTCATCTCATTGCTACTGCCTTACTTACCCAAAGGAACCAGGCTGAACTGTACACAATTATGTAACAAATACTGAAAAGGAAAATATATTTGTCTGCTTTAGTAAAGCATTTTGAAAAAATGCTTAAGTTTGGGGCAAGTGCTGCTGTTAACCACTTTATAACTATGCTACCGTTGTAGAAGCCCTTGCTTTAGGGACTTCTCCATCAGCTAGTGGTGCTGTATACCACAATTGTACTGTGTTTTCTCTCCTTTTTTTTTTTGGCCTTGTGAGAGCCCCAGGGCAGCAGTGCACTTAGGTTCTGTATGCTCAGAAAAGTGGGAAGTGGAAAGTGCCCTACATGCCTGGATGCATTTGTGACCAAACTTATAGGTAGCTTTACATATTTTTGTTCTATACCTCCACTTTCCCACCCAAGGCAGGAAAGGCATTTAGACTACTATATCTACTTAATTTCTGGGTCTGCAATTAAAAAAAAAAAGGCTGATATCATAAACTAAGATAGTCATTCTTGTAGAAGGTGCTTAAAAGGTTATCTAGTTTCCTGTCTGTGTTGATGCCTGTTTTTCTTACATTGCAATGGTGCTCACTCCTCTACAACATTAGATATCCAACATTAAATAGGTAACTACATAACAACCTCTCCTGCAGGTATATACCATGGGGAGGAAGGGAGAACTAGCTCTGTGTAAGGAAGAGCTGACAGCAGAGTAGTGTCTTCCATAGCTACTGTGTTTTGCCAGACAGCTAGGGAAGCATTTTAAAAAACACAGCTGAATGACACCATCACTGCAAGGCCCTGCAGAGCTGCTGAAGGGGGCTCAGCTTTCTGCTAGGTTCTGACACAGGCAAGTCTGTCAGGCTCTAAGGCAAGGCCCCAAGCCTATAATAAAAGCTCAGCTCATTCTACTTGATAACCAAGTTATCTGAAGTACTTCACTGACTTGTCATTCATGAGACATTATTCCCAGAACAAAGCCTCTTATTTTAGCATATTTTATATCTGCCCAAGAAGGGAACAATTCACCCACAAAGAGGGCTCTATAGTCAATATGTATGCTCCTTGCAGTACTGGGTTATGGTCTTTATGATGAATAGATGTGCTAAGGTATGTTCCCCTCCTCCAATTTCTGTAACATTTATCAGAAATCCTTTACCTATTCAGCATAAATGATAAAAGAGATGGCAGAATAAATTTAGGGGAAACATCATCAGTAGAAGAGTTGGAAAATGCTTCAGATAATGCTGATATCAAAGGAATGGGAGAGTGCCTATGCTTCTGGAAGCGTTTGAGAACTCAGTCAGCATCTTGTTGTGTAGTCACTAGGACACTGAGAAACCCTCCGTCTAGTAATTGCCCCAATGATAGGTCCTTGACTATCGTTGGAGTTGCAACATTTTTGGAGAACAAGGCAAAATTCTACATAAGATACTGCAAGATCAGTAGATTCCTCAGACCCCATTCCTTCATTTATTATCAGGATTTCTGTGAAAGACAAAAATAGAAGGGAAGCTTCCTAGTTGCGTAGTAGCAGTTAGTTCTGCCAAGTTTTTCAAGGACAGGAAACTGAGCAAAGACCATTTTAGTAATGAGAAGACAGTTCTAAACCAGATTCAATTATAAAAGTCTGTATTTTGCTGTGTACAATATATAAACACAATCAAAAGCAGAAACTGTAAACCTTCATTCTTAATAGCATTCAGAAATAGAGATGCACAAGTGTTGATTCCATCCAGGAGATGTGGAATTTTTAGCATCTATTCTACAGACAACAGCAAGACAACAACATGAGCAGCCCACCGTTCCTGAACTTTAAGGCACCAACTCCCTCAAGGCTTCGGCTCTTGCTACATCAGAGAACAGTATTTATATCAGCTAATACTTAAGCTTAGAGTCTCAAATTATTTGTGAGTTGTTCATTGCAATATAAAGATTCTGCATACCAGTCCTGGTATTCTCTTAACCAATGCACTAGTTTGATTATTGCTCAGAAAAGTCAATAAAACAGACCTGTAGTAGCAAGGAGAAGAAAAAAAAAAACAATGTTGAAGGTGTTTCAAGCAGCTGAAGAACAGGTCTGGGTTGATCTCGGCAGAATAAGACAACTGCTTTAGTCTCCTGTTCCAAGAGACAATCACAATTAAATACACCATATGCTCTGCTTTCACAATCAGCAGCATTCTTTCAGTGAACCTGAAGTTCTTAAGGGGGAAAAAAACAAAAACAAAAACCAACAAAACCCTGCATTCAAATCCCTTATGCCTCACCCTAAGAGCAGTTTGGAAAGTTTATTATGCAATATTGCTACAAGTGCTTTTTGCTATTTGGGCTTTTAAGCGTATAGTCTTCGTTACTAAAAAGGGCAGAGAATTCACTTTTTAAATTTAGTATTTTCCAACAATTACAGGAAGACAGAAGCCAGGAAGTGCTTCAGAAGCATCCAGTCATCTAAAACTGCTATTTACCTTATTCACATTACAAAGTCTTCTACTGCCCTGCTTATTACATGCAGCAGTTCCATTCTTTGGTCAGGATTTTGTTTTAATCTAAATCTCAAGTTGTCCTGGGAGCGAGCTGACAGTACACTAGGCACACTAATTGTATTGCCACCGAGAAAAGAGTGCTGAGCATTTTTTCCATCTGAAGTCTAAGCAAATTAGCCTCATATCACTAGAGCCAGGATTTTCTGCTAATGGCCATGCAGTGCTTGTAGACTGTCCTTAAAATGGATGTTGTTTTTCCCTGTAAATTTGGTTTGGAGATTTCTTTCTTCCACCCAGCATTAATTACTGCAAGTTAAACTGAAGCATCATTTTCACTTTCAATACAGGCATAATAAATAGCTGACTCCCCCCATCAATATGGTCACTTGATATTTACTTGTCAAAGTTACTTCCTCTTCTCAGGAAGAAAGCTTTCTCTCTCCCCACCTGGTCAGACTCCTCTATTCAGAGAAAAGTTTTAGTTGCAGTCAATTTTAACTTGGAATATTTCTAATTGTCAGCCCCAAATATGCAGTAATAAGCCAGTCAGTCATCTATTTCAAACTAGTTTATTTAAAACTAGCACACAGTTTTTCCTCAAGCATTAATGCTTCCTCCAGACTTGTGACAAGAAAAGCTCCACTTATAGCAAGCTTCTCTTCTTTTTGTTTTCAGCAGCTTTAAGATGCTCCCTACAAATTCACTGCTGAGAACAACCTCTGCACCAGGTCTCAGTCACTACATTAGCACTATTTTCATAATGCACTGGAGCAAGGCATAACTGAATTTCAATAAAAACTGACCAAGGTAAAATCTGATGTGATGAGCGACTAGCTATACTGCATCATTCATTTAAAGATTAGATAGGTGTAAAAATTTTCTTCCATTTAATAAATACTTTCTAGGGAAGTGATTTCTTCTACTCACATGTGCATGGTGTTTGGAACATTATGTTCCAAATATGTGGAACAGAACACATTGCCAGACAAGGTAGCATGGTTTCCTTATGCTGCCCTCTAAATCAATGTCACCTTAAAGTGAAGAAAAGGAGACCTGCATACACCTCCAGTTACCTTTACATTAAAGTTTGTGTTTAGAAAGTGTTTTAAAGCCCTCAACCCAGAAGTAGTAACTAGTGGGCAATAATCCCTTAAATTTTGTAGCACACTAACTCAATCTCGAGCCACTCTTGGGTGGTTTGGATTGCAAAACTATAGGTTAGCCAGCTAGCGATACAAGGCAGACAATACTCATCAACACCTATTTTAGTGAAGACACTGAATTTATGAGGTATTTTAAGCTGTGTAAAGTGCCCTCTCCAACTTTTGACAACTGAATTCAGGTTAACCTGCTTATTCCACTTGAATGAGGGGGTCTATTTTGGAGGCAGGAAAATAATCTGGGGAAAGGAAAATAAAACAAGCCTGAACATTCTCAAAGCCATGACACTTTTAGCCCTGAGCAGTTTGAAGGAAGTAAAGGCAGATGAGGAGGAAGTTATGTTGGCTGCTTTCTTGGAAAGAAGGCCAAGCCTACATGAAGCAATAAAAAATAAGAAAGAGCCCCTATAGAAAGGGTTTTGCTTCATATTTCCCAGCCCTTCTTATTTCAGAATAGAAGAGTTTCACAGATCCATGAATATGGTGGTTTGCAGCTGGAGAGACAGTGTCACTGAACAATGACAGCAGGCTTTAATTGTCAATGAGTTTCTTGGCTCTGGTGTTGGCCTGCTCAATGCGATCCTTGTTTGTATCCGCCTGGAAAAAGAGACGCAAATCAGATGCAAAACAATTTAATATTTCAAACCAACTGGAACCTCTGAATCTCAAGGCATTAGCATTGTAGTAGACAGAACAGTTTTAAGTGTTATAATTTTTTTTTTTTTGGTCTAGATGAAGATTGGTAGTTTAGGCAGAAAGAATCAGAAAAAGTTGTCTTTTTTGCCATCCTCCAAAACACAGCTGTTGCTTCAGCACCACAGGAAGAACATTAACAGAACAAGAGGATAAATATTCCCCAAAGATATTGCCCTTCTCTCCAAGGATTTAAATACCTTGGGAACCTCTACAAAACAGCTTCAATACTATAGATCAAAAATTATTTAACAAAGCTAATAGCAGTCTAAGCAAAACCAAAAGTGGTCTATCAGTCTAAAGAAATAATTATTTTGCATACTGCAAATCCCTATTTTTCACCTCCACAACGTCCTGGGGTCCCACTAGTACAGTATTTGTTAAAAAAAAAGACTCAATTTTTATTTTATCTGTTATTACAGCATCAAAAAAATAGCCACCACATCTAGCTGAGCAAGTAGCTGAGCTATGAAACTCAGGATGGAGTTTCATAGGAAAGTGTAAGAAACTTCAAAATTCCCTATCCAGTCAGCAGTCACAAATAAGCTCAGGAATGGCCTCTGCCCTCTCCAGATAAGCTGAGCTCACAAGAAGTTACAGCCAACCCTTCCATTAGCCATTTCACATAGAGTATAATGGGTTGCGGGGGGGGAGGGGGGGGGGAAAGGGGAAAGGCCCTTTCCTTCCATTTTCTCCTTTCAGTAGAGTCCCCTCCAAGTTCAGAAAAAGGGGAGAGACAAGAAGCAAGAGGTTTGGTGTTAGGCACTCAATTTCAAATTAAGTATTAATGTATATGTATCAAAATGATGGACAGATAGGAGAGTAAACTGTTCCTTATCACTTCTCAGCAACAATCTCTAAATTGAATGCAACAAGAACACTGTGACCTTACCTTAATATTTATCCGGTCTATTTGTTTATTCTGGGCATCAATCTCATTTCCCATATCCAAAGCCATATTTTTCAAATTCCCCAGAATATTTCCTACTTGAGCAAGGTTTTCATCCATTTCATCTTCTCTGGCATCATTTGTTATCCTATGGAAGTATTAAACAAATATTTTCATAAAAAAAGACTTGCTTTTCCCCTGCTTCTCTAATTTACCATATTAGATTTCTCCTAGTACAATTTTAGCCAATATACACGCCAAGTAATTTCCCCATTCTTGTAGTACCCTTATATTCCTAGGAGGACAAAAAAAGGCATAAATTCATAGGCTGTTTTAGTAATATTGCAAGTAACAGCTACAAGAAAAAGCTTAAGGCTTTAAGACTTTCATCAAGTATACTTGTATGTCAGTTAGGGTGCTAAGCCTTAGAAGTCACTTATTACTGAGCACTAGAGATTTAGATATATCCAGAAAGATACTGAAGATATTACCACTGCAAGGGGAGGGTAGGGAAAAAGAGCGCACAGGAACTCTACTACTACTGAAAGCATAGACATCTCAATCCTTTTAAGTAGTAGATCCTCAGAGTCTTAGCATATTTTAAAGTTAACAAGTGCAATAGATCTGAAAAGAATCTGATGGCCAGCAGCTTAGTCTATCTGCACTGGAAGCGAGAAAACAAACCGTGTGATATATCCACTGCTTGGTCCTGCAGAGGCCTGAGGCTGCTGATTGACCCTTCTGGGCTGCATGGATATCACGTGGTCTGCCGAGTTCTCGGTGCCGTCTCCCCAGGCTGCTCTGTGCGCCCTGCTAGACTCAAAATTCTTCGTCCTGCTCAATGAGAATCAAAAGTCTGAGATGCTACAATGGGAAAAAAAGGTTCTTGACTGTAGTTCTGTATTGATCTTGATTTATATTCAGAAACGTATCTTGTGCCTCAACAACAAATTAGATTTTTAGACAAAAATCTGACTACATAATTGTTTCTTGTATCATCTTGTATCCTGCATGTGTAACTGAGTTACTCTGAGGCTGTTTAATTTGATCTCAGTGTTAATATAAGCACAACATTCCTGAAGCATCTGACCAAGAGAGAAAAGAAGCTTGTGACAGTATAAGGAGAGCTTACACTGTCACAGAATAAAGCTGCATCTAGAGACAGATCAGAAGCTCATCTATAGACAGGTTCAGATACTTCTCAGGGAAAAGGAAATGAAGAATCTTCCCCAAATGAAAGCAGTAGCACTACTCAAGAACACAAATAATCCAAACCTTTAGTGGCTTTGAGCATCTTTGCCAGATTAAGTTGGGTATTTTTAGCCATCATTTTCTATAGCCAAATCTTTCTTCTCAGAAGTGCTAAGCATGTATGTGTACATGCACGCATATTTTAAATACACAGATAAATCTAGAAAACATTTATGAAATAGCAAGCATATCTAAATATTCCTTTGGCTCTACAGTTCAACAGTACTAACTCCATTAGTGTGACAAGCCAACAGTCCCTAAGATTTTTTTTAATCACAATTCAAGAGACAAAAAGCCTGGCATGAATTAGCTTTAAGAAGCACATATCTATAGAAGCATAAGAGGAAAGATATACAAACAGTTTCACATTTTAAAGTGCAAAATAAGCTGTATTGAAGAGATACTCCCTTCTGACACACAATCCAAGTGGGAAGCTACTACTTTTCCTACAGTCTGACCAATGAAGTATAATCTATGTTGGATACACACAAGAGTTTGCTTTCAATTCCTAACTGCAGTTACACATGGTAAAATTCCAAGGAAATGTGAAGTAATCAGTTAGCAACTTTCAGGTTTGCTGCAACTAGATTAAGCATATTTTAAGTCACTAGACTAAAGCTACAGCAGGAGCACTCCATGTGCTTGGATGAAGAAAGCCACAGGTACCAGCAGTAACAGTGAGGAATTTAGTGTTCAATAAAAGTGGCCTGAAACTATTTTCACATCTGCAGCAGATAACTAGAAATTGCAACTGTTGCTCAAGCTATGCAATTTAAAGAAGAACATTTCTCAAAATCTGATTTTAAGCATTGTATTTCAAAGTATTAAACAAAATTCCCCCCCCCCTCAATGTTTAGCTCCCTTAGGAGTCAGTAAGACTTTCAGCTTGCAGCCTGACAATCCAGCACCGGCTCAGGCGAGCGCTCCACATTCCCACAGCGGATCCATCTGTAAGAGCTGTCAGTCCCCAGACACGTCACTGTTACAACACAGCACAGCCACGAGGAGTCCTGCATGCAGACATCATGCACATGCAACATACACCGAGAGAAGCAGCACCTTAGACAGCTGGTTACATGTGCATGCTGCACTAGTAAGACTGACCTTCTGCTAAAATCCGTTTTCACCAGTTAAGTGAATACAGCTTCTTATCTTAGTCTTCATTTTTAGATAGCAAACAGCAGTGTTAGGAGAGAATGGAGAAGAAAGAACAGTAAAGACCAGCAAACAGGCAAATTGCTGTTAGTACACAGGTATTAGAATAGCACCTATGGCTTGTGCTTTCACAACAAAGGTCTCAAAAAATGTCAATAAGCTGGGGGGAAAGAACCAAGATAGAGCAATATTTATTACATCATATGTTCTGACAAGCTCATGTTTTGTGAAAAATATAAAAACTATAGCACACAATCCATTAGCAAATGGGATGCTGACAAATCTGTTCTATTCAATTAAAATTTACATATGCAATAAATTTGCTATTTGCCTAAAGCTATATTACATATATGTAAAAATGCTCTCACAGCTTTTTTATTGCTCCTCTACCCCAAAAGACAGACATTTCTATATGCCAATGCCTCTTTTCATATAAACCTCATTAGGCCTTTTACTGCAATCAGTGAATTTGGGGTGCACCACAAGAGCTCATAGATTCAGAGTTTGCTCAGTGCCAATAAGCTGCTCAGCTTCAGTGGGTGAAAATACTCCAAGTTCACCAGCCTGGTAAAGCTAATACAAAATGAAGCATGGCTTTCCAAAGCTTAATGTAGAGCTATTAATCATTTCAAGATAGATATGGAGGTAACTTCTAAAAGTAGATCTTTAGAGTTTTACTATCTTAAGTGATCTCTTTAAAAATATCCTATTGAATAGGCAGATTGTTAGCTCTGAGGTATATTTACCAAAATTTCAGATACCTCTCAGCTGGATCATGAGGGTTTTTCTCCTCTCTATGAAAGAAAGACTATTCGCTTATGTAGTTTTTCTTAAAATAACTTCACATAAAATGTGACTGATCACATTTGATTCACACAAACCAACTTTGTAATTTGCTACATAATGGCTTTGCTGCTTTATTTGCTGCATAAAACATTTTAAAGAACATTTCTGATTGCAGTTCTGAACATTTTAACCAAAACAAATTAAGTACCATAAAACAGGCATTAGTCTTAAATGACTTGAATATAGTGTTCATATCACTGATGAGAGCAACACTGGAATCTACAAGAATGTGTATATTCACTAATGAAACGGAAGTTTCAAGATCAGCCCGTGCTTTCTTACTCTCCCTCCCTAAAGCATGAAGATTTTCAGTATCTGGAAAACCCACATTGCTTTTTTTCCCCTCCTCCAAAACACAAATTTTCTTGCATAACACTGAATTATAATAGCGACTAAAATGGCATTACCAAGTTTTTAATAAGTTAGCAGAGAAATACTTCTGCCAAGAGATGATTTTCAAAGTCAGATATCTAATGTAAAGCCATTTATATGTGGCTTTATGGCTATTTGAGCAGTGGTACTCTTCTAACTACAAATGTTAAAGAGAATAGACTGCAGTCAAGCAAGATAATATACAGCATCTATACTTTACAGCATAAGAGGCACAATACATATGCAAGTAAGCTTTAACTAAATACTCATGTATGATCTAGACATTTTAGATTTCAAGGTACCATCAGCTTTGAAAGCTTCAGCTTTTTCTTTCTTTCTTTTATTGTAGGTCATTTCCAAGCATATTGGTTATAGGTAGCAGAATTTTATGCTCAGGTATCCATTTAACCAACCTGTTGCAAGGACAGACACAGAGCCCACAACACTTGTTGAGCTCCGTCAGCGTCTTCTCAGCTTCTCTCATGTCCTTGTTTATCTGGTCCATGCCTTCTTCTATGCGATTCAGTTGCTCTAGAAGAGACAGGAGCAACCTGAGTAAACACAGACATCACTGGGGGAAAGAGATAGCACCTCTTTCAAACAGATTCAAAAGCTGCAGCTTCATCTTTATACTAACAGCTTTGTTCCTCTGTCTTCAAGACTTTTTGGTAGGAAAAAAGATTAAGTGGTTACCTTTTGTTATATTAAGAGTCTTCCCTATCTTTAGGGCAGCACTTTATAGCTACTTTTAGGATAAATATAAAATTGTTATCATGGGGGAAAAAAATTTGGAGTTTGCTCCAACTGCAGAAATTGGATTGTGCTGTAACAAAAGATTTCAGAAAATTTAAATCCTCTTACAAATACTACAAGTAGTAGAATACTTGAGAATATCTAATAAACACAATTGGAGAATTGAACACATTGGAATATCCAATTAGCACATCCCATTTTTACATAAATAACCTACAGTTTCAGCAACAACACCTCAGTGATAACCCTTTTTCTTATATTCATAATACTGATTTTTTACATGAGAAGGGAAGATGGAAAAACTCACCTCCCTGTTCATCCAGCATGGTGATAGTCTTGATGCCTACATCCTGGGACTGTAGAAATAAATTTGCAGATATAAAGAACAGCTTCCAATATAGCAGTGCTAAAAAGCAAGCCTCTAGAACACATTTGTTAAGCCAACCAGCTTTGCTGGAAGTGCTATGTATGTGCTAGTAATAGCTTCTCTATTAAGTGTACTTTATCAGATCAAGTCTTGTGCTAGACTAATAATGTATCACTATTAGTGATAGTGTGCCTGATAAAATTATTGTAGCAATTTATTGCAACACTCAAATTGAGCTCTCCCACAGCTAAACCTGTTTTAAAAAAGGAAAATTTAACTGTCTCATTTGGAAAAAAGTGAGATTTAGTTTAACTAATCTCTATAATTGCAATGAGAGGTCTTGAAAGTACGAGAGGGGAAGGAATATATACTCAAGTACTGGAAGGGCTGTCTTGTTGAACCAGTTAATTTTTGCTACTTCCATTCCAGCTAGCTATCAGCTTTCTCTGTATTGGAGATTATACCATGAGAAGTAAGGTTTCAACTTCTTTTGGGAATATAACTATCATGTGTAACAGAAGAAATATCTAAGTCACAGAGTAAACCTGAAATACAGAATTAATTTGTTTCAAGCCAAACATGCAGGAGTTTGCAGTTTTAGCACCATCCTTAACTATTTTAAGCAGCAACTGATGAATAGATGGCAAAAATGTACATGCAGAACTGCTTTGTTGAGAACCAAGAGCAGACTTCTAAATCCTACCGTCCCTCAAAGCAGCACTTTTTCCACACTGTTCACAGACAGAGAGAGCCAAAAGAAAAGTGCTGTTAAGAGAATCAAGTGACAGAGCAGCTAGAAAGAGGATTTTCACTCAGAGGAAATAGGGTATTCAAGTTTCCCTAATCTGATTTTAAACATGGTGAAAAAGTAGATGCAAGTTTTCCATCTCTATAGTATGAAGTAGCACCTTCAAGTAATTATCTCCCTCAAAAAAATTAAGGAAAAAAAGCAAAAACAAAAAACAAAAACACACACAAAAAAGCCATGAAAGTCACTAGGTGATAGCCAGCATGGAGTTAACGCACAGCTGCTTATACTGTAATTGAATAAATCCCCAAAGAATTCCAAAGCTTTTGCTTACCTCGATGGCCAAGCCAAGAATTCTTCTGGTGCTTTCCAAGGACTAAGAGAACAATTAAAAAAAAATTCAGTATCAACAGCTTACATCAGTATTTGCTAGTCCCCGTTACAAGTTCACCAGCTCACTTCCGTGATACTAGTGCCCAAAAGTTCCTTGACCTGCCAGTAATACACAGGTGACTGCATAGTCACAGAATCACACAACTTTTTAATCAGTAAATCCTTGTTTTTCAATATTTACCCATCTTAGCTTATTCTATCAGCAAGTCATTACAAGAAAAAAATTCAAAAGCACGTAGTTAATTAAACTATTTAGAAGCACTGGGTATCAGTATGATTTAGAAAAATGTAAGCACTCAGACTGCTTCATCTCAGTAATCATGACTGGGAAATCAGCACTTAATTAAGAAGGTAGCTATAAAATTCAAGCTAAAAAAAAAAAAAAAGTCATCCTCACTTTCAGTAAAAGCCTTGAATCCAGTATCTACTGGAAAAAGAGATGTTTAAAACATTCAGCTATGTTCTTGCCAAGGCAGCATCCCAGCCTGTATTATAGATTATATTCTTGATCACTTAATTACTCTTATCCCAGGTGGCTTCCTAAAATATTTACCTCATCAGTGACCTGGTTGGCCCTCAGCTGAATTTCTTCAGGTGATAATTCAGCCATGATGAACTCTTCCTTTTAAGCAATCCAAGTTTAAAAAAAAGTCTTCCCCCTGCAATTGAAATAATGATTAATCTTTAGAATTATTTAAAAGATTTATATTTATAAAAGGCAGCTTTGACTTATACAAGTATTTGGAGCTGCAATTATAAAACAGTTTGGAATGAAAGCACACACACACATCATTACCCATGGTACAATAGCCATTTAGCACTAGAAGGCACTAAAAATTATTCAGCTGATACGACTGAGGTGCTAAGTGAAATGAAGGTCAGTCAGCCTACAAAAATGTTTCCTCCCTAATGCCCTCCTGATGACTTCTGGAATTTGCTAGCTCTCCTTCATTTCCTGATTTTCACCAGAAATTAACCAGTTTTTAAATAGAAAGCCTCGCTGCTTTGGAGAAAAAAAAAAAAAAAAAAAAAAAGGACTAGTTTACCCAGTAATTCAGCAAGAGAATTTTACAATGAATTTAAGTCACCAGCAAGGGCTTCAAGTATTCTATCCTCCCACCCTTTGGAGAGTTCTTTGGGCCAACAGTCCAAAGAAGGTTAATACAAACTCAGCACCACCTCACTGACATTTATTTAGGAATAACTGTTGTTATAGCTACATGCCGAATTCATCAGATGCAAAAGTAGATGAAAGTTCATAGCTTGCACATCTTCAAACCCTTGAAAGGTTTTTGAATCCTCATAACAAAGATAAGGCCCAGACTATTTATGACAAGTCCCAACATACAACTTTGCTTTATTTTTTGCTATAAGCAGCAGATAACTCTGTGGGTTGTAAGGTCAGTAAGAAAAAGCAAGCCAGTCTGTAAGTGTATATTTTTCAGAACTGTTTCCAGAAGTAAGAACTTTGTTTCTGCTAGAGGAAGGTTAATAAAGCTGGCACTGAGAACTGGAAAACAAATTTAGAATTCCTACTTCATGTAGAAATTTCATGACAGAAGCTGAGTAATGAAAGCCCTGAGGGTAACAAATTGAGAAATTATATCATTAGCTCCAGACTTGGTAAGTCTTTCACTACTTTGAGCCACACAGTTACATGCATGTTGCTTTGAGAAATCTTAAAAGCAACTTGAGGGAGACTGTTCCACTTCATCACCAGGCAGGATGCAGAAAGGTTTCTTCCTCCTTTGTGGCTAAGATGGACTTTTCTAATGTTAGTTTGGTTTGTAAACTGACAGCCTTTGCTCCCAAGAACGGTCTGCAGGAAAGTGGGAGAAATGCTGGGGGTTTTCATAGCGCCTTCTGCATCCTGGCGGGCCTAGAGCTGTCTGGGAAACTGGGAACACATTTACACAGGGAAAGAGGAGGTTTTTGGTGGGTTGTTGAACCTGGTGGAATCAGCAAGTGCTGATGTTTTCAAGCCCTTGTCTTGTGTCAGATGCAGCTTCTGACATCTCTGGTTTTAGTATTAGCAACTTATTTCTCAAATAATGAATTGCCAGTTTCTTTAATGAGCTGAGATGAAAATGACAAAATTAAGGAAGGACTAATTAGGCAATGAATATCACATGAAAGCCTAGAAAAATACTTCCTACTTAATTACAACATTCTGTTATTTTCTTCAAAATTAGGCATGACACTAGGCTTGCTTCACAAAGCTATAGATATCCACCTGCAGCATACATACAATCCTTTATAGACTTTGCAGAGCTTACTATGATTATTTTCCTTGACAGTTGAAAAAAAACCATCAGCAGGCTATCACTGCCCTATAGAGAAAAACTCTTACAGAAGAAGCACAAGGAAATAAACATAAAGCCTGGAAAAAACCATAAGGATGGGCCTTCTCTGCCACATTTTATTTGGGAGATGAGAGGGGGAAAATGTTCTAAGAAAAAAAGTCTGACTATAAGAGCCAAAAAGATGCTATCTTTTCACTTCT
>JAUBOD010000560.1:3300943-3314436 GCA_032353885.1 Nothura maculosa
ATCTCAGAGGCGCTGAAGCCCCAGCCCCAGAGATGGGAGGATGCACAGGCATGAGCCTGCTCAGTACTGGCTGGTACAGGGCTCAGGAAATTCAGAAGGAAATCGGAATACCCTTAAATGTAACCATCCACGCTCCCACCAAATTAATCTTTGTAATTAAAGGAGCTGTTAACATGACAAAACTAATGTTGATTCTTCCGATTCTTGCAGTTTAGCGGAAGGATGGAGAGTTACAATCACTGTCCCCTTCAGTCTTTTCCAGTCCTTTATCCAAGTATTCTAACTGGAATTAGGCTGATATATGAAGAGGAAAAAAAATAAAAAACCCCATAATCTATGAATTTATTTATTTTAAAAAAAGCCTCATCTGTCTGTGATTTCCTTAAGATTGCAGTATATAAGGGATTTGTCGGAAGAACAAACGAAATATTATGGAGATTTTTTTTTGGTTAAAAAAAAAAAGGTAACATCTTTAGCCCAGTATCCACTGAAACATGAGTAAAGCCATTTGTCTGCCACAGCTGTCAACTTGTTGCAGCTGAAATCGTTTTTGTGTTTTTTAAGATAAGTCTTCTAAAGTAGCAAGCAGACCTCATGTGCATTTGAACCAAATAAAGTACCGTGAACTGAAGACACCCTCCTGTCGCTCGCTGTGCTGTGGAGTCTTTGCATTCCAGGCAGCAGGCTCAGCTGTCCCGGTTTAGGTCATGTTGGAGCAGGATTGGCCCTATCCCCATCCTGCCTCCTCCCCTTTCTAAATTTCACCGGGGCAAGGCTTGAGGCAGTGATTAAATGTAGAAGCTGTCACCAGGCTCCCTCAGTGCAGCTGGCACCATGGATAGGCTTCGGAGCGGCTCCTGCTAGCTCTGCAAGCCTTCCACCCTGCCTCCTCGCTCACTATGTTTCCTCTGAAAAGATTTTGAGTACAACAATTCAAGAAGATTTTCTCATCCCAGTTCATACCGCTTTATAACCAAGTCTTTCTACCTCTTGATTGTTGGAAAAAAATCTTTAAAAGCTGACCATCAGAAAACTAGACCTTGAAAGAGAAAGCCAGAAAATCCAAGTAACTTAAATATACCGAGCAAAACTTAGGTGCCTTGTACGTAAGCCGTTGTCTAAGGAGACGGGCACCTTCAGAGGAAACAAAGCAAGACCAGAGTGACCTGCCATGCCTGTTGGCAGAATTGACAGCCCTCCCTCTGCCTCTTTCCCTAGGGACAGCAACCACGAGTGCCAGGTGTGCAGGGTGACACTGGTGGGCTTGTCAGCATACGCCAAGCACATCTCCAGCCAGCTGCACAAAGACAATGTTGATGCCCATGATAGAAAAGAGGAAGAGAAAGAAGAGACAGAAGAGGAATACCTTGACAAAGAACTCATTCAGCTCATCAAGCAAAGGAAGGAACGGAACCGGTGAGTTTGCCTTTTTCCTCTTGGATGTAGCATGTAAAATTGCTTTCAACACAGTTGCTGCTAAGGCTTTGGTGCTTTTGAAATGTCAACTGGGTGCAGCCAAAGTCTTTATCGTGGGAACAGTCCAAGAGCTGTGTGGAGGTTGTGATTTTCCAATGTAAATATGATTCTACTAAAAGTTCTTGTTCTGCTGATCTGCTAAATGTAGGGAAGTGAAATCAATTGTTTTCCATTATACATAAAAACAGATACATTGTGGTGTTAAAGTCCCTAACAGAATCAAGAGCCCTATATTTTTATTTTCTTATTTGATACTGCCTTTTCTTAACTGAAATGTTTAATAAATGTGACAACAGTGATAGCATCAAGAACAGTTTTTTGCTATGCAAACTAGGTTAGACACCATTGCGGAATGCGCTTTAGTTTATAATCTTTAGCTCTAGTTTATAATCTTTAAAATGGATTGAATTGTTCTTTTAATGACTTGAATAGTACAGCACTTAAAGCACTTAAATACTATAATTAATTATTGAATGAAATTTCCTATTTATTTCTTATTGCTTACCATTAGCTAAATATAACTCTAGTGGCTCACTGTGGAGTACAGTGTTGTAGAGAGGAACCAGTATAGCCTTTTATTCTGCATGTGACACCACAAGTGAGCATTGCTAATGTCATGTTCTCATTTGGACTATATTGTTTAAACAGATCAGTGGCATGGTAATACCATTAATTAAATGGGTATATGATTTTTGATTTTTGACTCTTGCTTCCTGTGGCTGGAAATTCCAGTTACTGTCTCAAAATATACAATTTGCTGTTTGTTTTTGAAGCTGTTCTGTCATTATCAGATGTTACTGTACTGTATAGTAGGTATATTTTTATATTGGTTAATGTAAATAGTAGCAATTTCAGTTCTGTTGCTTCTGTTCAGTAAAGGCATAATGCTATCTGCAATACTGGTATTCTCAGGTAGCTGAAATCTTATAAAATCTCCGTCTGTTGGATGCAGTTTTGGGAAAAAAGAGTTAAATTGCTGATACAGTAAAATTGTTTCCTAATTACTTGAGTTAGTTCTTAGATCTAATGGTGTCACTTAGGCAATAGCAGTAGTTGTTTGCACATCTTTTAGCAGAACTGGGTTGTGCTGAAAACTTGCAATAGGAAGGGTGATGAATACAAGATTTCAGTTTACCTTAAGGTCATTTGTTTTAGGAGCAGAAAGAGCATCAGGAAAAAATCTATCTTGCTTTCCCAGGGACTCATGTATTTCTGTAAAGTCAGAAAAGCTGAAATTCTGTAATCATTTTTTGTTTTGTTTTTTCTTAAAAAAAATACCTTTCTGTGAAAACTCCTCTTTTGCCAGAATAAATACTTAGAACATTCAAACTGACCCTGGGAATAGCTGCTGGCATTAAGGTAGCATTTATCTTTAAATGTACATGTGATAGATTTACTGCGTGTTCATGACAGGCTGCCAAGCACAAGCATTATCCCAAAGGGCAATACACAGAGTGGTTCTGGAGGACTCGTGAGGACAAATCACTGCACCCTGTGCACTGGGTCAGTTGGTTAAGACAAGACAAAATACTTTTCTGTCTGAGGTGCACCTTCTCCTGTCAAGGTTTTACACATGTGTTTTAATTTCAGCCTTTTAAACTGAGACATGGTACCATTATTTTCTCCAACAGCTAGAATAACTGCTCTTTTCAGGAGAAATTTCCCTTTTCTTAAATATCTCTTCACCCTAGTAATGCTATCTATCACAAGCAGAACAGTCTTCAGTTTACTTTTTACTGTAACCTTGCCTATTTTTTTCTTTTATTTTGCAAGATTTACTGAAAACACAAAAAGATTGTATGACAGAAAAGTTTCCTTTTTTTCTTGTTACTTGTTAGTCCAAGAACGAATAAATAGAAAGGCATATTCTTTATTGAATCAAAAGCCAAAATATTTAAGAATTATTCTGTTGAAGTGTCCCTGCACCAAATCAGTTACCTTTGTAAAAGCGATTATGCATTATCAGATTTAAGTAAAGGTATAGCACTAGCTTTGAAGATGAAACGTTGCAGAAGCTGAGGAGTAGAACGGGTAAATAAGTTGCTTCCTTTTCATATAAAATGTTCTCACATAAAATGCTGCTGGATCTCAAGGGGAATAGACTGAAAATTCAAGTTTCTCCAAACTGTTTTGTAGGCAAGCTGAACCATGCTGTGCAAACCCAGAGTTAGAGTGTGATGACAGGAGATCGCAGAGAAGGCGAGAGGAAAGAGCTGCTTACAAGGAAAGAGAAGCTTATGATCAGTCATCATGGCATCATCATAACCCATCACAGAGGGACTGGAAATGGGAAAAGGATGATTACATCAGTCCTAGGCAAGGCAAATTTTCACACTCTTCGAGGAACGTTAATAGACATCCAGGTGGCCCGAGAGGACGCTCTGGATGGCACCAGAATATTTCAGGAAACTCTTCAAATCGGCATAACTATGGGAATTCTGGAAATGCTTGGCACCCGAGTGGGCGAGGAGGAGGAACATCAAATTGGCATCATGGCACCAGAGGGAGAAATCCTACCTGGCACCCAGAAGGAACAGGTAATTTTTCTAGCTGGAATTCCAAGAGTTACAGAGGAAACTGGAAATCTCATGGTGCGCATGGCTGGAATTTTGGAAACTCAGGAGATGGATATTCGTTAGATCCAATTAATTATAATAAGGAAAGATATACGTGGCAGTGGCAGGAGAAGGGCAACATTGATGCTGCGCCATACAGAGATCGAAATAAAAAGCATGAGTCACTTGATTTTACTAGTGATAAACTTCCTTTTGAGGGAGCACTGGATTTTGGTACTTCTAAACAACCAGAAACCAAAACTTCAAGAACCAGTGGAAAAAGTGGCAGTCCTTCCAGAGAGAAAACGTATCGCTGGACTCCCTACCCATCTCAGAAGTCTGCAGAGCAACAATCACGTTCTGAAGATAACGTTTCTAAAACTCCAGAGAAAAAAGATTCTGCATTTATGCCTCCTACTGATTCACCAATGAAAGTAAAAGCATGTGAAACCAATGCAGGCCTCCCGAAACTTAAAAAATGGGAAGTACCTTCCCATTCTAAAGTAATCTCAGATTACCTTGATTCTTGCAAGGTAAAGACAGACGGTTCTAGTGGTGATAAAAAGCCTGACAAAGGTGATGGCAGAAAGAATAAGATGCCATCTCTGAAATCCCCTCTCCTGAATATCACAGACATTAAGTCTTCTCCCCAAAAGCAGGACACAGAGAATCTCTTAAAAAACGTCAAGCTTTTGTTGTCCTCAACTAGTGGTGAACAGCAAAATCATTTGAACACACTGAACTTGGAAACAAAGACTCTCTCCTCTTATGCATCAAAGCTTCACAGCACATGTGCAGACAACTTGCAAGGCAGCAGAGAGGTGCCTGGCAGCAGCCCTGGAGAACCTATTAATAACCTTGGTGAAACACAGCAAAAAAGTGAAAAACTGCAATCCAACCACTCCTCACAAAATCCGCATTTAGATCCTTCCAAGGATACAAGCGACCACAATATGGAAGAAACAGGGAAAGTCTCTCCCGAGAGCAAGTTCAGACTGGATTCATTAGAGGATGTGAGTGATGAGGAACTAACAGAGTGTGAAAAATCTGAAGCAAGAGTTGAAAAGCTGAGTTCTTCCATCAGTTCTTGCTTACCCAGTGACGCTCCAGAAAATAAACCTGCTGCATCTGAAAGGGAAGATGATGAAAAACCTGCTACCTCGGCTATTACTTCTGCTGATCAAAAGGAGTCTGCGTTTCAGATGGAATCCACAACATCTCTATCAAACAATCGGGACCCCTTGCAGACACAGGTAAAAAACACCCAGGAAGGAGAAGGTGATGAGGAGTATGTGAAGTCAAACAACCACTTTGAAATGGAAGGTTTTGAAAATCCTTCAGAGCAGGAGCTACAGAAGGGAGGAAGCCAGTCCTTAGGCCTCCTTCCTGATTTAAGCAAACTTGGTCTCCCTGCCTCTCTGCAAAGAGACCTGACACGACATATCAGTCAGAAGAGTAAAGCTGGGACGCATCTTCCAGAGCCCAACCTCAACAACGCGCGTCGGATTCGGAATGTTAGTGGCCATCGGAGAAGCGACACTGAGAAAGAGTCGGGGCTTAAGCCCACCCTCAGGCAGATTCTTAGTGCTTCCCGGAGAAATGTAAACTGGGAGCAAGTCATCCAGCAGGTAACCAAGAAGAAACAGGAACTTGGCAAAGGTTTACCAAGGTTGGTAGCTTTCAAGTCTAAATATGCCTCTGGGGACTGGGGGAAAAGGGACTTGCCCCAAACCTTAGGCAAATCCCATAATCCTACAGCTAAGACTGAAGAGTAAGTTTTGCTATCCCACCATCTTTTGCTTATAAAGATAATTCTAATCTGTTAGATTTCTTGCTGCTGCAGGTGTCTGCACAGGTAAGCAACTGTAGCCAGCTGCTGGAGAGGTCACTTTCTTGCTGCTCAGAAAAGGAGCTATTTTTTTTTATCAGTTCATAATGTTTGCTTAATGTCTAAATACAGATAATAACATATTTGCATTTCAAGAGTTAGCAAGTAGAAGAATGCAAAAAAAAATGTTCCATTCTCAGGCCAGAAGGAAAGCAGCAGAATGCCAGTGCTAAATCTCCAGATTTAGCAGTAATATTAATCTGAGTAGATAGGAGAAATCTTTTTTTCTGGATTTACCTGACCTGTTACATGTGGATGTGTTTTTCCTTTTTGTCTTGCTAAAGGTTTGGCATAGAAATGGTGCCTCTTGTTCAAAATGAGCAGGAGGGTCTGGAACTTGGTGAAGAGTCGGATCTGTCTGCTCTGGAAGGATTCCAGTGGGAAGGGGTTTCCCTAGCGGTGCCGGGGTCAGCGAGAAAACGCAGCTTTTCTGAAAGCAGCGTCATTGTGGACCGAAATCCTTCTGCTTATAGCATCTTCAGTGACCAAGCCAAAGCAAAACCAAGTGAGCAAAGGCAAACAAGTTCCCCCAGCAACTCCCATCACTTAACCTCTGGCTGTGAAGCAAGTGCTGACGCTGAGACGGACTTTAAACGTGAGACTTCTTCTCTTCCTTTGCTGCCATTTATGCCTGAAAACACTGAAACTGGTGGAGAGCGCCTGCAGGCATCCCCTGGGGACACAGGCCTCACAAAGCAAGAGCAGGAGAGCCCGGATAAGAGAGCACCTCTCACTGAAAAACAGAATGTACTGGAAACCTCTGGGGAAGACAGTACCGTGGCTTCAGGTGGTGCCTTGGCTCTCGCCGCATCTAATAACATAGATGCAGCTACAGACAGTAGCTGCACGTCTGGTACAGAGCAGAATGACAGCCAGGGAATTGGAAAGAAACGAAGAGCAACAGGGGTAAGTGCGCAGTTCTGTGCAGTCTTTGGATGCTAAAACTATGATATATTTCTGCTGTCAGAGGTCATTCAATTTTGGAGTTATCTCTATAAGCAGGACTCTTTCAGTTTGATTATCCTGTATGTATGTATAACTCGTATTGCAAAATGATATATTTAAGATAATGTAGAAAAAGAATAAAGATAATAGTACTTTTGGTCTGTCCTGTCTTGGATTTACCCAAAGAAAAGAAATATATTCTCTGATCAAAATTAGCTAAATAGTTTAGTTAAATCTAGAAATGAATAATTTTATTTCTCACTGATTTCATCCTGTAGAACTGCAGCTAACAAATATGAAGCAGAAATTTTAAACAGAGTGCTTGAGTCTTCCACATCTGAAGACTGATGAGCATATAGAAGTATTTTGTCCTTATGTTTATCTTTCTGAGCTGAAAATATAGACCTCATTTTATTGCCTTTCTTTAAAGGAGAAGGGGAAGGAACAACTATATGAGAATGAATTATGTGTTCTTCTCTGTTGGTTTAAGTAATGCTTTTTGTAAAGACAGATGTTTCACTTCTCAGTCTAGGCAAAAACAGTCTTGTAACTTTTGTTAATAAAGGATTTTACTTGTAGGAGGGATCCTCTCCTGAAATCCCCAGTCTAGAAAGAAAGAATAAAAGGAGAAAAATTAAAGGTAAAAAAGGTGAGTAATCAGCATATATGGATATGTACTTGTGCACCTGGTATAGATGGTATAAATACCTAGTAATTCTGATTTGACTAAAACAGCAATTCCTTGATTTTAACAAGTTTAACAGTCTTTTCGGATTCCTTATTACTATCTGTGATTTGCTCAGAACTCTCTTACTTAGAAGCATCCAAGATGAATCCCAGCTTAATAAAGTTATATTAGTGCCTTCCTCTTCTATCATCGTAACAGACTGTCTTCTGAAGAGTCCCATCTTAATCTATATAAGACTCTTTTCTCTTTTCTGCCTGTTTTTGTTTGTTTGTTTTGTTCCTAATCAGACAGATGTGACTTGTCGTTTTGCCCATTCAGAGAAGGAAAAAAAAAAAATTGTTATCTGCCCAACAGGATCTAAAAAGTGAGACTCAGACTCTAGTCTAATTCAGCCAATTCAGTCTAATTCTTTTGCCTTCTGGATAGTCCTACCTGGAAACCTGTCCTGGAGTCTCAGCACAATTTAGGCTGTGCTCTGATTCTGATTTCTACGGCAGTATTTCTTGGAAAATGAATATGGAGAGACTCATTCCTACCTTTTAGCAGAGAAATCCATTATTTGGGGATTAAGCAAGTCTTTTTCAAAGATGCCTAACACTTCCACATTACCACAGCTGAAAACTTATTCATCTGTGTTTTGTTTGGGGCCCAGGAGCCTATTCCAGATATTTCCTTTCCTGCTCCCAGAGGATGCTTGCTCAGGTTTACATGTTCCTGCCTTGGGATGTGCTGGCATCACTGAGCTGCCATCATCAGGTGTGGGGCAGCACAGTCACATTCCGCTTCTTTTCCAGAGCGCTCCCAGGTGGACCAGTTGTTGGCCATCTCGCTGAGGGAGGAGGAGTTGAGCAAGTCCCTGCACAGTGTGGACAGCAGCCTCTTGCAGGCCAGGGCTACCCTGCAGGCAGCTTATGTTGAAGTTCAGCGGTTCCTTGTGTTAAAGCAGCAGGTAACTCTGGGCTTAAGAGATTGTCCAAGTTAGAAGTTAGCACCACGAGAAATTGCCTTAGTTAAACTGATTTAAACCACTGCTGTGTTGCAGATCACCATGGAAATGAGTGCACTAAGAAGTCAGAGAATCCAGGTCTTGCAGGGGCTACAAGGTATGAGATGCCATGCAGCTGCAGCAGGTGAATGCCGCCTCGTGTTCGGTTTTGTAAAAGCTTTTAACTCGAATTTGCTCTTTTAAAACATGGAAGAAAATTGGGGGGTTGCCATATGCAAGTCAGTCTTGCTCGCGGTAGGGATAGAGGGATGATCCAGCTGCTTCTGAGCGCCATCTGGTGGGTGGTGGGATTTGGGTTTGGGTTTTCCTCCCGTTTTTTTTTTCCCCCCAATTTTTCTCTTCCTTGTCTGTCTGTGCACTGGGAGTGAGTTTTCAGTATCACTAAATATTACTTCAGAGTTTTGTAAAAATAGAAACATATGTTTATTTTCCTCTTCTCTTTTGCCACTAGAAACACTTGACCCTTCTGAACAGTCGGAGCAGCTTCCCGGCAGCAACTCTGCTGAAAGAAGAAATAGCAAATCTCACACGGCAACTGAGTTAACTCCTGCAGGCTCCTTTGTGCCCCTTTTGGACACTTTGTCTCCTTCTGTACCTCCACTGGGAGCATCTGCCCATGTAAATTCACCTTTGGCATTCCAGTCTTCTGCTGGCATCACACCCACCACTCCTCCTGACTCCTCCATACAAGTTAAACGAGAGCCCATGTCTCCAAAAGTTTCAGAAGAAAACGTGAATTCTGTGCTGCAGACTTCTTCATGTGCTTCACAAGCAGAAATGCTGGAGCAGAGGGATGGTATGTTTGGTTTCTCTTTGCTTTGAAAGAAGCTGGCTTTAACGAAATATTTCAAATATTGCTAGTTTGCCATTTGGGTTATGAAATCTTGCCTGATATCGACAACAAACTTGAAACATTCTTGTGGGGGCTGTAACTGCTGCAAGAGCAACTTCCAGAGTATGGGAAACACAGCTGTGGTCACTGCCATCTCAGTTATGAACTGTGTTCCCTGTGATCACATTAACTTCAAATCAAAATCAAATGGGCCGCCACCACAGGCTAACTGCAAGCTTGCTCTGATGGCTTGGGGTGCTGCCACTCCCAGGGAAGAGGAACAATTAGAATGAGATTTGTGCACCTCATCTACACTTAGCTCTGGGCAACATAGTTGAAATAGCTAATGTAGATGGGTTAAGCACCAAGTCTTCAAATTATGTCAGTGAGCAGCTGAGGCTTTGGTCCTGCATTTGATTCCTACCAATCTCCTACTCCAATGGTGACTTTTGGAAAGGGGGCACACTGCAAATGGTAGTAGCTTCTTAAGCCCACAGTATTGGATTTATCAGAGGTTTTCTGTCAGAGCTTTAAAAGCATATGGTCAGCCAGCAGCTTTAAGTATGTGCCCTTTTTTTTGCTTTTTGGTTACACAGATAAACCTTTTCTGCCCCTTCTCCCTTTTTTCTAATAGGCTGAATAGCTGACTGAAATAGCAGAAGATCTGTATGTGCATGTAAGCATCCAACACTCAGAAATACATTCTTTGCATCTATATTTGAGTATAAACAAAAAAAGCAAGGAAAACATTTTTGGTGTAAATGTTAATTGTTGTACAGAATGATCATAACACTAGTCTCTTTTCTTCAGAAGAGATCAGCCAGAAAACTTCAGTGTACCCAGTCATCTCTGCAGTTGTATCCCTGTCAGAGCTGCCAGCCTGTTTCCAACAGCCTAATCAAGATGCTCGCAAGGCTGCTGTGGAGAGAAGAAAGGCAGGACGCCCAGAGAACTCTTCTCCTTCTCCATCTGGTTTCAGCAGGAGAGAAGGAATTCAAACAGTGCCTGAGAGCTTTTTAGCAGAGCAGTGTATCACTTCTCTGCCAAATCATTCAGCCCTTCTAGAAATGCCAGTAGGTAAAAACCCCAAGCTGACAGCAGAACTCTGTGAACAACAGACAGCAACCACTCTGACACCAGCAGAAAAGGGGAACAGGAGAAGGAGAAAGTTAAGGAAGAAGAAAACCCTGAGGGCAGCTCATGTGCCAGAGAACAGTGATACAGAACAGGATGTAATTGACTCTAAGCCCGTCAGGAAAATCAAGAGTGGAAAGGTCCCTAAAGGGGACAAGGTTACTACGTCCACTCCTCCAAGACAGGAGGATGGAGGTCCTGCACAGACAGCGAGAAGCAAGGATGAGAATGACAGTGATTCTTCTCTGGAATTAGTGGAACTCGCAACCCCTCAGTGTGAGGTGGTTGACGTTGGTTCATCCATGTCAGGAGATGAGAAACCAGACAGCCCATCTAAGAGGGGTTCGCACAGCTCCGTTGACCAGGCAGTTCTGGAAGCCTCTTGCTCTGGTTATGATGAAGTGAGCTCAACCAGTGAGATTGGCACAAATTACAGGAATGATGTGAAAAAAAGGTGAGATTACAAATACTGTTTATTGCTTCTACTTTTGAAAGATGATTCCTGCTCCCAGCTATTCAGAAAGCTTTACAGTGTCTGTAACCAGTTATTCCATTCAGAAATTTTAGCAGTTAAGTAAGGTATGGGAGTTGGTGGCAAAGGGCCGTGTCCTTCTACCTGACATAAATTGATTTTGTTTCTTTGAACTAACAAACAAATGTATATTACCTACTAATTTCTATAATAATTAGAAGGGCTTCTTCCGTGGAGACTTAATTTTTGAATTTATCTGTCACAGACAATATGCTACTTAATGCATGGTCATATTCGGGGGCATTACTTACATCAATACTCTTGAGTGTGCGTGCAATGTCCAATCATTACTTCTTATTTCTGTGTTACAGTGTGGCTGAGACGCAGACTTCCATATCATCACTAAGAGGCTCAAAGAACTCTTCAGGTATATCATTTTAAACTATATATTTGTTTCTTTTTTTTTTTTTTCTCTGCTTCCAGTGCACATGGTATCCTGCAGGAATTTGAATTAAGTAAAAATCAAACTACTTCTAGAGGAATTTTGTGCTAAAGATAAAAATCTGCACTTTAAGTGGAAAATTGTACCTGCTTCTCACTTAGCGTAGTGAGGATGTTTTGTCTCCTCAGCAACACCCATTCCCTCTCCTCTGTTTCTGTTCCACAGACTCCTGTTAGTGTGTAGGATAAAACAACAAATAGTACAGTTCTTTTGTTATGTTGAAGATCTTTCTGGGTTTAATAATGTTCAAAGGTCTTCCCAGCATTTCATATCTGCCACTTACAGACTCCAAATGAGAACTACTGTGAGATCTGTTTTTAAAGATACTTAGCCCACAAAATAGTTCTGCTGTTTAATAATATATATAAAAAAGTATCATATAGGCATGGGTATTTTCACATAACCAAAGTACATCTTTCTAATCTTCAGAAGTGTCTTCAGAGCCAGGTGAGGATGAAGAACCTACAGAGGGGAGCTTTGAAGGACACCTGGCTGCAGTCAATGCTATTCAGATTTTTGGGAATTTGTTATACACCTGCTCAGCAGACAAAACTGTTTGTGCCTACAATCTGGTTGTAAGTAAAGCTGAAGCACCAGTATTATAGTTAAGGAAGTAACTGCTTTTTCAACAGCTGAAGATGCTATCTTATGTTTTCTTCAAATCTCTCTTTTTTTTCCCCCCTCCCTTCTTCCCATCCTTCCCTGCTATGAGAGGAGTAAGAGGAGTTTGTTGTGTTTGCCTCACTGTTTTTATTGGATGTCCCACCTGACTCCATCCTGCATGGATCCTGAACTGCACTACAGACAAACATGTTAAAAGACCCTTTGCTTTGCTTTGTTTTTTAGAGCAGGAAGTGTGTAGCCGTCTTTGAAGGACATACTTCAAAAGTGAACTGCCTACTCGTCACTCAGACAAATGGGAAGAATGCAGCGCTCTACACTGGCTCAAGTGACCACACTATCAACTGTTACAATATCAAGGTATTTGAACTCCATAGATAAACATCTATTGCTTCTTTTATGTGAGTGTTTCCAGGGACAGACATCAGGGTAATGTGCCCCAGGTGACCTGCTTCAAGTGGGGTGTTGGACCAGCTGGTCTGTAGAGACCCGTTCCATTACCAGCCATTCTGTGGGGTTCTTTGTGTGGACTTGGCAAATATGAAATAGACCTTATAAACCTTTCCAGACCACGTACAAGCACCACTTCATACCTGGTGAGGCTGGATTAGGAAAAACACCCAAACCATCCATTGAGTGATTTACCATACAAATCTTTTGGCTAGTTAAAAGTTGCAGCATTTTTTTCCAGAATGATGTGACAGGGATTAGCTGAATGTTGGGAACTCTGAAATGCAGGACAACTGCCTGTCCATCAATATAGAAGTTGACTGACTGTAGCTTCCTTCACTGTTGGAAGGGGGCACGATTCTCTCTGCAGGCCAGCTTTTTGAGATCTGAGGGCAGATGAAAATGGATCAGTCTGAGGCTTTCTAAAGCTGGTCTTCATAAGGATAAAAGATAAAAAAGGCAGCTTGAAGGCCTGAAATACCTACACAGAGGGTAAACTGTCCAAGACTTTCAAGCCTTACCCTCTAAGCTACGTGACTCATGGTGCTTCTCCATAAGGAACTTGAAAGGGATTCCTTGAACTCAAACACTTAACAGTGTATTCTTCATATATGCAATTTGTTCTGTAAGCTTGTATATTCATAAGGGGCAGGTGCTAAAAGAAGGCTTTTTTGACTGTGACTGATTGCTGAAGTACTGTCAAATATCAGAGTGAATTTAATCACATTAAAGCCAGGATCAAACTGATTTTATTATAGCTTGTGGTGGTTGTGGTGGTTTTCTCCAGCGCTCGGTTGGATGGGCATTTCGGAACCTTTTCCCTGAATTGTTTTCAGTTCACAAAATGTTTTAAATATTTCTTCCTTCTGCCAGACCAGAGAGTGCATGGAACAGTTTAAACTGGAAGATCGAGTGCTCTGTTTG
>JAUBOD010000560.1:3374072-3396095 GCA_032353885.1 Nothura maculosa
TGCGGCGGGATGGCGGCGGCGGCGCCGCGCTGCGCGGCGAGGGGGCGGCCCGGGCCCGCGCGGCTCCGGCCGCTGGCCGCACTGCTGCTACTGCTGCCGCTGCTGGCGGGCGCCGCGCAGCAGTCCAAGTGGGAGCTCCCGGTGCCCATGGTGAGTGCGGGCGCCAGGGGCGGCCTCCGCCTCTCCCAGCTCCTCCGGGCCGGGCCCGCTGCCGGGAGGCGGCGGGTGAGGGCGGGCAGCGCCGGCGGCTTCGTTTAAACCCGTGTTTGTTGGGAGGGCGAGCGGGCAGGGCGCGAGGCTGGGGGCGGCCAGGTACGTGCGGCAGCGCCGGTCAACGTTTGTGCCGGTTCCTGGAGCAGAACGGCCTTTTTTTTTTTTTTTTTTCTTATTTTCTGGGTAGCTAACCTGTAAGCCTTGCTATAAGGAAGTGAATGCAAATCATTTAAATCGTTTTGATAAATGCAGAGGAAGCTGTTTCAGTTTTGCCAAACAACCACCCCCCTAAGCCTCTAAAAGCGGAGTGAAGGGGTGGTGAAGCATGACTGGAAAATCCAGTAAGGCTGGCTTTGGATTTGGCATTTGTGTTTGTGGCCGTATTGACTTAAAAATTGTATGTGGCAGGAGATAACGTATATTTAAGCCGGGTGCTGTTGAGCTCGCTCATGTCCTCTCTCTCTCTCTCTTATCTGTGCAGGGAAAGAAGTTCTTCAACTTTGGGAAGATTCTCTTCAGCAACACCACCATTTTCCTAAAATGTAAGTGAGCACGGGGATTAACCCGTTCTGCTGGCTGTTTGGCATTGCCCCTGCTTAACGTTTGGGACTTGAAACACGGAGAAGCTCTTAATCGAGCTGCTTGTGGTGCTGGAGAGGGCCTGATAAGGCAGGGAGCGTTGGCAGCCTTGAAGCCTCCCTGTTTGGCTGTGGCAGGGGCACGTGGTTCTGCTCCGGCTGCCGGCGGAAAGGGTGAGATGGGCGATGGGCTTCCCTTTGGATAGTGTGCTTGGGCGCAGGGTGTGCTGAGCCCCTAGCGAGGTGTCCCTGTGGGATTTCAGCTGTGTTGAATTGGTCTGGGAGGTTTGGCGCTGAATGGGATGGGGTCTGTTGTATTGCAAGTGGGCTGATCCCCGAAGTGCAGGAGGTCCTGCTTTTGAGACCCTGTCCTCTGGAGCTGATGCTTCCAGGAGTGGTAAGGGGATGTCCTTGGATGCTCTGCTAGAGCACTTCAGAGAACGTGAGTCAGCTGAGAGGAAAAGGTTTTTTTTTCTGTTCATTTTGTAACTCTTCTCTGAGCTGTCTAGGGCTATGTATTTATTTGAGTTTCTGCAGTAGACTGAGTTCTTGTAAAATAGCCTCTCCTATGTGAATATGCAGACCACGTTGAGGTGGCAGTCTCATGTTGGGAGTTGGGTGTCCCGGTGATGTAAAGGCTGAAATCTTTCCTGTGCACTTTGAGTGCTTGGAGTGAGTATTTGCACCAAAAAGTCTCCCATTCTTCTTGGCATGGCACTTAGAGACATTTAAACAAGTTCCCTTTAATCTCATATGGATCTAAAATAGGAGACTCGGACTAAGGCAGTTATTAGTGAGGGGTCATCATTCTAGATTAGGGGTTTTGTGTTTGTGCAGTGTAACTGAAATGTTAAGTTTCCCAGCTTGCAGCTAAACAACTCTAAGCTATGCAATCAAAATGTAGAAATCTGATGCTTAGAGGGAAAAAAAAAAAGGGGTTTTGAAAAGGGGTTTTGAAAAGGGTGTCGAGAGCTTTCATTGACTTTTCAAGTTCAATAGAAATAATGAGTTTACACTAACATGATATCCAAGACTTGGAATCTTGCTGTAACCTTTCTGGTAAACCTAGTTATGAGGTGTACAGGTGAAATAACCAAGAGAAGGAAGGAGTCCAGGCACTAGAGGAAATAGGATTTGCTTACACTAAAACAGGTTTGTGGCAGAACTGACAGTAAGAATTGAATCTCTTGGCTCCTGTTGCGAATTTCATCAACTTCACTGTGCTGTCAGCCTTTAAACAGGGATGAAGCTCTAAAATTCTATAGTGAGGATGCCTATTTTAAATCCCAATGTAATTAAAAGATTTCCATGAGTTTAGACAGTGAGTCACTTGCAGATCTAAGGCTAAGCAAAGGCGAAGGATCTAAATTTGTTTTTTTCAGCCTAGATGATGCTTTATCTGATATTGATTACCCAAGAATGGTGTGTAAACTCTCTTTCCTTCCTTCTTTGCTTTTGTCCATGTGGAAACTGGTGACTTTTCTCCTATTTGCTCTCTGTTGCTTCTTCCATTTGTTCTGTAGTATTTGTGTTACAAACTTGCCCTTCTTTACAAGACAGATTTCTCTGTCTTGAGAAATATGTTCCTGATGTTTTTGGTATCCTTCTGCTCTTTCATTTCCCTTTCTGGATTTTTATGGTATATTCCATGTCTTGGCCTTTAATGATTTCCTCAGCTCCTGATGGAGAAGACTGGTGCTGGTTGTTGTTGTCCACAATTAATTTGTTCTTATCTGCTGCTTTTCTTAAGTGCTATTCTTGCAGACATCTGGCTCCCTATCGAGGATCCTGCTATACCCTGCTTTCACTTGTATGTTAGTACAAACACGGCTTTTGAACTGAGTATTGCTGATTTTTGTTTGAAGGCTAATGAACTTCGATTTCCATGTCACTGAATGACTTTTCATTCTTTGGTAGTACTTCTTCAGGATTTCTGTCGGTAGTTAAAATGTTTGCCTAGAGTGAAAGATTGTTACAGATAGGTTTTAGTTTGCCCTTTTATTGGTCTTACTGCTGAACATACAGATCAGTAATTTCTGTTTGATGTTTAGTGTTTTTTGATCTCTACTATTTTTCTTTGTAGTACTTGTTTGAAGTGTTCTTCCCTTGACCAATGCTATGAGAAAGTCTTTGTCTTTTAAGAATTTGCCGTCTAACGACGTCTTATTGCGTTGCTTCTTCATTTCTTTGCTGTTTCATTTGTCCTGTTTATGGCTACACACAGAATGTATACCCTGTCTTCAGACTTGCCAGGAGGAGTCATAAGGAAACTTTATTTTTTTTAGTAATTACATTCCATTCATTTTTAGATCTTTGCTATTAGAGGCCCAGTTGTTGGCTATTTAGCTCTGCATATACTCCTTTTAGTCGTTATGTGGCTTAAAGCAGGGTTAGTCGGGTAAGACTCCATAGCAGAATCTTTTACTAGTCACATGTTTCTCTGCTGTGGTGAATGAGGATATGTTTGTTAGCAGAAATTCTGTACCTATAATAAATTTATGGGCTTATAGGATGACATGAATGTTTACTGTGAAGGTATGGGATTTTTTGGCTGCTAGTTAACTCATCTTTATGAACAAAAACAAACTTTTTTTCCTGGCAAAACATAGACATAAATATTTAAATGAGTTCAGAAATTCTGAATAACTACTGCTTGTTTTATTTATATGGGAAGTTTACCTTCTTAACATAAGATTCTCTTCATTAGGCTTTAATTTCAAAATGATATCAGAAGCAAAAATGACAGACTAAATTCACACTAAAATCAGACTAAATTTCTATGTTTCATCTTCCATCTCTGTTGTTCTTTAATGAATCAAAAATGAAAATTGCTGTGTAGGTGGGGCTGTAGTTTTTGACAGTCAGCTGATGTATGGATAGCTTGTTTGTGGATATAGATTTGCAAAATTTTTCCTCTTACTGTCTAGGTGATGATATTGGTGTATATATAAATATTACTATATTTAAATCATTAATATGAATTGCCATTATCATTCACCTGTTCTTAGCTTCAGATACCTGTTTATGTATGTTGGATGCATCTTAGGAAGGCAAATTGTTTGCTCTAGTTGTAATCACTGGGAGATGCTACTGTTGTCGTCTTTGGTATTTGCATTTGCTGGAACATTCCTGCATGGTATGTAACCAAAAATTTCCAAAATGTCTTCATTCTGCGATTGTGTAATGTTATGATGGCATTTTTCCATGTATTTCTCCTTTTCACTTAACAGTAATGAATTATTTAAGGACAAAGGTTTTCTGTTTTGTGCTATTTGTTATTTAAAATGATTTTTTTTTAATGACAATAGTTGGAGAATGTAAAGTGCAGATAAAAAAAAATCTTAAATATTCTTCCTTTCTAGTTGAAGGAGATGAGAAAACTTGTGATCACTCCCAAAGTTACAATGTTACTTGGTACTTGAGATATTCGGATTGCTACAATGAAGTCTTCAATTTTGGGGTAAGAATTTTGTGGAAAAGTACAAGTTATGAATTTTTTATGGTTTAGCAGATCTGGAGGTCGGAAGGTTAGAGATTTCCTGCTTTTATCCCTATTGCTCTGTATGTATGAAAGAGATACTCTTTCACTGTAAGACTGAAGTTTCTTGTGTCAGTGGGGTATTACAAATGGTGAGGAGCTTTTCAGAATTGCTGGTTTCTCTGGCTTTTGGGTGAAGTTAAAATCTTTTTCAGACTTTTTCTAAATTCAGAAGTTTAATAAATGCAGTTTATTAAGTTTAATAAAATCAATTAATTCTAAATTGAAGTGTGTATCAGATGAAAATATTGTTTTCAAGAGAATACTTAGTTATGACATAGAAAAATAAAATATTCTCATGCTCAGTTTTGTTCTTTCCCCATATACCTAGTGAGTGCTAGGATTTATACAAGATGTATAGTGCTTCTTTCAAATGTCTTAGGATGCACAATTGATTTTTAGTGTTGATAGTACAATTTTACATACTTGCTTGAAATAGCTAACTCTGATACTTGTAACCTAGTACAATTCTGACTTTCTGACTTCTAATCTTTCAGGTAAATTGGTAATGTAGAATTTGTTCTTATAAGCTTGACCTTGTGCTGCCTTCTGCACCTTCCCAGAAGTAAAATTGAGGTTCTGTTTGAATTAAGCTTTGATTCTTGCTCAAACTTTAGATGTAAATTACTCTGTTTCCCTTTTTTTTTTCTTTCTTCCCTCAAACCAAGGAAGAGTAGTCTTATGCTTTTGTTAAAATCTGTTCAAGAATGTGTAAGAGAGAGAGAAATAATGCTCCTTTCTAGGTCTCACAGCTACCTGTTGAGACAAGCCATGCGATACATTGGTTGATAATCTAAATTCTATCCCGTGTCTCACAGGATGAACAAGCAGAGTATTATTTTGGGACTACATCTGAAGAGCATCCAGGCTGGACAGGATACTATGCCATGGCTTCTCTCTACTTTCCAAACTGCTCTGAGCTCTTCAAGCCCCAGGTATGGATAAAAAGCTGTCAGTTTTCCCTGTGGTTTCATATGATGTGTAAGGAAGATGATAGTTCCTATTATTATTTTGTTACCATCACATTTGAGGATCCCCAACCTGACATTGTAGGCTGGGAGGTACTTTTGTGTTCAAGCTGCAATGACTATTCCTTAACTGTGACTTCCTTCTTGCATGTTACTCAAAATCTGGCCACCTGAAAACAAGTTCAGTGCTTTCTTTTGTTTGTGGGCTTGTGTTCTGCACTGTTATTTTGTTTAATACTGTGAGTTGGTGTAGAGGCTACTGCTGGTTGAGTAGGAATATGCTTTGGAGACAGAGTAAAGCTCTCATTAAATTTGAGTTGATAAAGAGCTACTTTTCTTTCCCCTAGATAATTTTAAACTATACTAATTAAAGTGAAAGAATGATGAGAAATGAGTTACTTAAACATTGATAACATTGAAAAATGGAAAATATATAGGCAGTGCAAAAAGGTATATGAAATAAACCAGATGGAAGACACAAGAAGAAAGAACAACACAAGGAATTAACTGTCTTTGTTTATTGGTATACCGATTGAATTCAAGACAAATTGCACAGCACTTTCACTACTATAATGTCTGTAAGCTCAGCTGTAAAATGAGAGACCAATTGCCTGGAGGGAGGCTAGTGAGTCAACTTTATAATAAAGTGGCAAAATAGCAATGTAAAGGATTCAGTAGCCCTACACATGGGAAATGGGAATTCTGATTCTGCTGTTCAGCATATCCTTCTTGATAACAGAATGTGCTAGAAGCTTTCCTGGTAATGTCATACTAAAGTGCTAAAAATACTTTTTGATTTTTATTTTACAGGTTTTCTATAAAGAATTTGTTCATCCAGAGCCTCTCTCGCCTGAGAAACAAGAGGTAGTACTTTTTTTTTTCCATTTAATGAACGAAAGTAGGAGTGGAAGAGACACTTTTGGCATATTGAGTTACCTATTTTCTGCTTTTCTTTAAGGGCTTAAAAGATAAGAAGGAGAATGGAGCAAATCACACGACAGTGACAGATAAAACAGTATGTATATTGAATTTAAAAATGACTTGGAATCTAATGTTTTTTCTATATTTATGTTTCTTACTAAAGCAAATTGCTTCTAGTGTTTAGGAGGATTGTGCAGTTTTGCATACTTTTTTTTTCTTTTTTTTTCTTCTCTAAAACCTGTGGTGTCAAACTAAGTAGTTGTATGTGAGGAGGCAGAGAACAGTATTTGTACAACTTCCTGTGTCGGACACATAGATTTCATAGCATCCAAGCTGATCTATGAATTAAAATTAGCTATTTAAAAATTAGTTTATGCAAATTTTCCAGCTTAACAATAAAATAATTACTGATAACCCATTATCGGTTGTCATTTAATATTCTGATAACATTTGATTTCATCTTTATTAAATCAGTCTTTTGAAACAAGTTAAATGTTTATACATAATTTTCAAATCTTAGTATTTTTTACTGGGTGTTTTTTCTACTGGATGTTATGTTCAAACCTTAATTGGAAACAGTTGTCAAAATAACTTCAATTTGAATGTCTTCAAACTTCTTAAGTTTGAAGATTACCAGCTTTGTTTACTGGTACTCTAATTTGTTTGAAAGTGCAAATATTTAATCTGGACAAGCTTCTTCGTTTGACAATTTACTAGCAGAATTGGAGTCTTGTGGATGTGAGAGGTGGTGCACCGTCAGAAGCAGGTTTCCACAGGAAATGACTGATAGGGAAATTTTTACTTCTCAAACCTCTTCAGTCTTGCATTATAAAATTCAGCATTCCCCACAGAAGCCAAGGAGTTTATATGTGGCCGTACCTTTGACAACCAGTTGCTTTCAAGGAGTATCTTTGTAAGCATCCTAATATTCACAGTGTGTGGAAAAGGAATAGGACACTGCTGAATTTTTGTAGCTTTAGGGAGTACCTCTTTTAAATACTTGTAAATAAGCCCTGATCGCTTCTCAAGTTTAACATTGTGTTATTACAAGTATTTGATTCTTCTCGATTTAAATGTAAGTAAATCTCAAACAAAAGTATTATATCTAATGAGTGAATTTGGAATTTATGTATCAGGTTTTTGTTAAGAAATTTTAGAGATTAGTTTTGCTGTTAGATGGAAGACTTCATCCATATCAGGAGAAACTGCCTTTTTTTTTTTTTTTTTTTGGCTGTTATTTACATGTAGGTGTTTTATTTTCAGGCAATGAATGCTGTTATTAAAACCTGGCGAGATGGGCCGTATATATTTATTGTGCAGATTGGAATTTCATCTGGGAAAGACTCTAATAATAAAGTTAAAAGAATGGAGAAAGAAACTCCTTCCTCGAATGTCAAAGAGAAGCTCTTTACAAGTAAGACAGCTGCTTATTGAGTAAGCTAAAAATAGATATTGCACTTTGATGTGTACCAGCCTGAATCGCTGTTCAAAGATATTTTTTATACATCCTGAGTGACCTGTTTTCATAAGACATCATCATTTACATCATATGGTTGTAAATATTCCCTACTATGTCTGTTCTTCCTGTACAAAAAGAAGTAATTATGTGTCTTGAAGGTGGCTGTCAATTGTCAGTATTATGATGGACCTAGAGAAGAACTCCAAGCAGTTCTGTTTTGAAGCTGTGTTTTAAGAAAGTCCACATCAATGTGGTGATTTGTCTTAATAACTTCAAATTGTTTAGAACACTGGAAGATTGTTACCTTGAAATCATATTACAATATACTGAACTGCACTAACCTGTCCAAATTTTTTGAGAATTCTAAAAGTTCCCACAAGAAAAACTTAGGTGTGGTTTCCAACTTCCCTGTTACATCTGACTTTACAGCACATTACTTTTGTTCTGAACGCTATATGAGCTACTTTGTAATGCAGCATGTAATTTTAATTACATGCTTTTAGCTAAATGTGGTCTTAATTTTGATTAAAATGTAAGTTAGATTTAAAAGGTCCCTCTATGCAAATACTTGGAATTTCTTTACCCTTGAGAAGAAATCACTGAAGTCATTTATGGTGGCTTCCTGCTCTTGGCTCTTGATCAAACAGATTATTGAATTGTCTTTTGACAGTGTCAGTAGAACTGAAGGGGCCGTATGAGTATCTCTCACTTGCAGACTATCCGCGGATGATTGTAAGTAAAACTGCTTTTCTTTGCCCTATAAAGCTGCGAGTTCATCTAAATCCCTGTTAATATTCTTGTGGAATGCAGTAGGCAAAACAAAGTTGGTGGTTCAAAAGAAGAAATTTAATAATTATTATTTTAAATAGAAAATAAACAAGGTGTTCAGGTATGTACTGAACA
The DNA here is from genome assembly GCA_032353885.1 of Nothura maculosa. NCBI lineage: Eukaryota > Metazoa > Chordata > Aves > Tinamiformes > Tinamidae > Nothura > Nothura maculosa. The sequence goes on from JAUBOD010000560.1 coordinate 3,382,653, forward strand.
CACTTCAGGTGTTCATGTATGCCAGTAACACACTCCTTGTCTGGAAGGTAAAACAATGCCAAAAGCTATAAATGTCCTTAGCTCTAAATTGAGCAGTTTACTGACACACTATTTTTCTCCTCCTGTCTCAGGAAATTTGCTATTTTGTGCTTTTGTTTGCAGTTACTCTTTTCATTTGTCATTGCTCTTCTTGTCCTTTTATAGCCTAACCCTCTACCAGCTATCTTATACTGTATGAGATAGGCAATGCTGAGGATTATCACAGAAAGCATAACTGAGCTGCAAAGGGATAATCTCTTTGATTTAAAGAGATGGCTGACTCTGTTAGTTTCCTCTATCTAGAAGGCTAGGAAAATAAATGAATCTAAACAGTGATGCAGGACAGACAGGCTCTAGCTGGAGCTCTATAAGAAGCAAAGTCTCTAGCCTGAGTGCTTTGGCAAGAGTGGCCTGTAACTAGCAGCAGAAGTGATGGCATTTCTGAGGTGTGTGGCTCAGTACCAAAGTAAAAAGCAACAGCAGTGAAACTCAGCTCACTAAGTGAGACTATACAGGTATCACAGGTCCCCAGTATAGCTTTTCTGTCTACATGCTTCTATAAAGGAACAACTCAATAGAGCTAACTTTAGTAATTGTTTTTTTTTAAAAAAACTATCCTCTGGAAGAGAAGCCTGCTTGATTGTTGTACTGTTCTTTGGCCAAGTACTTCTTGCTATTCATTCAATGTTTCTGCTCTGCTTTTAGTCCCTCTTTCTTTTCAGTTGCAATGCCCTTTTTAAAAACCCGCTGGGCAGTGCTGCTGCGCTTTGGGAACTTCAGCACTGTGCAGCAGTCAGGCTCATTGTTCAGCACGGGAGATCTGTACATCTGAAAGTTCTTTTGAAGCAACCCTCGTAGGACTGAAATCACAAAATATTAATGTTCAAATGAATTTCTAAGATTCTCTCTCAGCCCAGAATTTTGGCAGATCTAAAGTTTGTTCAAAAACAACTTTGCTGAAAATTATCTTGTGAGGACAGTTGTCAGATTCTTTGATCTTTGAACAGTGCATTTAGAACTATTGGTCCCTAATCTCTGTCCTGTGAAATGATATATAAAGAGGACTTGTATATTTTTTGTAGAGTACTTTAAATGTTTGAAGTTTATGTATGAAGCAGTTCTGGCTGCTAGATGGATCCACACTCTTATCTGAGATGTTGGATGTTAGTAGCACTTCTTCCCTTACAGCAGTCTGCTTCGAATAAATTGTTGGATTGTTCTTCAAAAGTGATATTGCTCAGAAATCCAAATGTTTTTGTTCTTAATCCTTTCTGCAGTGAAAAAATACAGTCGTCATAATGAAATTCAGAGAAGACAAATGAAGCAATACTTATTTCTAGTTATTTTTTTGTACGCAACATTTCAAAAGCTGGTGTGCTTAAGAAGATATATACCTGTCTCACAACCACAGAATGGAAACCAGGAAATGATTTTGGGGATTTTAAGGGTCTTATTTCTTGCTCTGCTCTGTGTTCCAGTTCTTCATGGTGATGTGTATTGTGTACGTGTTCTTCGGGGTGCTGTGGCTTGCGTGGTCAGCCTGTTACTGGCGGGATCTCCTGAGGATCCAGTTCTGGATCGGGGCTGTTATCTTCCTGGGGATGCTGGAGAAAGCCGTCTTCTACGCCGAGTTCCAGAACATCCGTTACACTGGGAGATCCGGTGCGTAGCAGCAAATGTGCAGCTGGCAGCCTCACTGGTGGAGAGAAGCAGTAATGGCTTGTGCTAACATGCCCTGCATCTGGCAACAGATGCATTTTAAGTAGATGGTTATTGTGGATTGCTTCAGAACAAAGAATGAGGAACAAAGATTTTTTTTTTTGCATATTTTTATGGTTTATAATATTTATGATCTCTTGACAATGTGCTTTTTGTCTTGTTTTCATTTGCATAAGATGCAGTGCCTAACCTAGTAAGTCATCTTAAGTGACTCTACAGATGAAATATTGTGACACAATAATTTTGAGCTTTCTAGGATGCATGCATAAAAATGAGATTTTTATTATGACTGTTAATTATCCACGATCCTAATACAGAAGTTAAATTTGAACAACCTATTTTCTGAAAATAATCACTTGTTTGTTCTGTCATACTGCTTTTACTTGCAGCAGTTAATAAAGCATAAATTATCTCTTTATTAACCTGGCTTCCTCTTCTTTCCTTTGGTAGTCCAAGGAGCATTGATACTGGCAGAGCTGCTTTCGGCTGTGAAGCGTTCCTTGGCTCGAACTCTGGTCATTATAGTCAGCCTGGGATATGGGATAGTCAAGTAAGTAACAACTTCTCCAATGATACATATTTAGAATGTAGTTTTATTATATTCAGAGGCTTTTCACTGTTGGCTTTTAATAACTTGTGTATACTTTGCTGCATAAAAGGTAGGTGCTTAAGCTAAGTGCTGTAAAGACCTTGACTTCTTCACTAGCTAATAGAGACAGATATGTATCCAAATGATTTCCTTGATCCAGAAGTAGCTTTTCATGAGAAGCTTTTACTTGTGTGCCTGTTGCCTTACCATGGATTTAGGTGGATATGGTCTTCCTTCTTCTCGCTGACCTCTCCACACTTAATCTGGATTTCTTTTTTGTTTTCCTACAGGCCTCGTCTTGGAGTTACTCTTCACAAAGTAGTAATGGCTGGAGCCCTTTATCTATTATTTTCTGGCATGGAAGGTGTTCTTAGAGTCACAGGGGTCAGTAATTGCATCTTGAATTTTTCCATATTCCACAGATGCTATTGGCTCTATTTATTTAAGTATGCCTGTGAAGAATCCCAGGATTATGCTTTAAAAAATAAAAAGGGGGCTGAAACAATGAACAATTAACATCTGGATTCTGGACAAGCAATCTAAATTCCTTGTCTATGTATACAGATATACATTACTTGTCTATGTATACAGATATAGCTCTGGATGTTCTAAAATAATATTCATAGTTTTCAGATTAATCTGATTCTAGATACCTATGTCTAGATACCTATGTTCAGATTAATTTGGGGCATCTGTGTGTACGTCAAATGTCAAACACAAATGTACAGTTTTAGTCACCTGGCTGAAAGTCTTAACAAATGCTTCAGCTGCTTTTTGAGGCAGTGCCTGGGGAAATGCAAGTGAGTGGCACTGCTGCTTGTGCGTTCTAGAAGAGGGAAGCCTCAGGGTGTAGATTTTGTCTTGTTTGATTTCTTGAGACAAGATATTTAACATGTCGTATATTTGGTACCTTTTCAGTTTTTCTATAACACTGTGGCTCTGATAGCAAACTTGGCCCTGTCCATGATTGATGCCTGTATTATTTTGTGGATATCCTTTCATAAACTTATAAATAAGACAAGCGTATTTATATAACTGTTTCTGAGTACTTAAAGGTAGTAAGTGGTGTTTAGGGATAATTTGTGTGTCTGTTGGGACTTAGGTTTTGATGGACCACAATGGACTTTCAGTAGTAATTCTGCATTGGAGCATTCAGTTCTTCCAAGCGTGTTGTAAAAGCTTCACTTGCCACATCTCCCAACAAGCTGATTGTTAGGTGTCTGTAATGGACGTGGTCAGAGCACACGATTGCAGCAATCACCTCAGCAGCAGCTCCTTTTGGTGGTGGTGGATTTAACTTACTCTGGAGTACTGCTTGCCTTGCTGGTGGAGAATTGGGAATGGACAGTGCGGTGTTGCCTGCTTTGGACCTTTTTGAACCACTCTGTGCCTTGGGCTGAACCCTTGGTTTAAATCCTCTGCTTCTGTAGTAAAACTCGGAAGCATTGGGGTTGGGTACTTGTATTTTCTTGTAAAATAGCTTGAGACTACTCACTTGATTCTTCTGTGCCTGTTTCCATTTCAGCTTGTTCTCACTGGCTCTCTCTTTGTCTCCAGGCCCAGAATGATCTTGCCTCCTTGGCTTTTATTCCCCTGGCTTTCCTAGACACTGCCTTGTGCTGGTGGATATCCTTCACTATTTTACTTGGTGGGGTGTGTTTTCTTTCAATTTTTTAAGACTTTTTGGCAGTTTTTTTTTTTTAAACCAGCTTCAAGGATGTTTTTTGTACTTCTGGAAAAGTTAGTCTGAACTCTGTAAAGGAGTATTCAGGTAAGCCTTGGCCACAGCCAGTGCAAGGAAAACTAGATGAGTGGTAGATGGTCTGTGTTCGAGCAGCTGCTGAACACAGACCTTATGGTCTGTCTATCTGTGATTGCCAAGTATGATGTTTGTTCTAATGTTATCACTGTAGTGACCCTACTGTAGTACAACAGGAATGATCTTAGGAGGACAGAGGTGGTTTTACATTGCTGAGGAGAAGTTTCTTACCAGCACCAAAGCTAAGTTCTTTCTGTGAAATTTGAAAGAGTTAGGTGTGAAAATGGGGCAGAGTCAACTTTGTTGTCCTGACCTACCACATGCAGACAGTCATAGTCTATTGTGGCTTTAAGAACTGCCATCAAATGCCAAACTCGGAGCACCACATGGCAACACTCAGAATATAGAAACAGTTTTAGAAAAAGACATTCACAAAATACTTTTTAAAAAGAGAATAGCTTGCTGCCTGGTTATGACAGTTCTCTCCTACCTTGGTGTCTCTCCTAAGCACTTGCTTAGGCACTATGGAAATAAAACTGTAGGCAAAAGGTAAGGACACACATATGCACTAACTGGATTTTTAACATGCTTGTAGTTCAGACTGGATCTTATGCTCATGTGCAGTATGCCTGACACCTTTCTGAGGAGGTGGACCCCAAGCAAAATGGGCATTTGCATGGTGTTGGAGATATGATGATAGTTTAAGGTTTAGTTGACTAAATGACATAAAAGGGATGGATTGTGGCTTGCAAAGTGCTGCTTAGCACCACTGGCATTTGATGATCGGTTCTACTGAGAGTCTGGCCCACTTTTTAGAGGGTTAACTGGGGGAAAGGAGGCAGTTGTTTATGAGATCAGTCTCCTGAGTCTGAGCAGCTTGTCCCTTCAGAGGCTTTTCCTTGACTCCTTGTACATATTCATCAGTCTGACTCAAACAATGAAACTGCTAAAACTTCGGAGGAACGTTGTGAAACTCTCCTTGTACCGGCACTTCACCAACACGCTCATCCTGGCAGTAGCAGGTAAGCAGAAAGTCATAACCAAATGGGAGCTTTTCCCATTTTGATATAGGACTTGATTTGAGTGCTAAAGCAGATATGTTGAGTTTTGTGTCAAGTTTTTAGCATTTGACTCTCTTCTAATAGTATCTGACCAACTTCTAATAGTACCTGACCAGCTACTTTGGGGCCTTGGGTTTGTAGTCTTGATCTTAGTAAGATCAGAACTTGCGAACACTGTGTTTGTTATTTCAAAATGACAGCAGCATTCATTTAATTAACAGTTCTGATTAAATTCCTTGCAGCGCTTGATTTTTAATTGTAGAACTCATTAGTGGAGGGAAATTTTATCTTTTCAAATTATGGTAAGAGCTTATTTAGAGCATCTGGACCTAATGGTCAGGATGTGAATGCTTAGGCGTTAAGAAAGATCACGCTCTACAGTTATTTAAAGGTATTTGTCGACTAGTGAAAAAACTATGATTTGGAAACTTGATAACGGAGTGTAGGATTGGTCTCGGTGCTTCTTTTTTTAGTAGTTAATACTATATAAATAGTAACATATTTAATAGTAATAAGGAATTTGATTTAATCTTGTAGCATCCATTGTATTTATCATCTGGACCACCATGAAGTTCAGGCTGGTGGATTGTCAGTCGGTGAGTTTATGCCCTGAGTGCCTCCTGATAAGTTTATACTTGGTAAAATGTGGAATGATGGCATGCATTATTTTTTTTCTTATGCATTATATCTAGAGCAGTATACCACAGATGGAACTGTCTCGATGTTGTGAGAATCTAGCCTCTTAGATGTCTATGTCTTACCCTGAGAGAGAGCTGAGGAGATGGGCTTTCCTTCTCCTCAACTTGTTCTACTGGTGCTGCTCTTCTCCTTCACAGGACTGGCAGGAGCTGTGGGTGGACGATGCCATCTGGCGTTTGTTGTTCTCAATGATCCTTTTTGTCATCATGATTCTGTGGAGGCCGTCTGCTAACAACCAAAGGTTCAGCTTTTCATACTTCTCTCTAAAAATACTATTTTGGGGGAAAGTGTATCTATCCAAAGGGTCCTGGTGAGTAATTTCAGCTGCTGTATGCCAAACCGTAGGAACACTAAGCAATTTGTGTAGGAGCTTGAGGGAAAGTAAAATTAGCTGGCTGTTTCTTTTTTATCTCAAGACGTGTAAGGAGTTGTGAAGAGAAAATTGTTCTCGTGGTGAATTTATTTAGAAAGAAATGACTTGAACACTGGATTATGTAGTTGAGCATAGATCTGGCTTAAAAACACAGGCCTGCGCAGAACAGTCAAGTAATAGGAATGTCAGGGTAATAAATTCTATGTACATAGCAAGACATCCTCTTTCAAGTTGGTTGTCATTCCTTCCCTCCTGAAGGTTTGCTTTCTCACCGCTGTCTGAAGAAGAGGAGGATGATGAGCAGAAGGAGCCAATGTTAAAAGAAAGCTTTGGTAAGACAAAAAGTATTTTCACCTCTGCTCTCATCTCCATGCTAAAGGGAGAACTCTGGAGTGAGTGGCCTTCTGTTCTCTGACAAAAAGTTAATTATTAATGTAAAGGCAGAGTAAATGTCTCTCTATTGCCACTGTATCGTGCAGCTCTAAAGGAGCAGCAATTGGAGGTTCATTTTTTTTTTTTTCCTTCAAATGGCGTTGAACATGCAGCTATCCTGGCTGATGTGCTATATTCACTAGGCTTTATTTGACTAAAAGTCCTAGGTTTAAATGCAGTCATGATGTGAAGGGGTTCTGACATTTTTGCTAGGCAGCAGCAATGTACTTAGTTTGCAGTTCTTTTAAAATCTGCTTTAAAGGTTTTATGTTCTGTATCCAAAGGGCCCAATAACGGCATGTTCAGTGTAAATATATTGATTGGTCATGAAAGAGTTCAGGTTTTTAATACCATGTTAGCCCTTTTTCACCAATCTTTCCCTCCAACTATAGTAACGCTCACTTTGCCCTGCCTCCCATCTCCCTACCACATCTGTTGTCCTTTTAGCAATATTGTTTACAATTATATAAAGGGTAGGATTGCCAAATAAGTTCTGCTGGGATATGTCAGTAGTTTTTGAGTTGTTTAAGAGCTGAAGAGGAGTGTTTTGTATCTTATGTGCACTTGGCCTACAGCTTACATCTGGCTATGTGCCAGGCTGGGGGAGCCCGTGCTGTCTTCCAGCTTTAAAGCCAGTCAAATGACTGGTCAGCAATCAGGGGGTAAAATAAATGTTGGCAGTTGCTGTGTCCTTGAGCTATATGCTGTGTATGCTTGGCTTAAAGAAAGGGAATAGTAATTGATTTTCCTAGGTAAAATTAAGTACGTATTTTTTCAACATGAACTCATGAAAAAGAGTTTTGCTGTTTTAAAATGTAGCTACTTCATTGTCTTTGTCAGGAAAATGTACTACAAGCCTTTTAAAAGGAGAGACTTCTTTTATGGAACAGCTTGTTTTTCTTAGTTACTCCATCCCTGTAGATTTGAGGAAGTATTCTGAATAAACACATTTTCACTTGCAGTCCATGAACACTTGCAGTTCAGTAATCCTGATCTTGTTGCCTCCTTTGTTCTAGAGGGAATGAAAATGAGAAGTACAAAGCAAGAACCAAATGGAAATGTGAAAGCAAACAAAGTTGTGAGTATGTCCTCCAGTTCTAGAGGGAGAGAAATCCAGTTCATGGTCGCTGGCCCCCTCAGGAATATCTTACCCACATGCAAAGTGCTCTGCCTGTGTATGCAATGGTCGGGTCCTGAGTAGCTTCATAGTGGAAGGGAGTGGGTCAGATGTTTCTGTGGATGCTGTCTGTATAGTAAAAGATAAATAGCATTTTTACCTGTCATTTCCTGTAAATGCAATGAAGACTTTAGAATTCAGTGTGTTCTATAGAAATGTTAGCACAGTCCAGTATAGATGGAACTATTCTATATAATACTGTATTCTGAAAATTACTAATACCCTCTCTTAACAAGTGTATTGGGCTGAAAGGGAGGTTGAGGCATATTTTAAATTAATTGCCTTCTAATTTTGAGTGACTCATTATTCAAATGGAATGATGTGTATATTCTTATGTAACCACTTGAAGAGTTTGGGTGGTACATTTTTAATATACTTTTTTTCACATATGTCTCAAACATGGAGTTTATTCTGTGTAGATAAATTCACATTTAGCTAGGAAATAGAAGATGCATTTGGATTATGTCTCAATCTTCCTGAGTTTCAGGCATAAATTTAAGAGGAAAGAATCTATAGAAGAAATTCGTGGAAATAGAAACTTTTGTTATTAAGACATTGTAACTAGATCCTTATTATCTGAGGATAACGTGAAAATTTGTGTTTTGTGTGTGGGTGTTTTTGTTTTTTGTTTCTTTGGGTGGGGAGGCACAGAGTCAATTCTTCAAACAAGAGTATTTGCATTGTGAATTAGAAGGTTTTAGTCAGAGTGAGTAATCTTGGTGATAAATTTTAACTTCTGCAAAATCGACCTTGTGCTATTTAATAATTTTTCATCTATAAAATTTCCTAAATAAAGTCTCCCTACTATGATATGCTATAGCTACGCTATATAAGTAATCAGAGAGAGTCTGCTTTGCCAAAAACCCAATAGCTACTTGTTCCATGGAAAAGACAATTGTAAAGTTGCAATATGTTTTCTTTAATTCAGAAAATCTAGTTTTGAGGGTTTATTTGATCTGACGTTATAATTAGAGTGTGTCAAGGAGGCTGAGGGGGTGGGATTTAAAAAAAAAAAAAAAAAAAAAAGGCTTGTGTGTGAGACAGCGTTTTAGGAAGAGGAGACTAACTTTTGTCCTCCATTTCATTGCTGTACTTGTAGCAGGAGGATGACCTGAAGTGGGTAGAAGAGAATGTTCCTTCTTCAGTAACTGATGTGTAAGTACTTTTGTGGTTCCAGTAAAAGCAGATTTCTCAGACACAAGAATGCCACTATGCCAGAACACCCCATAACTTGCATTTTGCACATATCTGAGCAGATGGTTCACATGAGAATGGGCCTCTGCTTCCTGGGCAGGTTTCCACCTGGCTTTACTCAGTGTGTCAGATTGCAGTCCATGCTACCTGCAGGCATGTGGAATTAAGGAACAGGCTCTTGATTAGGAAGCCGTACACCGATTTGTTTGCACTTCAGTGAAGTTGAACAAAAAAACAACCCACGTAATCCCTCTGATTAGTGCTGTGAAAGTTCCTTTGATTGTCTTGTCACATGTAACCATTGAATAGTTTCACTTAGTACTGTACTTGATTTGGAATGTCCGTCTGTATTGCTGTTAGAATCATCGCATATTCATTATCTATTTTGCTTTTAATACCAACTTTTAAATCCTAAAAAGTCAATAGCTGTGTCTTTTTTAATATGTCTTCCATGTGCTTATTTGATACATCTCTGTCATTACTGTTTTTTTGCCCTTAAAAAATAGAGATAGTTCTTGATATCTGCTCTAGTTCACCTTTTTTTCCTCTCCTCTTGCAGTGCTCTTCCAGCTCTCCTGGATTCAGATGAGGTCAGTAAACAAACCTTAGTACAAATGAGCCTTCTGACATGCCCAAGGAGTTCTGAGGCATCTGCTAAGGACTTGGTTTTCTAGAACTGGGGTCTGTGATCTTAGCAGTGCAGCAGGACAGTACCAGGGGAGGGAGAGGGGCCACAGCCAATGATGCAGTTGTTCGAATTACACGAGTTTTAAAGCTTTGTTGCCTGCATAGCTCGTCCTTGTAAGTGTGGTTGTACATACACTGAAGAATACAATTTACCACAAGGCAGCCTGTTTTTTTAGATTGCTTTACAAGCCCTTTTGGATGGAGAGAGTGAATGTGTGTCTGGGCATGTTTGTGCCCATGCCTCTCTCTTTATCTACTCAGTTGGGGTTAGCCTGCTCAGTTTCTCCTCTTCCTTTTGTATGCAAACTCTATGGAGAGGAATGTTCTGTGTGGAAAAGCAACAGGATTACACAGCTTGTGAAAGATGGGTTTTTGGTTATTATTGTGAGTGACAGATATTGTTGTGTCCTCTCATGGTAGGCAATATTCTTGGTGCCATGACACGGTTAATTATTGTATCACTTAGCACTATATGCATTTAGAGGAAATTATAATGGCAAAGTATTTTTGACTTATCTGGCATAACTTTGTGCTGGCGTCCGAAATTGCACGCCCACTGGAATTCAGAAGGCTTTTCTGGTAACTGCTTCTTGAATGCCACAGCAGTGGTGAATACTGTAGAGAGTATTGTAATAATACCGTGGCTTTCAATGATGGCTTTATCCTACGTGACTGGAACCATCACACCCTTCACTGTTGCTACCCTTAGCACTACCTCTGTGTACTGTTAGTCAGCTTGGCAACAGCTAATAAATTTATATTAGAGTTAAATTGTCAGGAAGGTTGGATGAGAGACAAGGTGAATATCACAGCACTGAAAGAACCATCTGGACTCTCTCTGTAGGCATTTCTTCATGTATTTGTGATTCATAGTAGAATCCCATGTCTGAGTGTTTGAAAGGGGAGTCTCTGTTAGCCTAGGATGTGGAGCAGGAGGAAATGGAACAACCCATCAGCTAGAGAGGGAGAGTTGCTTTTACAACAGTGGAAACTGAGGTGTGCGTGTGACTAATACACATATGAATGGCGTGACTTGTGTTCCTGTGAACTGGTAACTTGTGAGTGCAGGATTATAACTTTCCATTTTAAAAGAAAGGGGGACTCACTGTGTAGCTGTGACTCCTAGCTTAACATGCAGATAAGCATGCCCTTGTTTAAAGGTATATGTCCTGTATAATATTAATACATAGAGTCAAATGACAGAACTAGGTGGCTTCTGTTTTTCTCTTGCAGGAAAGAATGATTACACACTTTGAAAGGTCCAAAATGGAATGAAGGAGCAGCACATGGAGTATTTGCTATTAGACTTGGAGAAACTCTCTTAAAGTTGCTCTCTTAAAAGTTGCATCCTGCTGATTTGTTTCTTCATCTCAGCTGTGGGAGTTTGATGCTTTATTGGCATGAGGGCATCTTGCTATGGAAGAGGTTCACAAAGACATTGATACATCTTTTGGAACTTTTGAATTTTCAAAGTTGCTGCGAGTTTGGATTTTTAAGCAATTTAAATGTATACTATTCTGGCACCTTCTGTAACTTTTCAAATATTTAATCTGTGAAACTAAAATTCCTAATGTCTGCTTGAGGAGTTTCTATTTCGATGTTACAGTTCACTTTTACAGGTCAGCTGCCTGTATCATTTGCAGGGGAGGGTGGAAGTAAGCACTGGGAAAACAACATACCTGTTTTCTGGCAGATACTGGCGCACAGGTAAACTCCAGCATGAGTGAAAGGTTTTAGAGAGCAGTTCTCATTACTGAAGGAAATTAGGATGCCAGAAAAGAAATATTTGGAAAAGTTACAGTGATTGGATGGGTTTTTAACAAAATCAAGTGCAATTTTATTCGTAACACTGTGTAAGAAAAATTTTCTATTTTAAATGTCATTGACCTTTAGGTAACAGTTGCATAAAGCTTACCTTTGTTGTTGTGGCACATCTCATTGCAGGCAATGTGGTGGATGCCTGGAAAAAAAGAATTCGCCCCTTCCTTCCCCCTGTTGCATGAGCTCATTGAAGAATAATAATAATAATAATAATAAACAAAAAGCCCACCCCCAAACTCACTCCTGCAACGCTCTGCAAGTGTTTGACTATTCATGCTAAGCACCTGTTAACTAGATGTTTTGGCATAACTTTCCTCTCCGCACCTGTAACATCTCCTGCTGCAGCGCTCATACTCCTCTGTGAGAAGACCCTGCTTTGTAGAGGGTGCAAGCAGTGCTCACCTTGCCTGCCAGAAGCTTTGGTGAGAGCACCTAGTGCTGGGCTATTCCTGCTGCCTCAGGTGTCTCTCCCAGGTGGTTGATCTGGTGATGGAGTTTCCTGTCCCCTGCTCGTCCCCATGGCCAAGAGGTACTCTGCTCATTTGATCATTGTGTCCAGTCCAAGTTGCAGATTTCTGTGCTCCCCTTTGTCTCTTTTTAAAGAGAAAATGTCTGAGTGTCTTGAGTGGTTTTCTGGTTTTACATTTGTTGGTGGAGGTTTCATTTGCCTCATAAAGGCTGTAGTTGCAGCTGCTCCTCTCTACAACCCATAACTAGCAGCCACCAGCAGCTCAGCTTGCCGTATGTGTGGGAAGCTGCCAGACGAACTCGTGGGTCTTGCTGGACGGGCTTAGGGAGCCCGAAGCAAACGTGCCTCTACTTGATGCATGCAGGTGTGACTGCTTAGCTCCACCTTGTCCTGGTCATTGATGCACACGGGAGCCCTGCACTTCCCAGCAGAGTTGCTGGGGCCTGAGGGCAGGTGCTGCTCAGCTCCAAGGGGCAGCAGCCTCACAAGGGAAGGGCAGAGAAAAAGCTGGGCCTCTAACACCTCAATCTGCCTCTGCCAGACTTGCTGGAGCTCTGAGGACAAGCCCATTAAGCCACAGGTAGATGCTGTAGAGCCTTTCATTAGGAAACATTTGGACTTTGTAGTTGGTGTGCTTCATTGGTATAGGTGAAACACAGCTGCCCTCCGTGCCCTTTGGGGGCAAGGAAATTTTGTGAAATAAAGCTACACTGAACTGATTATTAATGCTATTTTTTTAAGTCTTGATTTTTTTTTTTCTTTGAGACAGAGAAATATATTCTCTACTGAAAGCACAAAAAGAAGTTTGTATGTACTATTTAATAAAAGCTAGGCAAAGAGTAGCAAGATGTACTTGGTTTCTTTCCCTTTCCTCCCTACCTGTGCCCCCCGGTGAGAAGTCATGTACCTTGCAAAGCTCCCTCACTTTTCCTTAATCCCTTTTGTATGATAGTTATAATGCTGTTATTCCTAATAGTTACTCCCTTTCGCTGCTCCCCTTAACTGTGGCAATAGAGTGGGTGTCCCCAGATGGGACAAATGACAAAACTGCACCAAAAGTGAAAAGTCCAGTTTCCTGAAGTGTAGGGACTAATACTGCAGGAGCCAAGATGAGCGCAGCAGAGCCGGGAGAGGTGAGGGCTGGGAGAATCCTTGTGCTTCTTCCCTTGTGGTGCCTCGCTCGGGGCTGCATCCCGCTCCGGGCTGCATCCTGTCAGCGATGACAACCGCCCCTTGGCGCTCAGTGTTCCCTGGGGAGGCCGGTCGGTGCCCCCCGTGCTCCCGTTAACCGGTGCCGCCGCTCGGGGCTCCCTCGGCCACCGCCCCTTCAGACAGGCCGCTCCGCGCGGGGGGCAACGCGGCGGCGGCGGCGGCTCCCGCCCTGCTGCGCCTGCGCGGGCGGCGCGTCGCCAGGCAGCGGCGGA
>JAUBOD010000560.1:3396333-3407216 GCA_032353885.1 Nothura maculosa
GCCGGGAAGGGCCGGGCGCAGCGGCCCGGGCGGCGCCGGTTCCGGTGGCGCCGGTTCCGGTAGCGCCGGTTCCGCGGGCGCTCCCGCCTCTTGTCGGGGCGCGCGGCGCCGCTGCCGCCGCCATCATGCACGACGCCTTCGAGCACGTGCCCATCCTGGAGAAGCTGCCGCTGCAGATCGACTGCCTCGCGGCCTGGGGTGAGCGCCGGGCCTGCTGCTGCCGCCGCCGCCCGTGGGGCCTTCCGTGGGCGAGGGGAAAGTCCCCGCGAGGCTCCTGGGCCCGCGCTGTGCCTCTGGGTCGGCCCGGGCGGGTTCTGAGGGGAGCGCTGTGAGCCGGGCAGCGGCCTGGGCGGCCGGGCCCTCGGCTCCTGGAGCCGCCGCCTTGGCCCGAGGCACAGAAACCCCCGAAGCCGGAGCAGCCGGGAAGCGGTTTGCCGTAATAGAGCCGCTGTCCTGCCCCGTGGCCTTTCCGCCCGCGGTGGAAGAGCGGGAGACCAGGCGCTGCTAAAGCGCAGGGGTTTGGTTAGTAGAAAGTGCTGATTTTAGCACGAAATGCCCCTTTGTGCTTCATATATGATCCTCATCAGGTAGAAGGAGCCTCAGGCAGGTTTAATGATCTAGTACAAGGTACTGTGGCTTTTCTGAGCTATAAATTGTGCACATCTGAACCCACCTACTGCAGGGTTTTTATTTATATTTATATATATATATGTATATATATATTTCCAGTGTGATTCTTTGGTCTCCAGGCGGTTCAAATACAATTTAGGAAAAGCTACTGAGTTCCTTTAAAATTTAGTGGGCTACTTCATACTCTTAATACTCAGAATGTTGTTTCTGTGCACCTTTTTTTCTCCCACCCTCTACATTTTTCTTTCCCCTTTTTAAGTATCACAGTTCCTCTCTGGCAGATATTGTCTGAAGAACAATTTATTGCTTCTTTGAATTGTATGGAAGATGCAAGTGTTGGTTCCTCTATCTTGTTTTGAACAAGTGGGGAATAGTATCTAATTTGCAGTCTCATTTTTGCTGCTTGATTCTTGGAGATCATCTCCCAGGAATGAAATCTCTGCTTCTAGCAGAGAAACATGTGGGAAATCTGTATGTGCTGCAACATAAACCCCTGTGAGGAATTTGGAGCAAGTTTCCTAGTGTTCCAGTAAATGTAGCTGAGGTGGGAAGAGGGTTGTTTCGTGAGTCTTGATTGGTGCTGATTAGACTGTTTTGCTCTTTGTATAGAGGAATGGCTGCTTGTTGGTACCAAACAAGGGCATCTGCTTCTTTACAGGATCAAGAAAGACGCAGGTAAGTTGATTTTTGAGAATGGCACCAAAAGTTGGTGGTTTTTGTATTTTATGCTCTTTAGCAGTTGTAGTGACATGAACACAGGTGTGTTTGATTGCTGATTTTTTCCTGCTTAGAGCTTATTGAATATTCTGTGGAGTCTGTGTACACACCACTTCCCAGGTGTATGAGAAAGATAGCAAGTAACATCTGTCCACTGTCTCTATGTTTTATATTAAGTCACCATGCAAAAAACTAGTGTAGTTTTGTGGTGGGTTAACTTAGACACAAGCAGTGTGTTTTGCAGGTTGTCAGATGTCTGATACTTGTCATCTGCTAATGCAAGCCTGGACTAGTAGATCACTTAATGAAAAAGGAAAGCTTTATTCTTTGGCATCCCAGGTTGGAAGCAGGGGAGCCTCCTAACTAGCTCTGTGATACATGTAGTCTTCTCCTTGCTCTTGGACAGTCAGTCATAAAGCCTTTGTCTGTTCCAGAGTTTCCACAAAGAGCATTATTGTATTTTTAAATTCAGTTATAATTAGCTTTCACTGAACAGATATCTATTCTTCATTATGTGCTGTTGTATAGAAGTAACCCGTGTATTTAGCGTGCTAATGTAGTACTGTGTGGGATAGCAAAAGGGGAAAAAAATCTGTTTCCAAGTGCATTGGCTTTTGGAAGGATGTTTATTTGTAGCTGCTTGCGTTTTTGAAACTGAATTCAGTGTGTCCTTTTCCCAAAACTTGTAGACCATCTATTCCAGTTGGAACATGCTAGACCTGAGTTACTAGTGTTTTGTCTCACTTGGTAAATTTTTCCCCCTTTTTTGCATCAGTGCCAGGAGAGGTTTTGTCATCAGAAAGTGTCTGTAAGTGTTTATCCCTAAAACTCCTTTTGAACCCTTGTGGTGCAGTGTTTATTCCTTGTCTACTTTGCAGTGATGTGTTCCCTAGCAATTTAAGTTGCTGACGTTTCATTGATGTAGATAAGTCTTTAGGTAAACCTATATCTCTGGGTTTCAGCATATTTAAATAAGAAATGTTGTAATCTAAAATACCAGCAAGGCAAAAATCTTAATTATTGATGAGGCCCTCAGATGGGTACCAGAAGTATAGTTTAAATCTTTGCCTGACTATGTCGAAGAGCACCTGATGCATCTAGCTATTAACAAAAAGAGATATTAGAGTCATTCTTCTCATGTTAAATGACTGATTTTCATTTCATAGTTCTCAATGTACCATTTAGTGTAAGATTTACCCAGCCAGAAATTTAAGGGTACCTTCACTTTACATATTCCCTTCGCTTTCTTTGGAAGGTTGCAATAGGTTTGAAGTGACACTGGAGAAATCCAACAAGAACTTCTCAAAAAAGATCCAACAGGTAGGAAATGCTGACTTCTAAGCTTCTAGTGTAT
Organism: Nothura maculosa; assembly: GCA_032353885.1. NCBI lineage: Eukaryota > Metazoa > Chordata > Aves > Tinamiformes > Tinamidae > Nothura > Nothura maculosa. The sequence goes on from JAUBOD010000560.1 coordinate 3,399,035, forward strand.
TTTCATCTAAGAAATCTCAGAATGTCAAATGTGCTTCTGTGTTTGTGCTGGGCTTAAAACAAAACTGCAAAGCTATAGATTTTTCTGGGGATGGTTTAGCCCATTATCTCTTCCTAAAATAGGCAGTATCTTAGTTTGGTTACTGAAGCAGCATGCTAAGAATTGGGACTTTGATTTCTGGCTTTTTTGGGAGTAGTTCAGTTTGCAGTAAACCTGTAGCTGCTCTGAGAGTATTTGTAAAAATAATAGGTAGTACTCATATTCACAGAATGTGATATATTGTTTGACTCTTGGTTAATGCCCTGCACATACTTTACATATACTTTTGTGCTAGTACGTATTCCCTATTCCAAGCTTTCTTAAAATATAGATTGCAAGCTCTGTGTTCTAGCTTGTAAAATTTGGGTGTTTGTGAACAAGGGAGGTTACAGTACCTGCAGGGGAGGCAGTGTATCGATAGTTGCTTTGCTGTTTTCATTATTTTAGGTGTATGTGAGTGTGTATGTGCTGTGTTGTGTCTTTTTGTTTGTTTGTTTGTTTTTAATCTATTTTTTAACTATATTAACTATTTGTATAATCAAGCTTCAGTCAGATGGTGGGTTTGTGAATGCAATCTCATAAAATTATTTCTTTCAGATTCACGTTGTCTCCCAATTTAAAATTCTGGTCAGTTTATTAGGTAAGTGGGAAAAACACTTTAATATTTAGTGAGTTCTTGGTACAGTGCCTCGGCTGAATGTGACACCCCTTCTTTCACAGCTGCGTAGTTGTCTGGTTGTAGAAGTCCCTGCCTGTGTTCTAGGCTTTTTGGCTTTGCAGAGGCAGCATTATGTAGCATAGACTGAGGAGCAGCTTTGCTTGTCATAAACCAGCTTGGAGAGCAAATATGGACAGAAGCTGCTGTGATTAAGAATTTGCCTACAGTGTATGTGTTTGGTGGTGTTTATGCATAAACACACGTTCGCACCAAGAAATTCATCTGGTGTGTGAAACTCGGTGTCAATGCCTTATGCCCATGTCTGCTTCTGTGTGCACAGCAGTCTTTCACCAGCTTGTGAAAGGTCTAAATTTGCTTGATTCTGACTAAATTGACTTAACCTCATGATCTTCCTGCCTTTTTTTTTTTTTTTTTGGTTTATGTTGCTACTTCCTCCTTGATCATCTCCAAAGTCCCAGCTCTTCAGTCCCCAGCATGTGTAGGTTGCTGCTGCCTACGTCCTCGTGCGTACAAAATCTTGCCCACAGCACTCTCTGCTTACAACTGTTCCCTTCCCACTGCCTGGAGGAGCCAGTTACAATGGCCCTTGCCTGTACAATTTTCCCTTGGGAACTTGCTCTGCTCTGGTTTGCCTGCTGTCCCTTTCACTCCTGCTTCTTCTGCTAACTTAGTGCCTCAGCTCAGTCCCTTTATGTCATTTTGCTGAAGCTGCTCCTAGTTTTCTTTCTGGCCTTTATTATCATGTATTCCTGTATATAAGCAACTGTTTCTCAGTTGCTACAAAATGTTCATTTTCCTTTCTGGCAACTCTTAATTTCTTTCACAAGTTCTACTGTAAGCATAAACTGTGATAATTTCTTTGAATTAGTCATGAGCTCTACAGGTATTAAATATTGAACAGTAATTGGAATTTTGTTTTAAACAGAGAATAATATCTATGTCCACGACCTGTTGACATTTCAACAAATCACTACAGTTTCCAAGGCAAAAGGCGCATCCCTCTTCACTTGTGATCTCCAGGTAAGAGGAGGAACACAGTGTCACAGGTACCCTTGCTGCTTTGCAATAAGGACAGTTGTTTGTGTTGCTGGGCAAAGCTGATTTGTTTGGTGTTATGTACAAGCCACTTGGACTTTATTACCTAATTATGAATGTAGGAGTCTCTATTAAGTAACAAAATCTGGTGTAGGCATTTTATTTTTCTTCTTGCTCCCTGTAAGAGAGCTGCCTTTTAAGACTGTAGCCTTTCACCTTCTGATACAAATCTCTAAGGCATCTTTATCCTGTCATCTTTATGAATTCTTACCCTGTGAAGTTCTAAAGTCTCCTTTTGAAGTACTCTCTTCACTATAAAAACTGTTCCTTTCCTAGACTGCCAATGTTCTAGTTCACTCCTCGTGTTTCCTTTTTCATCACTCTTTTTGGGCAACTGTGGATAATTCAGAGCACACTTCCTTAAGGTATAGAATCCTCCCTTTCATGTTCTGTAGTTTATAAAAGTTACTCCTTCCTATCCAGATGAGTTCCTCACCCTACCTATGTTATCCAGAAAGTTTATTCATAACCGAAAGAGTGATTTAGTGTCTATCCTCAGTCCTTTTGTATCTTCACTGCATGGGAGCTAAATATTAAATCATTTTTAATAAGTACATAGGTCTTCTAAATTTTAAGACTAGTTATGTCTTTTAAAGTGCATTTGAGCCCAGTCATTCCAGAATGCTTTATTTGTATATTGGATTTGGATTTGCTGGTATTATCAGGAAGCTTTCCGGACAGACAGCCCTTAATGTTTCAGCCATCAGTGTAACATGTTCCGGGTTGTTCCATTTCCTTAAATCTCCTAAGCAGAGAGTTCAGTCTGTTTATCCTAGTCCTGTGGCAAGTTGTGTCCCGTCTCAATGATTTTTGCTATGTGCACGTCTTTAGTTTTATATCTATATCTATATAGATATATATTTAGATATATGTTGTATTTCTGTGGTGTCACAATCCCTGTCATCAACCACAGTTGATGCTCAGTTGCTGCATCACCCTTCTGTGCTTCCTTATTTAGGAAATCCCCTCTGGTGAGGGGATGAGTAAGGCCTCTCTTTGGCTCACAGCTTTGCTTCCATTTGAGGCTTCTGGCCTTGGATCATTTTCTGGGCCTTCTGGTGGTATCCTGTTATGTCCGTGTGTTTTCACAGCATTCAGGTACAGGAGAAGAGGAGCTGAGAATGTGTGTTGCAGTAAGGAAGAAGCTGCAGCTTTATTTTTGGAAGGACAGAGAATTTCATGAACTACAGGTGAGCTGTGCTGCTTCTGTTGGTCTGGTGTGCCTCACTCTGGAGTACAGTTGCTCTTTACTCCCTGCTGTGAATCCCCTTTACTCACTGTCACGTTACTCACTACTCAGCATTGCTGACTTTGAGTACTGAGTCCTGTTGGTTCTGCGGTGATTTAACATAGCAATTTTTCTAATTATGGAGAAAATAGATGATTGAAATGGCAAATAATGGCATTAATTTAGTTTCATAAATTAAACCAAGGACTGTTCTGTGTTCTGGTAACATTCCACATGTAGTATCCTTGTGGGTCAGCGATATTGCAGTGGTAGTGGCTCCTCTCTTATCCAAAGGCTTCCAAGTGTATCAGGATGTCAGAAGGGAGGTACTGACAGCAAATGTAGAGAACTCCACTTCTCAATATCAGAAGAATGATTAAAAGAGTAACTTTCTATACATTTCTACTAGTTCAGCTGAACTGGTCTTTTAAGAAGCTGTGCAGCTGATTGAGAGCACACTTTTATCTTGTGCATGAGTCCGGCCTTTAGTTCAAAACTGCCATTCATGGGCCAGGAGCAGAACAGAGCAGAATGGTGCTGCCTGTCACTCTCTGTGATACCTGATGCAGCTTCTCCCTGGATCTTCCTGTTACATGCATTTTTACTTTTTTTTTAAATTTTTTTTATTTTTTTAATTTTTTTTCAGGGAGACTTAAGTGTACCTGATGTACCTAAGTCCATGGCCTGGTGTGAAAGCTCCATCTGTGTTGGTTTCAAGAGGGATTATTATTTGATACGGGTAAGATGGACATTTGCAAGAGGATGCATAAGGAAACTTGGATCACGATAGATGCTAAGTTGGCTGCTCTTATCCTTAAGGATTTATTTGAGACATGAAAAGACAGTATCTTGTACCCTTGCTGTATGTGGTTTTGAAAAAGTACAAATTTAAGTGCCTCTTAGGGCCTATTTTATCACAAAAGAGATTTTTCATCTTAGCCCAGTTGAAAGTGGTAGTTGAAACTATTGTAGAAAAAGATTATATTGGAATATGCTCTTGGTTCAGTAACAATCCGTGTAAGCCCATCTTGATTTTTATTTAGTATATTAAGAAAGAGCCATGCTTAAAAAGCAGAAAGTTCCAGATTATCTTAATTAATAGACAGTGTAACTTAACCTTTTTTTGTTTTGTTCTCTTCCTCTCCTTTTGGTCCTTTTGTGGAATTGTAGTGATTTCGGTGAAATTTGCTTCATTTGATAGCTGCATTTGATAATAATTTCGGTATTTATAATTGGCTTTTGACCATATTGTAAAACCCTGAAGTTACACAGAGATGTTTAGACACTTTCTCTGGTGATATTTCTGTGCTATGCATTTTGAATGCTTACGTGAATTACCTGCTCAGGTACTGTCATAGTAATAGATATATGCTACCTCAGGCACAAAAGATATTAACCTTTTGTCTCTGAATGATGTACGAGCAAAAGAAATGCTGATATCCAGAAAATTTGCTGTTGCTAATCTTTAAAATTGCACTTGTCCTTTTAGTGATTAATCTGAGTTGTGAAAGTCACTTTGCCATGCAGTGACTTTTTTGGCTTTTAGACCTTTGGTCTTCTACAGTTCTGAAATATGCATTACATTGAACAACAGTGTGTTTTGCTTTATTCTTGTTCTAGGTGGATGGAAGAGGATCCATCAAAGAACTGTTTCCTACAGGCAAACAGCTAGAACCATTGGTGGCCCCTGTAGCAGATGGAAAAGTTGCAGTTGGCCAAGATGATCTAACTGTAGTGCTCAATGAGGACGGGGTCTGTACCCAGAAGTGTGCCTTGAACTGGACAGATATTCCTATAGCAATGGGTGAGAATGAGCAGTAGTCGTTTGTTTTTCCCTTTAGTCTGGAATACCATGATCACAATTTTGTGTTCCTGGCATTTAGAAACTAACTGGATGCTGAGTGTGACAATTCTTGGAGTATTACAGGTTGTACTTTTCAGGTTGCATTTGTTTATAAACAATAGACTTTCTGAAAAGTAGAGAGACGTGCAGACTAGGAGTAGAGTCACAGAAATAGAAATAGAGAAGCCCTGAAAGACAGGGCAGTGTTAAAGCACTAGGTTTTTTAAGCAGCCAAATGAAATTTTACAGAAATTTCATGTATTGAAAGAGGAGCAAAAAGCCCTACAGTACTCTGCCAGCAAGTTGCTATCTGTCTTGGGTATTAAGTTCCTTGATAAGCAAAAAAGACGTATTTTAAGGGGAACAAAATGGGAAAGGGAAGGTTTTGTTGTTGTTGAGGGTTTTTTTCCCTTGTAGGAACAACAACAAAAAAAAAGAGTAGTTTAACTCTTTCTTTGAGTTATGGATCACTTCAGAGTGTATTTGAGAGATTAATGTAAATGTTTAATCTGTTTCACACACAGAGCATCAGCCTCCCTACATTATTGCTGTTCTGCCAAGGTATGTGGAGATCCGCACCTTTGAACCTCGTTTGCTGGTACAGAGCATTGAGCTGCAGAGGCCACGCTTCATCACCTCTGGAGGGTATTTGTAAAGCTGATTATTGCTGCTTCTGAGCTCTTGGGTGTTGGAGCACTTGGGTAGCACTTGGAAACCTGTTTGTGAAAAAGGAACAGCTTTTCTGGCTCCTCTGGCTAAAGAGGTAGCTCTGAAGTCCTTGATTTTTTATGAGCACAAGGGTAATGGCTGGACACTGCGGAGCAGATTATAGAGCTAAGGGTCCTTGGGCATTTTGAGTCACTGGAGATGTCTTCTCCTTTGAGCTCTGCAATATTACTTGAGTTCCCCGCTGTAGCTGGTTGATCAGTGTGTGTATTAACAAGCAGTGTTCATTTCAGATGAGATGCTGCTTCTTTCTCAGTGCTAGAACTTGGTAGCTGACCTTCTGACCGTTTGTCTTCTTTCCAGCACAAATATTATATATGTGGCAAGTAATCACTTTGTTTGGCGGCTCATTCCAGTCTCCATAGCAACACAGATCCAACAACTTCTCCAAGACAAGCAGTTTGAACTGGCGCTGCAGTTGGCGGTAAGTAGTTATCCGTTCCGTTTGAGGTGGAATGTGCTTTTTGCAGCTGCACGGAAGCACTCGGAATATCTGCCTCTTGTTTGGCTGTAGCTAGTCCAGAAGGTTGAGCCTGCCTGCTGTCAGCTTTGCGCAAGCTGACAAACTTTAGTGGGTTTTCACTCTTACATTTTTATCCTTGTATTGCCAGTTTTCTATATTGATCCATTGTGGTTTTAAGTTTTGAGGTATCCTCTCTTTTGCAAAGCATTACTCCTCACATATGTCTAGTCAGTTCCCTTCTTGCAATCTTTAAGTCAGTGAACTTTCAAGTCTTTAGACTACTTGTAAGCAGTTTTAGTTGGGGCTTAGGTGGTGTTTTTTGTTTGTGAGATAACCAAGAATGTCCTCTGTAGTATTTCTGAAACATTATCTTTTCTTTCTTACAGGTTGTGAGTCAATATATTTGATTACTTTGCTCATACTGTTTTAGAAATTTGGTTTCAGGATTTTTCACTCATAAAATTCTTTGGGATTTCACTAATACAGATTCATCTTACGTTGCTTTTCTCAAAACCACCTTAAAGGCAAATCAGTAGATGTGCTGTAGTAGTGAATATATAGATAATGGGAAGTAGCCTTTCAAACCTTTTGGGTTATATCAGTAGTACAGTGAACATAATATTTGAGAACTGACTTGACATGCACGTTATGCTTTTTGACAAACTTAGGGATTTCTTAGTCTCCTCTAAGGAAAATACTGTTGTTATTTCTCTAGTGTTTTATTCTCACCTCTGGGCCCCAAGAGTGTTCAGTAATCATCAATTTGTGTTTGTGCAGGAAATGAAAGATGATTCAGACAGTGAGAAGCGACAACAAATTCATCACATTAAGAACCTCTTTGCCTTCAACCTCTTCTGCCAGAAGCGTTTTGATGAATCCATGCAAGTTTTTGCAAAGCTTGGTACAGGTAAATACTAGGGCTGGTCTAGATACCTGGGGTAGGAGATAGGAAATGAAGTTGACAGACTCTTAACTTTTAAAAAATTTCTTGCCATTTTGCAGACTGTCTCTCTCTAGTATTATAAGTACCCTAGGCAGCTGTTAATTCTTTCTTTGTTCATGGTGCTTCACTTGAAGTTATTTAGGTTAAATTGTGCATTTTTTCTTTGTGCAGAATACATTTCTTTTGTAGCCTGTTTTGCAGTTTGCATACTGTGTACACAAATCGTTGAAGTTTGAAGGTTTCAGCAGGCAACAAAAGTTGAGATGCAATGTGGAATTGGAAAAAAAAAAAAAAAAAAAAAAGAATGTCTGTCTCTTCACTACATCTTTGAACTCTGAGCAAAGAAAACTAGGATTATCAATTATTTGCGATTTGGACCAGGCTGCTGAAGCTTGGAGCCATATGCGATTATGAAAGTCGAAATAGACTCTGCTTTTCCTCTGGTTCATAGCAGTGTTATTGGAAGACTGACGTGTAGTGTAGAGTAGTGCTCAATAATGCCATGCTTTTATTAGTGACCATGAGTATTTGTGCATTTGAACCTAGAACTATTAGTAATACAAAATATGTAACCTACTTTTCTGGTTGACACTTTGCATCACATTTACTTCAGAATATTATGATGAAAGAAAAAGATTGAGAGCTGAAAATACTTGGAATTTAAAATTGAGGACAAATTTTGAATTTGCTTCAACTCCATGAAGATGGATACTCTTTAGTTAACAGGTTGCTGTTCAATTGCTTGTCTTCTGTTTGAAGCCTGGTAAATCTTTTCTTAAAATAAATGTCTGTTCCCAGAAATTCTATCCTGCTATCAAAGTTGCTAATGTTGGGACTCTGCCAAAGAGCAATAAAAGGATTATAATAATGGCTTGTCCAGCAAGTGCCACAGATACAGTTTGGAATTTGTCCTCTTTGGCCTTTGAAAGTGTCTGTCTTTTGGGTTTTCTGATTGTTTTACCTTTTGCTGTGATAAGCAATTCTCTTTTCTGGAATGTCATGGAGATACAAGCTGAATAGAGGCAACTGTTGGAAAGCTAACTTTACTCAAAGACTATACACTTTAAGAGTTGGTAAAAACAGTAGGCCATACACAGTTAGTCATACTGTTTTTTGTTTCTCTTTGCTTAGATCCCACACATGTGATGGGTCTGTACCCAGACCTC
>JAUBOD010000560.1:3473703-3486252 GCA_032353885.1 Nothura maculosa
CTCTCCAGCAGCTCCACATCCCTCTTGTACTGGGGAGCCCAGAACTGGACACAGTACTCCAGGTGTGGCCTCACCAGTGCTGAGTAGAGGGGGACAATCACCTCCCTTGACCTTGACTTTTGATTCTATGAAAAGTCAGATATTCAGGAGTGCAGAGAATTATGTTTCTCTTGCATTTGGAATCCAGTTATCAAACTCAGAAGCTAGTAAATCTAGTGCAACTGCAAATTTATTGCTAGATACTAGATTACTACAGCCTTAGAGCTGAATACTCTTTTCCCACCATCTCTGAAGTGTTGTACACTGCCCCTTTTTCCTCTTTTGTGCATCACCACTCCTGAAGTTTCAGCTTCAATCCAGAGGCCTTAAAATCCAGGCCCATCTGTTGTTCTCCAGAGCTCACAAGTATCCCTCAGCTTGCTCTGCTGTAAATGGAGGTTAAAACATGGCCTAGAAGTGAAAAAAAAATCCTCTGGTAACTGCTGAGGATTTAATTATAATTAAATGTTACAGGTCATTTCCTCTATTGACCACAATAGTGCTTCCACGTTGATGGAAGCTGAGAATCAGTCTTCCCCATAGGCCTCATGTTCACAGGACATCATGGCCAAGCCCAGTGCATCCACAGGCCCTCTAGATCTTCCATGAGGATCCTGAACTTTCCTAGGAGCAGTGACCAATGATTTTATTGCTTCTCTCTTCCAGTCTCGAGAAGTTTCCTGCTTGGAAGTTCAGGTGGATACAATGAAAACGAAGAACCTTTTCACAAGTGAGGCTATTGATCTAAAAATTTGTCACTATTTTGTATGCTATGGCAGATATAGCTGAATGTAGAACGTGTGTGATCCATTTTATTTCTACCCTGGGAAACAGAAGTCCTGGTTCAAATTTGTGTTAACTGCATTAAGGCTGAAACTTTGCTCAGGACATTTTCTATTGTTGTTTTCCAGTGTCAGATTCAGTGAAGATTTTTCTCTGCTTTGTTTCTTGTCTTTAGGGAGAGATTTCACTTTCACAGTGGAAGGATCCTATGAAGGAAGGCAAGATGTTTCCTTGGGTTGTGGTTGCAACCAGAAAGTCAGCGATACAGCCCTATTCCACTACGCCAAGCACAGTCAACCCAGGCTGGAGATGACACTGCCAAGAGAGAGCTTCTTCTGTGGTGTATGTCCTTGCATAGAGACACTGTTAACAGCTCAAGTAGCTTGGGCAAATCATCATGAATTAGCTCTTATCTGGTAGATTTGTATCCATGTGCTGTAAACCATCTTGTAATAATCCTTTTTTTGCTTTAATTCAGCATAGTTTGGATAAAAGGAAGAGAGATGTGAATAGTCCCCTTATTGTGTTTCTGAATTCCCTGGACTTGCGAGAGAAAGTATCAGTAGCAAGGGTGAGCAGCCTTTGAAATTACTTAAGTGTTAGCTGTATTGATACCTGGCTTCTTGCTAAAAATATACTTGCTGAGCTTGCTTAGTTCTTCTGACATTTGAAAATATAATTGATGTTGAAGGAAAGAGTAGTACATTCAGAACTGCTAATTTATTTAAGATACATTTTTAAAAAGAATTGTGATTGTTGCGTGCGGAAGGCCTGAGGATAGAGCAAAGAGATGTGACTATAGATCAGAATAATTGCTTATACTGTAAAAAAGACTCTCTGCAGACTTTCAACTCCACTTAAAATTTATGGTGTTTTTTCACTCTTGATTTTCAGGGTGAATCTTATGATGTGTGTATAAGGGAAGAAAATGGGTAAATCTTTTATTTCTTTTGAATGCTTAGGTCAGCTCTTATCCTTTCCAAGCATATTGAAAGATTTATGGGTTGAATAGATAAAGGTTTACACCTTAAAATAGCTCATTGTTGCAAGATGGTGGAATAAAGGTTATAACTGATTTAATGGCACTAAAATATGGGGAAGTTTTAACAGATTGATGTGCTTTTGAATGGGTTCTTAGTGCAGCATAGGATAGGTGGTGAGTTATCATGGTACATAAGCAATGAAAATACTTCCCAATGTTGCTACTGAGAATTGCTCTGGTAAATATCATTTATAGATAATTCCTATGGATTTTTGTGTAATGACTTTGTATTAGGCTTTTAACATCAGTGTTCATTTGTCAGTCCCCTGCGGGACATTTCCAATGAAACAGTAGGACCTTGACCCGTGGGTTGACGAGCAGGTTATTTTTTCTGAGGGCAACATTACCCCCCAGTGGTTAATTAGCCCCACTGCAAGCCGCCTGTGTCGGTAGGGGTGGTAAATGAGCCCTCCCATGAGTTTTATGTCTCCAGCAATAGCTGTAGAAATGACTTGAATGACTTGCAGCTAACATTTATTTTGTGTTCTGACCTTCTGCTCTAGATATAAGGACTTGGATTTGCGCTTGGGGTTTGATCTATGTGCAGAGGAAAAGGATTTCATCTGTAAAAGGAAGAAAGTAGTTGCTGCTGCTCTGAAAACAGTTCTTCAGCTAGATGAAGACCTGCAGGAGGACGAGGTGTGTGGGGCAGCCTTTGGCACTTGCACTATTCTGTCCTGCTTTGAATGAAATGGGTGCGATGTACTTGCATGTCTGCCCATACTTCTCTTCTGCATCTTTTTGACTAAAATGTACAGACCAGATTCTCACTTATCCCCCGAGTATATGCCCAAGTATTTTTGGCATGGAGGGTGGAAGAGGAGGTCTCATTCTCTGCCAGTCCTTGGTGTGGGTTAAAGCAGCCCAGTGCAAGATGTGAGCCTGAAGGAGCTCGATGTGCAGAGGCTGCTGCAGCGTGAAGGAACTGAAGCACCACTGATTCACCATGGTGGAGTGGCCATGGGATGCCCTTGATGGGGACACTGCTCCTGGGGCTTCCTGGGTGCTCTCCTCACAGGAAGGCTCATGGTGAGCAGTCCCTAATGCTTGGAAACATGGGCAGTTCGGTCAGCCAGGTCAAGTGCTCATGGACTTAGATGCTGAGTAGGATAGGACTTCTTCTTTTTTTTTATTTTTAACTAAATAAAACAAAATCTAGAACTTGTACTTCTTGCAGAAGAACAGGCTCCAAAGTTAACTGGAAAAAATAATTAGGAGCAAAGGAAGGAATAGAAAAATCTGACAGTGTGAAGATCAGAAAGCATAGATGTGAACTGGGGATTGCTGCAAGTGACTCTGAGGTGGATCCTCAGCGTAACATAAAGGGATATTGGGTCTCGTGAATAATACTATAATAATAAATCTAAACCAACAACAGGCTCAAAAGCAGGGAGAGCTGGTAAAATGCAGTGAAGCTGAGATTAAGCTAATAGCATGATACACCAAACATGATTTAATTTTTTTCAAAGTAAACGCATGCCTAAGTGCATAAATGGAGTGAATTGAGTCCAGACTCCCCAGGTATATAATGCCACTTTTTCAGAGTGCCAATCACTTATTTACTCTGTTAATGAACAACTCTGCCTTTGTGTCCCGGCCAGGTGCCCACGGTGGCCGTCGTCACCACAGCGGGGGGTGTACGGTCCATGACCTCGATGTTTGGCAGCCTTTTGGCTCTCCAAGAGTTGGGTGTTTTGGACTGTGTTTCGTACCTCAGTGGTTTATCTGCTACAACATGGTAAGGAAAGTTGGGCTCCTGTTTGCTTGCTTGTGAGGGATTCCCCTGCCGGAGGGATGACTATAGGTGAATTGGGTGAGAGCTGCTGTAAGTATAACTGAGTCCCCCGGAGCCTTTACAAGAAGGGAAAGAAGAGAATGACAAGCCTGAATCAATATCAATATTGTCCTGCAGTTCTACGTAGTTGACATTTCCATCTGCAGTTATTTTGTGAGTTGATTATATGCCTTTCTAATATGACACGTATTTTAGATTCTCTTGGGGCTATATTTATTTCTGTCATAAAGTCAGTGCTTGGCATATAAAGAGCGGGGGGATAAATATTTGCCCTTTTTTTTTTTGTTTTCTTAATGAAGCTGTTGGGGTAACTAACATCAGACAAAAGTTACAGCTTGAAGCAGAAAAAAAGGATAATTATAATTAAAAAATGTACTAAGTTTTGGATAGCTGTATTTTTTTATTATTTTGAGAAGAAACAAGATGATTTTGAATGTTTTCACACAGGAAAATATCACTTTATAATCTAAATTCTGATTGAAGCTTTGCAATGCTCTCCCAAGGTGAAAGCTGGAGGGAGAAAGCCTCATGTAACTTGAAACAAAAGTATTTAGTATTACATGTGTCTCAACTCTATGAATTTGCATAAACTTCAGTCCTGAAAAAGAGATTTCATTTTTATCAGGACCATGGCAAAGTTATATGAAGATGCAAATTGGTCACAAAAGGATCTCAAAGGGATAATTGATGATATCAGGAGACACGTGATCAGAAGCAAGCTGCACTGTTTCTCACTGGATCATCTCAAGTACTATGAAAAGGAGCTTTGTGAAAGGAAGCAAGAGGGGCACAAAGTGTCTTTTACAGATCTGTGGGGACTCTTCATTGATTCTATGTTACATAATGAGGTATTGTATATACATCTCTTTTTCAGAGAAATTCTGATTTTTTTACCTGTGAAATTCTGGATTCAGTTATATTCCATGGGATTTTGAACCAAAATATGTATTTTGGATTGTCTGATGATGATATGCATATATTTGTGTGTGTTCTTCATAAACAGGAAAATACTTATAAACTTTCTGATCAGAAACTGGCACTGAATCAGGGGCAGAATCCACTGCCTATCTACCTGGCCCTCAATGTCAGAGATGACCTTAGCACTCTGGATTTTAAAGGTAATGATTTTTGTGTATGTTTTTTATACATCTAAGAAGTTTCTTTTTAGGATTGAGTGAATGCTCAAAGCTTCTTTTAATTATCTAAGCTTCTTAAATATCATAAGCTTTTAAAAGCTTTCTTTGAAATAATTTCTTTCTTTTATTTCTCTGTCTTCACATTGGGGTTTTGGCTTGGAGAAAAACTATGAGTCCAAATATTATGAGAGATCTTCTTGTGTGGAGAAGCTGCCCTGCTGCTTGAGACCTTCTCTTTCCTCCTCCTCCTCACCAGTCGCTCCATGTGGCCTCTTTCACTTCCTTAGCTTGTTGCTCAAGGCAGCAGTATCCAAGAAAACCATGAAGAGTGGGATAAAGAGTAGGCAAGGAGCAGGAAGAAAGCGAAAGAAGTGCGTGGGGAAGTGATGATAGGCAACAGCTATGAGCCCCTGGAGATAACTTAGAGGAGCAGCAGTGTTATGTGCCCTGAGCAGTGGTACCAGTCATTGACCTATACCCATAATGTCATCTGGCCAGAACAGAATCTGGTCATCTGCTTCCAGATTTGCAATCCAGTGCCTTCCCCCAACATTCGGGAAGGTGTTTCTCAGTAAATACCAGTCTTTTCAGATTCACAAGGCAACAGTTACCAGCATCTGCGCCTGAACAGCAGCTGGTGTTGCTGACGCTGGAAAGGTAGCAATTCCACAACTGGAGTAGGGCCTTAACCATCAATGGCCTTTCAACCTTACCGCTGAGCCGGATCTGAGCCCCAGGCTGAATGGGTTTTCTAGGGCCATTGGAGGAGGTGTAGTTAGCTTTTTGACACACAGTATGTTAGAGGACACTTAGTCTTTTCAAAATATGATGGTCTGTCACCAGCATGCTGAAGCAGCAATTCTTATTCTGCTGATTTGGGATTTTTAGATAATCTGGGTGTTCTACTTGTGATCAGGTAGCTGCAGTAAGTCCTTGTTTTTGATGCTTTCTTTGCAGAGTGGGTGGAGTTCACACCATTCGAGGTGAGTGCCCTGAAGTACGGAGCCTCTGTTCGGGCAGAGGATTTTGGCAGTGAGTTCTTCATGGGTCGCCTGATGAAGAAGATCCCAGAATCCCGGATCTGCTTTTTGGAAGGTGATTTATTTTCCTGGAAAAGCATCAACTTTGTAAACACGTAGTTGACTACAAAGGGTGATCTTCTAATAGCTGCTTGTCTGCAAGTAAAAACAGTAGTACTGGAAAACTTGCCTGATTCAAGTTAAATCTCAAATATCCCAAATGGCATTGCATTTTGTATTGATGCTCCAATTCATAAAATAGTACAAGTTAGGATAAGATTGGATGAGTATAGAGTTATGTGTGAAAAGCAGTGTACAATTAAACAACTGCAGAGCCTGAGTAAGGCTGACCAAGTCCAACTCCAGAGCTATGCTCTAAAAATGCCTAGTAGTTTTAAATAGTGTGCTTAAAATTATTTTTATTTAAATATGTATATATCTATATTTATATCTATATTTTATATATAGTTACATATATCTATTTATATAAATATAAACATATATATATATATATATGTAGTTTAAATTATTATTATTTTTTTATTTCCAGGCACATGGAGTAATATATTTTCTCAGAGTTTTATGGATGCTGTCTACCTCTCAGGTCATTCAGAGGACATTTGGCACAGGTGGACCCGGGGCACTGAGCATGAGATTGGTTAGTGATTTGGATTACTTGATGCTTGCATCTCTACTACCTTCACACATGTCTGAAGTGGGAAACCATTTAGAGGGCATTTGATTTTGTATCTGATTCTGTCTCTGGCCAAGCCCTTGGGAATGAAGGAAAGGCAGGAAAAAAAGTACTTTTCTCCATAGAAAATCCTTGGGGAATTTTGTGCATGGCAGGAAGGGTCACCAGAAGCCCTAGAGGGATGGGGAGCCAGGAGTGAGTCACAGGATGCTGCTGAGATGTAGCCCCCTGATGCCTCCAAGCACATCCAACACAGCAGGCATGTGCTGCTTGTGGGTGCCACCTCCAGAGCATGTCTGGACACGGGCTCACTTCTGCTGTGGGCTCCACAAGCTGTGGAGGTCTGCTAGGCACACAGTGAAACCTGCCAGTTTTGCACTGGAGCTGATTGCTGCTGGAATACACCTGCCCCCTCCATTAGCTATGGGATTTGCTGAACTCGTTAATCAGTACCTGTTTTAATTCCTAAATATTAAAGTGCTCAGGGACATCCTTGATGTGAGATTATCAAAAATTCAGATTTACTCTACATTAGGCTTATTTACTCTACATTAGTATTGGAGAGATGCTCTATATAGCTGCAGACACAAATCCTATTCTCATCCTCTCCACAGAGGAGCAACCTGCTCTGCCCAAAAAGCCTCACGAACAGAAGACTTCCTTATCCATTCCCAAAGGTTGTCTTTCCAGTACTCTTCGAACCTTGATGACAGAGAGGCCAGTGGTTTCGACCTATCATAATTTCCTCAAGGGCTTGCAACTGCATAATGAATACTTGGAAAACGATCACTTCTGCATGTGGAAAGGTAAGGAGACCTATTTTCAGATATATTTTGAAGGTGACGAGGGCTGATGCCAGCTAAGGCTAAGTAGCAGATAAGATTTGCTATTATGGCAAATTTTGACTGATGATGTTATAAGCAGCTAAGTAACTGTTCATGCTGGGAAGCTGCCTATGAAGGTTTTGTTGTGTCCTAGAGGATTTACTTCTGATCTTGTTTTTATTGTGAAAAAGCAAGAATTACAGGCTTGTTTCAACTCTCTTTTTCTTGGGAAAACTCACAAGAGAGTCCACATCTCCTGCTGAAGCTGAAATAATTAGCCACAAATAGATTTACACCAGTTCAAAAAGCAGCTTAAATTATCACTTTAGATGAAGATCGCCTCAAAACTGTCCCCTTCTGCTGATCTTAGGGCTGAGCTGTAGATGCATAAGACTAATTCTGCTGTCAACTTTTTCTGCTACTTTCTTCCTTGGTTATACTCATTTGAAAAGAAAAGGACCTGCTCCTGCAGTCATCAATTATTGACATAAATTCTCTGACTTTCAGACACAATACTTGATTCTTCTCCTAACCAACTAACTGAAATGGATGACTACCTCAAGCTGGTAGACACAGCTTTCTTCATCAACACCAGCTGCCCACCCGTTTTGAGGCCAGAGAGGAAAGTGGATGTCATCTTGCATTTGAATTACAGCGGGGGATCACAGACCCTGGTGATGTTTGTAGTCATGATTCTTTATGAGTGCATTATCAGAAACTAAATTGTTGTATTTCACTTTTCTAGAAAATAGTCTGAATTTTGTTCATATTAGTGATGCTATGCAACATAATAAGTAAAATGTGATTTTTTTTTTGCCTTTCTCTTCTATTTGACTCTGGATGCTTACATAAGCCTCATTCAGGTTTAGTGTTTTGCATGTGTTCAGGTTTAGTGTTTTACACTGAGGAGGCTGTAAGATGGAAAATAGTATGATTTGTTTGTTGCAGAATATGAAGACATTGATTTCCAGATACACTGAATAGAAATGCTCATAGACTATACTGTAGTCTGTGAGAAACTACATTTAACCAAAATTTCATGACTCATATAGTCTGCTGAACCCACCAATTTACAAAAATGTCATGAGTCTTGTGTGATTTTAGAGTACAGTAATTTTGACTTAGCAATATATGCTTTTAGAAAACAAACCACCAGCCCTGCACCCAGCAAGTTTTAAAAGCAAGGGGACAGGTTTGTTCCAGAGAATAATAACCCATTTTTGTAAAATGTAAAATAAATGTGTATGTAAAATAAGCACACATTTGCTTAATGCAACATAGTATAGGTAACAGGCTTGGACTCGCTTTCTTTCAACTTCTCCTTGTGCTGCAACTCTGTTCTTCCCTGACCCAGCCACTGGACCTGTTCTCCAAGTACTGCTCGGAGCAAGGCATCCCATTCCCCCAGACGGAGCTGAGTGAGGACGACCGGGAGCACCTGAAGGAGTGCTACCTGTTCGAGGACAACGCGGAGGCACCGCTCTTGCTCTATTTCCCACTGGTGTGTGACACCTTCCAAAAATACAAGGCGCCTAGTAAGTTACGAGCATTAATCATGTTGTGAGAGTGACAGATAGCTTATCTGTTAAACCCATCTCCCCTCTAAACTGAGGGACTAGCAAACTTCTCAGTTGGCTGAGTTTCCATATTCACAGCTCTGCTGTTGTTGGATCTCATTTTGGCCAGCTAATCAAAGACTGAACTAAAGAATTCCAAAATTAAAAGCATGAATAGCTGTAGCTAGATATAAAACTCATCTGAAGTCTGGGATCATTTATTTTCTTTTGATCATCAAGGATAGGAGGCTCCTGAAAAGTTGCACTTACTGCTAGCTTAGATTAGCACTCAATGGTCGTCTATAATGAGGTAAATTTTACTAGTGTGGCTATATAGTTATGATATAGGGCCTATATCATAACTAAATCTTGAGCCACCTTCCTGAGAGAATTAACCTTCTTGAGGCTGCTTCTTTTGTTCTCCATTTCATGGTATGAGTCTCCCAGCTCAGTAATCTTCTTATGAACTTCACTGTTTTTGCTTCAGATGTGGAACGCGGTCCCACGGAAAAGGATCAGGGGAAAGTAAACGTGTCCGGTTGTGCCTTTCCATATGGCACTGGTCTACTTACATACACTGAAGAAAACTTCAACAGGCTGTTGAACTTGTGCCACTACAACATCCTCAATAATAAACATTTAATTCTTCAGGCTTTACGAACTGCAGTAGAACGAAAGAAGCTATTTAAGAGCTGTTCACTACCTCGATCATCTAAACTTTGTTAAAATATGTTTTGACCAATGCCATCAGAAGGAGATATGTGGAAGTTTTGGTTTCTCACTAAAAATTAAATAACCAGAAAACATGAATCCATACAAAATGAACTTCAACATCAGCTTGTTAAAGGGAGAAAATCATGCCTTTAAATAGTGTGCGCTGTGATTAAAGACATTAATGGTTCTGGCATTAAAGTCATTGCCAAATTGTGGTCAATTTTATAAAATTCACCCCACTGTGTTAGCTAGTGGGAATGCACTGTTGTAGGATCCTTTTGATATATAGTAATATACTGATAAGGCTTCAACCTGAGAGAAGAGTCCATGCCATGTTTGGATACGACTCTTAATTGTGGTCTTTATTCTACATATCATATTCTACATATCTTTATTCTACAAATAAAGACCACAAATGTGGTCTTTATTCTACAGATCAAGGCAAAGACCAAAGTCTTGCTTTGTCTCTGCTTTTGACAGTAGCAGATGCTAAAGATACCAAAAGATGTTTGCACCTGGAAGAAGAGAACTGATAATTGAAGAATGTTATTGTAGGCAGTACCTTTTGGTTTTGTTAGTGTTTCATTGAATATACCTGTTTGCCAATGAACTGAGTCTATTTTTTTGATCAGCTACTCCGGGATGATCAATGCTTATACATATATATATACATATATATATATATATGTATATATTTCTATCAACTGTTCCATAAAAATCATCTGGCTTCATTCACTTGTGCTGAACTTCTCCCTGGGCTATTGCCTACCTAATGGATTTTGAAATCAAGGAAACAGTTAAGACTTTGAATTATATACATACTGGTTTTGGAGAATCGATTTAACAGCTTACTCTTCCACCATAACCTTAATTTCAGTTATTTATCTGCATGTTAAACAGTCACAGTAACAAAATTTGTGATGCCTGCTCTATTCACTTCTACAACATCTGGATGATCTAAGATGATGCAGTTGTTCCTACAGCTTTGTTCCCACTGTCATCCAAGGCACAGTCAGATGTGCTGAAGAGACTGTTTCATATCTGGTAGAGATAAACGTCTTTTTAAGAAGATGCATGCAAATGCTTATTATAAGAACTTATATCATGAATAATTTGATACATGTACAGTGTAATAGCTACTATTCAAATACTAAGTACCCATGCAAAATCTTATTAAAAAGTAGCAGTCTCTTAGATGTGATCATTGCATTGTGTTATTTTTGTTAAGTTCCACAGTTTGCCTCCTGAGTTTTTTCTGGGAAGATACCTGTTTTTGAAAGCAGAGCACATATGTCCAGGATAATAGTGAGCTGTTTACAATTGTAAATGCCACTCTCCCAATGCCATGGTATTTACATACTAATACAGGCAGCAATCATTTGAAATTGTTTTGTTAGCGTGACTAGAATTCACTGTATGCTTCATTTGGGGTTTTTATCAGTCCTTTCTGCTCCCCTTTGCTGCCATTGCATTTGTTACACTTCTGTGTGCTTAAAAATCCAAGCATCTGCTTGTTGTTCTGTCATTTATTCACTGGGATAGCAAAATCTTGTCCTTGCTCCCCTCACTTGCCACACCAGAAAGGAAATAGTCCCTGTCATCCAGTCTTGGAGATTCCTGTGTATTTAGCAGGAGCTGCCATTGTGCTTTGTCACCTCTATGGTAGTTCTTTTTCTATGCAGCTGTTCAAAATACCATATCAAAACTGAAGTATTAAGGTAATTGCACCCAACAAGCTTTGGTGCAATATGAATCACACAGATCTCTCTATGTAAAAGAAAATTATTGCTGGCAGTAATCTCTGCCACTCATCAAGCATCATGGTGGTCCTGTCCCACAACTCGTCTCTCTGTCTGTCTCTCTGTCTGTGTCTCTGTCTGTCTCTCTCAACTCTGCCCTCTTACCCAGAAGACCATCTTATTTCAACTCATTTTCCTGATCTTGCTCATATTTTGATATTCTGGTTCACCAGAAAGATGGCAGTAGTCTTATGTGAACAAAGTAGAAAAGGAAGATGTCATTTTCAGTTGTGTTCATTCTTGTTTTAAAAAAACATGTTTTTTTTTAAAATGTGTTTAATATTTATTATTATTATTTAAGTGTTGGTTGCTGGCGATTGCAACACATAGCACTGTGCCTTGAACTTTACTCATGCAAGGTGTGGTGATGTATGTATTTGGCAGTGGATCCGGAGAACCAGGATGGCTGCCAGTGAGCTACAGAAAGGAGGGAGTCGTTTAAAAGAACGTGGACCTGCTAAGTTAGCAACTGAAAATTTTCCTTGCCCTAATTGTCTAAGTTAACAAATTGATATTGTGACTTGAAGGAAAGCCCTGACAAATACCAGAGTTTGAGGAGGGACCTGTCACCAAAGAGCCAATGTTGCACACAAGGATAATGGTGGCTCTGAGTGTTCTCCTCAACACGTTCATTTGAATTCTTCTCTGGAGAATTAAAGGGAATTTTCCTTGTCCCATTAAAGACAACATGAAAGCAGAGGTGAGGGGACATTTATTCAAATAACTTACCAGCTGCTAAGCAAAAAATACTAGAGAAAAGAAGCTTTATGTTAGTAATGCTGTTTTATATGGGAGGAGTTGCAGCAGGTGAACCATAGTCTTGGTTTTCAAAATGATTTGGCAGTAGTATAACTGCTGTTAAAGCTCATCATGGCTCAGCAACGATTTCTTTTTTTTGACAACACTGTCTTGTGACCTGTCACACAAGCTCTGCCAAATGTGAGGGTGCTGCCCTGGAAGCAATTAGGTGTGAATGTAGTCTCTGGCAGGGCGCTCTCGAGTCTGTCTGTGAATGGAGTTCTACCCCCTTAATCACCTGGCGCTATGAGATGACCTCCTTGTGTTCTGAGATTGATTCAGTTCAAATTGCTATCCAGGCCCTGGATTTCTCTAAAGATTCCAGGCTGGGCATTGGTGCCACATTCATG
>JAUBOD010000560.1:3499706-3518580 GCA_032353885.1 Nothura maculosa
TAGCCATTTACAAAAAAATAGAGGAAATACAGGAATAAAATACACCATGTAGTAGCTTTGTTACAGGTTTTGAGCACAATGCAGGGATTAGTTATGAGTTGAACTGTTTGAGTATACTGACTGGCAAGGTTCTTGTGAGAAACAGATGACTGGTTAAAATAAGGTGAAATAGGGAGAATATGTCTTCTATTAAACAAATGAGAAAAAAAAGTCTGATTGTAGTTAGGAACCTGTTTTGCGCATATGTGAGTCTTGCTCCCTGAAGATAGTTCTTCAAAATGCAAAGGGGTCAAAATATGGAAAGATCTGATGCCTTTGGTGGCACTTGTAATTTTTTTTTTTCCAGACTAGAGTGAGATGAGGATGTTTACATTCTGTTAGTAGGATAGTAGGAAAGAGCAGAATAAGTAGATGGACCTGAAACTTTTTTTTGAATTACTTTTTCAAAGTTTTTTTGAGAAAGACAGAACTTCTGAATTTTGTCAAAGACGCCCACAAAAAAAAGTTGAAAATTGCACATTCTGATTCTATGATTAGGCAAAAAAAACTTTTTGGCTTTGACAGATGTGCATGTACTTTTCAAATATTTTTTTCCAATAAGAAATAACAGTTTAACAAGAAAATAAGGCTGACTAAAAATATAAAAATGAAAATGAGCACATCACATATGTGAAGGTGTTTTCCAATGTGTGAGTTGTTGTATTTGCCCCTTAGTCTCTATATTTTAGGAAGAAATTCCTTCTGCATTATTCCCTGTCTTATTAGGATTAGATGTGCACAGCACATGAATCTTTTCGCTCTATACAGTGACTCTGTTACCTTTTCTTTATGCAGTCACCCTGACAGACTGCTACGTGACACTGTGGCTGCCTACGGCCTCGACTGAAAAGGTCCGGACCAGAACCATCAGGAACAGCAAGAACCCAGTCTGGAATGAGGCTTTCTGCTATAAGATTGATCGCCGAATCAAGGTAATGAACATAAATTCCTATCACCATTCACTGTCCCCAGTTAGTGAATAGATAATGCAAACTTATGATAAACCAAAAAAAAGCTTTTTTTCTTGAAATTTTCTGTTGCATAGAGCTCCTTGAAAGATTGCACAGAAATCTGAAAAATTTTTAACCCCATTTTGCAGAATGTGCTGGAGCTAAAAGTCTGTGATGAGGACACGGTCACCAGGGATGACGAGCTCTGCACAGTTCTCTTTGACATAGATAAGCTCACCGTAGGACGCACCATTCGAGTGAAGTTTCAACTGAATCCTCAGGTGAGCAATGAGATCCATGAGAACCAGCACAGCTTCTTTTTTGCTGCTTAAACATCCCCTTGTACAGTGTTTCTTTATATGAAAAACCTAGTTTTGTTTGTTTGTTTTGGGTTGGGGTGGAATCTGTTAACAATTTAGGGCGGAATCACCTAGAAATAATTGCCCTGACACCATAATTCAGGATAATAATGGCATTGTTTTTTAGCTGTTGGTTTGAGTTCTGAATGCTCAGCCAGGATTAGGAAAGTTGCTGATTTTCTGCTACTGGGAATTTAACTCTGAGAAAGGATTGACTTAGCACAATAGCCATTTTCTAAGACTCTGCGCTCATACAGTGAGTCAAAATACTGCCTTTTAGAAACTGATCAGTATCTAAAAGTTTAGTAACTTCAGAGGATTTCTTTTTTTGAAAATTATTTTATATTCAGGAAAGTGCTTTCCTAAATATATACTTTATGAATGCTATAAAACAAGGGTGTGAAAGCTATTAACAGAAGTGATATATCCTTTCCTTTTTCATTTTTTTTTCCAGACGCGTGAGGAGCTGGAGGTGGAGTTCACACTGCAGAACACGTGAGTAGAATCATTATTTTATATAAACTGTTGTATTCTGTAGAAAAATCATCTGGAAAGTTGGTTCGTCTGCAATAGTGCTTCTTCTGGAGATCTATCTAGATCTATGATCTAGATATCAGGTTGATAGACCTAGTAATCTGATCTATGCTTTTTTGACTAAAAATGTTATGCTGTTGGGACCTCCTTACGGCATTTGAGATCCTTCATGAGAAGTGGGAAGTTTGAACAGTGTGTTTTTGTCCTAACAGAAGGATGAATTAGGAATTGCTGGAGAAAAGGCAATATCTCAATGTTATGAACAGAGAAAGCACTGCCAGGGTTCACAAGCAAAAGCCTATGAAAGTTAACCTGGTAACCAAGTTATCAAAGTTGTAATAATCTCCTACTACAACACCTGGGAGTCCCCCTGTATCAATAGTTTATACTGGTTATGCATTAAGAATGGCAAAAGACTCTTTATCAGCGGAATAAATGGTGCTATCGCGGCCTGAGTGTCTTGAAATCCGAAATGGTAACTGGGAATAGAGCTGCAGGACATGTCTGTCTACAATCTTTTGTTTTAAACTCCTCTGCAATTTAGAAGATGGCTTATGGAGTAGGTACCATATTCTTGGTAATCCTGCTTGTTGATGTAGGAGGTCCAGACGGTGTCTGGCATTTGTGTGTCTGTCTTATGCACTGATTGGCTTTCTGGTATAGGGAAATGAAGGCTGGAATCTGTCTCAGGATATGCGAGTGCTGGCTGTGGGCCAAATGGTTCTGCTGGACCTTGCAGCTGGGTGCCTCTCACTGGGACTCAATAGATAAATTTAGAGGTTTAGCAAATTCTTCAGATTCAGAGCAAGATGTTTACTGGTCTGAAGATGACTGTGGAAACTGTACAAATAAGAACTCTTGATAGAGTCATGGGTTGCTTGGTAGCTACAAGTCAATGGGACCACGCATAAAGAGAAGACATTGCTCCCTCATAAGAATACTAAGGATAGAGAATGTAACTGTAAGGGATCCAGAAGGTCACAGATAAAGGAAGATATCTTTAAGGAAGTGTGTTTCTTGATAGAAAGTGGATAAACATTTTCCTTCCCCTCTCACTTGCATTTCTTGCGCGCCTATGTGTGTGTGTGTGTGTGTGTGTGTGTGTGTGTGTGTGTGTGTTGGTGCTCTTCTTCCTGTCAGCCAAGTCTGCGATAAAGGTGCAAGTACAGTTGAACTAACTAAAATTTGGTTTTGGGAGAATTTTTCATGGTCTGTAATTTTAGAGGAAATTGAGAGAATTTTATTTCCTCCTCAACACAGGAAAACATGACGTAAGGAATAATAAAATAAAGGGTTTGAGAACTAAAATTAGAGACTATGGCTTTCATCACCTATAACAAGCTAGAGGGTCATGTAAAGGTCTGAAAGCCTGAAGTAGATGAGATGGGTCACCAGAAAGCTATGTAGCAACCCAGGCTCTTGGTTAGACGTCTTGGTTTAACTAGTGCAGCAGGTTTGGGCAAAGCAGCAGAGCCTAAGTGGCCAGACAGGAAATCTCACTGGTCCAGGAAGGCGAGCCCTGGAAATAATACCCGATTTGGAACAAGAGCTGCCTATTTCTCACATTGAACAGGATACCCAGATGGAGAATTTCAATCAGGAAAAAATGTAGGCATTGTACTGATAGCCCTATGTTTCTGCCTCAGGTTCTCTGTGAAGATACTGAACAGCTGTAGTATTGTGAGAGACCAAATATGAAACTGTTTTTCTGAAGGGAAATCAAAGAAATCAGGCTCTTTAAATCAAGATTTCCTGCAAGGAAAACTGGTGGCTGTGGAACCAAACACAAAGAAGGGACCAAAAGAAGCCGTAGGGAAAAAGTGCTGAGGAAAAGGTCTCTTCAGAAAGAAATCAGCAGAGATTTGGTTATCTGAGAAATAATTAGAAGATTAAGTTCCTCTTTCCATAACTCCAAAACAAGCCATTTTAACAAATTAACCTGTCCTGAACGTACTGCTGGGCTAGAGAGAGGTGACATAGATTAGGAGTAATATTGAGTTGGGGGAGACACATAGTTCAAATAAGGAGGAGGGACAGTTTCTGTAAGTCCAGTATTGTGATGGCAGCAAAGGGAATGGATGTTTTCATAGGTGTAAATGTCACTTCTGAGAAAATGTAGTAGTTATCCCCATGACATTTTGTCCAACGTATTTTACTGCCTTTTGCTTTGTCATCTTCTGTCTGAGTCCTATTGATTGTCACTTGGAAAACTCACTACATCGGTCTAGTCTTTCTTTTCAGCATTTCACATATCATACATGACGTGTAACTTCAGGCCAAGAGAGTGTCCTGAGTTGTACTTAAAATTGTAGCTTTATTACTCCTGTATTTTGCTGACCTCACTGCCAGGATTGTGTTTTGGGTTACTTTTACTAAAGACAATTATAAATATTTGCTCCTGAATTACCCGTGGGCTGTACGAAATTTGATTCTTGCATTCATTCCAGTTATCTTGTGTTTAAAATGGAAGAAAACTGTTGTTTTGGTAGTTTTCCACACCTGGCCCTTCTCTAGCTTTGCCTCACTCTTATGCCATTGCCTACAATAACTACAATCGTGCACCTCCTTTCTGCCACTACCCGTGGCAAACTCTGAGAACCTGATATTTGGTCTTACCGACACAGAGAGGAAGGCACCCTCCTTCCTCCATGTGCCTTTCCACCAGCAACTGAGCCAAGGGATTGCAGACACCTGCCCAGTGTTTTATAGGCCTATAACTTGAACCAACTGCCATGAGAGCTGCTGCCCTTGAGCAGCAGTGACAAAATAGGTAAGTCTGTTGTATGCAGGTTGCTGATTTGTGTAATTCAGTGTTTTTTTGTGATTTTTTTTTCTTTTCAATGGTAATGTGGGCTCTCTCCCTTGTTTTTCCCCGGTAGTGTCCAGAAGCAGAATGAGCCTTTACGAGTGGTTCAGGGCCCTGAATCCCGCTGGACTAGATGGCTTCGCTCGCTCAACATCCCCCTTCCCTCTGACTTTTACTGACACTCAGACTCTACTATTAAGGGGCCACAAAGGGCCTTCCAATGAACTGAAAGGTATTTTGAATTTCCAAGGGAGCTGGAGAGGTTCATGGGGTCTGCAGTATTGCTGGCTCTGCTGATCATCTTTTTGGCCTCTTCCTGTCTTTCAGATGTCGCACGTTGAGGAGATTCATCTGAAATCTTATCTAGAAGAATGAAGGACTATTCTCATACAACCTTACATCTCAATCCCTATTTCCCTTTTCTTTTTTTTCAAATGTGAATTTGTTTAAAACAAAGCCCACAACAAAAATGTAAATAGATGTATAAAAAGTTGTATAAAACTTAATGTTAATTATTCAAATATGGCAAAGCATGATTTTTAGAAAATAAAAATCTTTTTTTCTTTCTGTAGTTCCTCTGTTTTCTTTGGAGCTATTTCCTCTGTGCTTTTGGGGAGTAGCAGAGCATATTAGTAGCTTGGTTTGAGTTGAGGAAACTCTCAGAATGGGCTGAGGCTTGATCCATTTGGGAGTTAGTGTACTATTTACCTGTGTGACAAGCAATCACATAGCTTAAAACTTTTGCCTTAAGAACTCCTTTAAGTCCGAGAAGAGCTTAGTTTCAAGTCTCTAGCCATGGCTGATAGAGCTTCAGAGAAAGGTGAACACCTTCTCTCTTGAAAGAAGTGGGTGTCACTGCGGGCAGGATGGCAGGAGGAGAGGAAAATCCCTATAGTCTGTGCCTTGACCAGTAAGAAGGCTTGATAAACAGGATTAGAGTTATGACTACGGTGCAGGGAGTAACCAACAGCTGGGCTTCCTTATGGCAAGAGCAGTGCGGCTGATAACAACTCGGGCTTCAGCGTTTAATACTTGTTGCGTTTCCGGGAGCTTCCCTCCTCTTTCTGGGAGCTTACCAAGATATCCTGGGCAATGGTGCAGGTTCTGCAGTGTTCATCCACCCATTTTGAAGAACATGCCTTTGACCTTTTCATAATCAGTCTAACTTTCTACTTTGCAACTACCAGTAACTCAGATAATACCAAGCTGTCTTTGATGTTTACTTGCATAGGGACATGTTATCCTGTCTTTCCACCTTCGTTTCACCAGTCTGCATGGGTTGCAATCTTTTAATATCCACCCACATTGTTTATCTGGACCTTTTATTATTGATATCTTTTTAATGAAGTGTTTGAGAGCTATGATACCATGTGACCTGATGCTACAATTTGTTGACTATAAAAAAATAACTGCAGAACTCTAGCTCTGAAGGAAATCTTGTTCGATAACTAGATGCAGTTCCCTGGAGTTAGGAACACCGATTATATTTTGCTCATTCCTGGTAAATGTTCTCTGAACTCATTATTAGTCAACTTTCAAAAAAGACTCCACAGAATTTTTAGCCATCTGCTTCCAGATCCCTTTGTCACTGGAAAACGTTTCTTGAGTGTTCTTTGTGGCATTTATCCAGTTAATTTTCTTATCTTAAAGGAGTATATTGATTTGGAAATTGAATTTCAGACTGTTTATAAGATTTGGGATCTTGGGAGCTTTCCTTGTCATGGAAAAGTTTGAAAAGTTATTTTCCTGTGAGCTTATACTGAAGTCTTATAGTGTGTGGTCAATCTTCACATGAAATATGAAGATTCATTTCCGCGTGAAATGGAAAATGTTTAAAACTATTAAGGTAGACGTAATAGTTTCCAGCTCTACTTAAACTCAGTATGTTTCTCTTCAAAGATCATTGCATGATACTGTAAAGCAAGTTTGAAATACCACAGCAGAAAAACCATCCGGCTTCATATTCTAGCATGAGAGAGTGTGGGCCTCTTGGATGATCTGCTTGAACTTTCCCTCCTAAAAGCCTTAAAGAATGTGTGAATGAGGATGAATACTAAAATTGAAAGCATCAAGGTTGATGGGAGAAAATGTGTAATGTGTTATCTCATAGACTTAAAAATTTTGCTGGGTTATTCCAACCAGATATTGTATTTTCCATTTTATTTTTCAGTTCGGACTATCCTGATGCCATCATTACGAATGGAGTTGTTGTGGTAATGTTCATTTTTTATGATCTTTCCTATGAAATTTTCATATTTTTAATTGTGGAGTCCTGAAGCCAGCACTGTCAACCATGCTATTCTGCTGAGGAGTCAGTAATTGGAATTGAGGATCACCGTTTTCCTCTTGCTCTGGGGGAATGCTACGTCCTGACAAAGGCAGACAATGATACAGCTGCCAGTTGTGCTGTGCCTCTGGGTTTGCTATCAATTATTTCTGTGTTTTACCCAAAACTAGCAGGAGCTAATGAAAAAAAGTGATAAAATACTCGTAAAACTCCTCCAGGCACCTGTTATTTGAATAGGTCCTACCCTTGTCATTTCACTGTGCCTTACTGCCAAGTTGAAGCAGCTTGAGTTATTTTTCCTTACTTTCCAACCTGGAAAAATGACTGTGTCAGTATTATCAGTGTCATCTAAAGAGATAATGATAGATAATAATGTTACTCATTGATGAACTGGAGGGGTTGATGGAGAAAGGAACGACTCCCTCTCAGTGACATTCACACAGTTCTTTGATGTCATTTATCCTCTCTTGCAGGCACGTGAAGTTTGCTGTTTGGAGGTTCGAGTGGATACAGGGAAGCTGAAGCAGCAAGACACAAGTGAGGTTATTGCTTCATTCACCTTTTGTTTTTGTGTTGTGTTGCAGTTATGAACAGATGTTGAAAAATTAATAATCTGTTTATTGTCCAATGATATTTAGTTTTACCATACCCCACCCTGCAGAAAGGTTTTATTAGTCAAAAGTCAAACTATTTAAATATTTGGTTGCCAGGCATGTTTTAAGTTTGTACAAAAATGAAGCTATATATACTAGAACTAAGAAATTGAAAAAAATATATTAGTTATTGTGTTTTGCTCGTTCAAAATAATTTAGATCATTAATACATTTCTGAACAGAATTTCTTTGGGATTGAGTATTTTCATTTTTGTTGGTGTGATTATTATTGAGCAATAGTGACAGAAAACCCTTCAGTCTGCTTGACTTGCACTTAGAAATATTTCGCTGTTGTAATAATTATGACATACAATCAAAGTAAAGGACTGTGTCAGAGCTGATTTTCATCAAATAGAGCAACCTCTCATTCCATTTGAATAATTCACAACTTCTTTAAGTTGACAATCTATATTTTGAATTAATTTATTCATTTAAAGCACCTACCGACATTCTGCAGTATTTCAGACATTTCTGAGTATTAATATTTTATACAGATCCACCAAGATGTTTTATATTAGATTATCACCTTTAGACACATCTGTTTAATCACCATAATGAAAGCAAAACTAGACAAAAAGTGTGGAGTGGAGGTAAATGTTATTTATCAGCTGCATGTATTTGCTTGGAAAAATTAAAATTCCTTTTCTTCCCATCTCTAAATTTAGAGCAGGAACTTACATTTGTAGTGAAAGGATCCCATGAAGGAAGCCACAAGATTTTGCTGGACTCTGAGCCCAGCCTTCGGATCATCACATTTCACTGTGTCATAAGTGACCAGACAAGACTAGAAATCATCCTGCCAGAAGAGGTATGTTCCCTTTTTGTAAGTTATCATTAATATTAATGAAATTTCAACACTGAACAGAATTAATCCTCTTTATGGGAGAAGTTCTAGAGATGACAAACCTCTCACTTTCGTTTATATCCCAACCACTTTCCACTTTGTTTCAGCTGACAGATAAAAATGAAACAGCAAAAAATTCAGTCCTTTCATTTCCTCTTCATTTGCTGCCTTTGAAGAAGAAAATAACAGTAGATGAGGTGAGTGCTGTGAACACTTTGAAATCAGTTTCTAACATGTATCATTATCTTTTTTACCCTCCTAGAAATCAGGCTTCTGATTGAAAAAGTCTGCTTAAAATTGTAGAAATGTTCATTGAAAATGTTTAAACAAGTAAAAAAAAGTTGGTGTCTTAGATTTTAAGGAAGCAGAGGTTAACACAATGTAATGATCTGAAAATCATTGTAAAATTATGTTCTAAAATTAATTTTAAATGTCTTCAGGGAATAAAGATGACTGACGTAAGAATATGCATGCTAAAATTTCTTTTGAAGTATTGAGGTAATTTTGAAGTTGGTAGTAAAAATCAATTAGAATAAAAGTCTAGTTTTTTATCTTGTATAAATTGACATTAAAAGTATACTTTCATATGTAACTTTGTCTCTGGAATGAAGTAGCTCATCTGGTTCTTGGTGTTCTTCCTAAGTGTGCCTGCTTTGAGTTATCATGACTTGTGGGCTCTGAGTCTACTACCTGTCACAAGCAGACAGGTTCTTCGGATGAGGGAGAATCTGTTTTGAGACTAGGGAATGAGACTTTGATTAATCAAACCCAGATAATGTCCTCATCTTTAAATGATCGCTTGAGAAACTCCTCTCTTGGGGAATCAGCCTTGCCTGAATTTGAAGAAATGTTTAGAAATCTGATGGAATTTAACTTCATTTTCTTGATTTCCAGGATCAGTCCTTTGACTTGTCTTTGACAGCCAGAAAATGGTAAGACAGCTTCTTCTTTCCCTAGCGCCCAGGATTATTTTAAACTAGATACCTAGGCTTTTTATGTAGTCAGTGCAGAGAGAAAAATACTTTAAGATGGTGCTTTATCTTCTACTCAGATTGGTATCTAAGGTAAGTCCAAGAGCGGGCGAAGTTCAAGGCATAGAGAAAAAATGCTCCTTGCTCAGTATTAGGCCAGTAATAAACTGTAACTTATTAAAAAATAAGACACTATTAAAATGTAAATGTAAAAGAATATAGATATGTGTATACAGAGAGTGTGAGTGAGTGTTTTTTGGGAGTTAAAGCCTCATTTTTCTTCATCTGACACTAAAATAAAATCATTCAACTTCAATGAAATGACATTATTATCCCCTCAAAATTGATCTGTAGTGAACCAAATTTGCTGGAGGATTGGAAGTTAGTAGCATTAGCCCACAAGATATTTGTATTTGTGAGCTGTTGATGCTCAGAATAAAGTTTACAACCACCAGAGGGTGATGTGATTCAGGAGATTTGGACAATTTTGAAAATGTCATTTTTAGTAACACATATTTGTATTTTTGGAGGCATATAAACATGAATTTCCTTTCTTCTTTTTCTTATTCTTTTCTTTTTTTTTTTTTTTGTGTGTGTACCTTTTCCATGCAAAATCTTTTCCTTGTGCTTCACGTTTTTCAAGGCAAACCGATGTGTTTCCTTATATATTGGTTAGATGAAACATGTAAATGCTTTTTTTTTTGGAAAATTTTTCAGTGCCCAGGTAAACGACACTAGAAATTAGTGGAATTCTGAGGTAGCATAAGCACTTTTTTCATGCTGAATTATCCAGCCAGATCAGGGCTGTGGATTAAAAATTCTTCCCAGAAGAATTCAAAACCTCACAGGACATGGCAGTGCTTGCTGTGGCAGACCCTGCTCAGAGCAGGGAGGCTGGACAAGGTGATCTCCAGCTGTGCCCTCTGCCCTTGACTCTTCTGTGATTTTGTATATCTGTTCCTGCTCTCATGTTGGCCTGTCACTATGGTACATGATGCTAAGATACTAGATCTGGGGCTGTAATGTATTCAGAACAACTAGCACAAACAAAATACTGCACAGGAAGGTCTGCACTGTGTATGTCATTGCTCCTCAGGGCTAAATGCTTTTTTTGCTTATATTAAACAAGTCCCAGCACCTCTGCACAGCCTCACAAGGTAGAATACCATCAGTGTTTCGCTGGAGATGTGGTACTGTGAAGCCTGTGCTATAGCTCCAGCTTGGAACTCCATTAGTGAACTGACAACGTGAATTTTAAAACTTGATGGCATCTCTTGAGTTTTCCAGAATGTCATGAAGAAAAAATGGAAGGGATATCGAAAAATTAATCACCTCTTTTGCTGATTAATTAGATTAATAAGACCTCTTGTCTTATTCTTGTGTCTATATTGGAAAAAAAATAGTAGATCTTGGAAACTTCTCTGTCTTCATTGCTGTTCCTTGCTGGTAATAGAAGTGCTGCTTTTTCTTCTGTTCTTTAATCAGTATGCAAAAATGGAAATAGCTCGCTTTGCAAAATATTTATGCAGCTATCTCACTATCTGTCCTATGTCCCATGGTCTATTCCAGCTCAGGAGGCCTAGATGTGCGCTTGGGATACAGCCTGTGCAGGGAAGAGCAGGAATTCTTGTGGCATAGGAAGAAATACGTTGCTGCTGCTCTGAAAAAGATTCTTCATCTGGAGGAAGATCTGAAGGACCATGAGGTAAGCCCGAGTACAGCTTGTAGAGCTCGTCTCCAGGGACTGGGGCCTGGCCCACAAATCGAAACCACAAATAAAAATAAATAGCCTAATTAGTCCTAACTTACTTAGGACTCAATCAAATTTAGGATAAGAAAACTTTTTAATCGTCAAGATATGGGAAAAGTATTTTCTTTACTGAAGAAAATTGACTTTATGATTATTAATTGAATTTAAAGCAGTTGACTTTATGAAAGCAGGTCATTAGAAGAAATTAGAAGTTAGTATCAAGAGAAGTAAATATGCAAAAGGTCCAAATAGATACATTTTTATATATAACATATGCATATCCATGTGCTACCCAGGATGTTAAGGAAGCAAATGGTATACCAGATTAGGAAATGTTTGAGATAAGAATAGTATCTTAACACCTGAAACTTGGTGACGATGAGGAAAGCCTTATCAATGAGTGTGCTTCAGATGATGGAGTAATTACTGTCCTGGGGTCAGGAAGGCTAAGATCTTGTGCACTTTAGCTGATTACAGGGTGCTGTGCATTCTTCTGAAATGTTGCTCATTGCAAGAGCTAGAATCATGGATTTCCTAATCTCCTTTGGCAACATAAATCCTGTATTTTTTTTAATGATGACTCCTAATATTACACTTTGAGAAGAATTGCGGAGTGATGAGGTTCATTTCCAATTATATTTGCAGTACATATTCCCCCTTTCTGTGCTCCATTATGTGAATAAAACATAAGCCCTCACTGTTCCACAAAAGGAAGTGATAATAATAGAAGTCTTTTATAACAATCACATCCTTCTTCAATAGGGTTTCATTATTGCTTATTGTTTCTATATAATCTTATCTATATAACCTTTTGTATTATTTCTGTAATATTAAAAAAAAAGGATTGTTTGTCTGTAATATCTGCATGGTTTTCATGAACTTTTTGCCTTGCTGTGTTGAAAAGGTGCCGGTGGTGGCAATCACAACGACTGGAGGTGGGACAAGATCCTTAACAGCAATGTATGGCAGCCTATTGGGCCTCCAAAAACTGAATCTATTAGACTGCATTACCTACATCGCTGGCTTATCGGGAACCACGTGGTGAGAATGATCTGAACAGATTTATATTTGTTCTCTCTGCTTGATAGTATTATCTGTACAGCCAGCACCATCAGTTTATTGGCACTTCCTGTATGGAAGCATTTCCATTTTCCCCGTTATCATCTGTAAGAAATTGATCATCCCATTCATCAACTGTTTTTGTCACCACGTTAACACAGCCTATGCCTGACTTTTTCATGTAAATGCTCTATTACCTTTCATATTTTATCAATTATACTTTAGATTGAATACAATGAATTTGTCTTTAGACTGGAAATTGAAGAAAGATGGGAAGAAGAATTTATGCCTGCCATTTTCTGGTGATTCTCACTTTCACTTTGGATGTAGTAGAGTGCATCTTCTTCTGGTAAAAGACGCATTTGGGATGAATGGAATCAATTCTGTTGTAAACAGTCCAAAGAATGATGCTGTGTTACAGGCCTCAGCCGGCTATGGCTAGTATGGCTTATCTTAAACTGCTCTTTTCTCCCCTCTATGGGCATGCATCAGATGCTGTCATATGTGAAGTATCTTTGAAGCGTTTAATCCTGTAGATTCTAGGTGGTACCATTCCTCCACAGTGTAGAGATGTGTTGCCAGACCTGCAGTGCAGTAAAGCTAAGCTTTTATAGCCCAACCAGTAAGAACATAGATCACCAAAACTGCTCATCTTCATCTGCTTGAGAGCAAACATAGTTTTTGCTCTGAATTATGTGCCAGATCAAATTTTAATTTCAGGTTTAATTATTTGTCAAAGTTATTTTAACTTCTCTGCATGTGTGTGGAGATCTGATTGTACCTATCTGTGTTATGATTACCAGGAGACAAAGGGATTAATCAAACCAGGGCATTCTGAAGACTCAAGTGCCTTCTAGTTGTTTCTCTCTTACCATAGCAAATTATGGATGCCTGGAAAAAAATATAGGACTAAACAAATTTGTAGTGGCTGTTCTCTAGAACACACCCCAATTTCTAAGAGGCCTGGTCGTGACTTGTGTTGCCTTTGTTTTCAATAGCTTTCTGTGGATCTTTTTCTCACAGATAACTCAAATCTCTGTGAAGCTAAACCACCACATTAGTCCTCTTTCCTTATTTTCTTCTAATGCTTCTTCAGGACAATGGCAAACTTATATGAAGATGCTAATTGGTCACAAATATATCTTGAGGAGGCAATCAAGGAAGCTCGCAAGCAAGTAACCAAGTCAAAGATTTGCTGTTTTTCTTTGGATTGTCTGAAATACTATTATAATGACCTGATGGAGAGGATTAAAGAAGGACGTAAAACATCTTTCATAGATTTGTGGGGGCTTGTCATTGAATCCATGCTACACGACAAGGTATTAAATATTAATCCTTTCCACAAAACGTGCTGAATAAGGGAGAAGAAAAACCCTGGAGTGACACTCATGACTAGTAATGCAAATAGTTAGTTTAGCAATAGCAATAGTTTAGCTGCATATTCGTATCCATTACTAAAATTGTATTTTTGCTTTAATGCAAGATTGGCTTGAACTGTAGGAGTCATGGCATTACAGCTCTTAAAAATAAAATCCCAAGGGAAAATGCTATTTTGAAATGTAATTAATGTAATCACTTCCTTAGGTATTCTGAAACATAGTCAGGATAGAGGAAAAGAATCTTAATTTCCTTCACTAGCATAACTGAAAATATGCATGTATACAGTGCCTTAGTTGCAGGCTTTGCATATGGAGATGGGTCAAGCAGTAGGAAGACCCTTCTCTGAGTATGTTACCAATAGTGTTAATAGTGATATTTTTAATATAACTTAAATAGTGTCCTTCTGGCTTATATTTATACGAGGAAACTTTCTGCATGTACTTGCAACATATATTAAATGCAATAAATTACTTCTTGAGCTCCAGCCAAATACAATACCTTACCTTTTATTCAGCCACATGCTACTTTCTGGGTCCTGTAATGTAAATCTGCAGTCAAGCTCTGCATAGCCCAATATCTGAGAACCCTTCCAGGGTAGCTGATGCTTATGGAACACTTCACATGTCTGGAAAAACATATCAGATATATCTGAGTTCCATAATTCACATTATATTTTTCTAAATACAAGTTGTTAACTCACTCCCTTAACTAGTTTTTGTTTTTCATCTTAAACGCAGAAAGATGAACACAGACTCTCAGATCAACGGCAGGGAGTGGATAAGGGACAGAACCCATTGCCAATCTATGTGGCCATCAACCTCAAGTCCAACTATAGTGCCCAGGCATTTAGAGGTAATGGTCATGAATGAGATTTCTTCATAGCTTTGTGATATAAGACGTCTTAGCTAAGACTTAGTGCACATAACCAGCTTCACTGATACTTTCATTTTATTCACAGAAAAGCCTTTTAAAAATTCAAATAATTATGCATAGCACTTTAAGAAAGAAAGAAAGGAAAAAAATGCAAACATTTAGTCTTTGGAAGCTGAGTTCTCAATATTGCCGGAAGTAAAATTGTATTTACACTGCGGAGATGCCAAGCTTAACATTTATTCTGGTCACAAATATGCTAGGAACCTTTTAACAAAACCAGTTCTCATGATGATTTCATGTGTTCCTGTTTTGAACAATTACTTTGAATTTTTGGATCCAGTGGCAGGAAAAATCACTAACTCCCCTAGACTGAATTTTCATAGTATTTGTTTAGTATAAACAGTTCTTATGTAGACCAGGGGTCTTCTGATAGAGATGGCTCTATCAGTAGATTTCATAATCTGGAACCACCTTCCAAAGATGTTAAAACAAAACAAAAAAAAACCCTGTTCTTTCAACTCGTTAGTACTGCAGGCAATATTGATACAAGTACAGCTGGTGACTAGTGTATTATGAACTTATATTGTGTGTTTCTTGAGATGTATTTCTGTTCTCTAGTGCTATTCTTTACTATTCTTTGTGGCCATAGTTATGACATGATCATTTTTGATGTTGCTGTCACTATAGAGTGGCTGGAGTTCACTCCTTATGAAGTTGGTCACTTGAAATACGGAGCATCTATTCGTGCAGAACATTTTGGAAGTGAATTCTTT
This sequence comes from Nothura maculosa, assembly GCA_032353885.1. NCBI lineage: Eukaryota > Metazoa > Chordata > Aves > Tinamiformes > Tinamidae > Nothura > Nothura maculosa. The sequence continues at coordinate 3,514,985 of JAUBOD010000560.1, forward strand.
ATGGGAAGGTTGGTGAAAAGACTCCCAGAGACTCGCATCTGCTACATGCAAGGTGACTATAATCTAAAGGGAATGTTGGGTTACCCAGGGAGCAGCTGGTGTTAGTAAATACACGATCTTGGTGGACAGCACTGGGAAGACATGGGCAAACAGGTTGAGCAGGTGTGAGTTTGAATTAGTAAGGACACATGCAGGAACTATGCTCAGAGATATCTCTCCATACCAAAAGGAAGTATCCAAGTGGAACAATTGAAGGTATGTGTTATTAAAATTCTTTCAAGACTACTCCATCAATCAATTTCTATACACTCTTTCACGTTGTAGGCATGTGGAGTAGTATATTTTCCATAGATGCAATGTACGTGTGGAATTTGGCTGTTGATTCAGAGGACTTCTGGAGTAGGTGGACCAGAGACAAAGTAAAAGATATTGGTAAGATGTTCTTTTAGTTATTTATGTATATATATATTTTTAAACCATCAGTATCCACTGTTCTTTTCCTGGAACAGTGACTAGATCTACTACCTAAAGAGATTCCCTCTACATCAGACAGAGATGAGCAAAGCAAAACCAAGAAGTTAGTCTCTGCCTAATTTAGAAGCAGCATTGCTGCTTTGGCAAAACTTTGAAACCATAAAGGTGATATAAATGGTTCTATAGAAAAACAGCAGATTCCAGCAATTTCCAATGCACATATGAAGGCAGTGTTCTACTGGGAATGCATCTTAAGTGCCCAAGTTAGAAGAAAATCTTCCTTAGCTCCTAATACAGTCATTGGAGAGCTCTTGCAGGGGTCTGTTCCTGAAAGAAGGCTATTTTATGTGTTCTGAACTGTCTGTGGAGAAAGCTCTCTTGACATTCATTGTAGGGAAGCATGTGATGACTGCCCCCCTGCATTAGGCAATTTGTAAAGCTGGGTGATAGCCACATGTGTTCTGAAGGTACCCTGATCAGAGGCTAATGGAGTCCTTGCAGGTATCTTGGGACTCTCATCACAAGAGAAGTGGATACTTTTGGGGGAAACCTGGAAAATAAGATAATGCTTTTTCTCTGAAAACCTGGTACTTGTGGATAATGTGTCATTTACCTGTGTAATATGCCTCTATTCTGTATTCTATAGGCCTTAAGGGCTGATAATTACGTCTAATTTACCTTTGGGATGCTATAGTTACTGCATTGTTTAAAATATTGTTTCAGAAAACTGTCTTAAAGTTCTAACTTTTTTTTTCCATCTTGCAGAGGAAGAACCCGTCCTGTCTTTGAATCCTTATGAGGTAGACACGTGTCTGCTCTCTCCCTCATGTGCTCTGTCTTCTACTCTGCGAGATGTCCTAACAGGACGCCCAACCATTGCACAGTATCCCAATTTTCTCAGGGGCTTTCAGATGCACAGCAAGTACCTGGAGAGTGAAGGATTTTCTACCTGGAAAGGCACAGTAATACAACATGGTTTTCTAAAGTGTTTTGAGGAGGTTTGCCAGTCTGTTTAGGATTTCCAGTAAGGAGGAAAAGATGTGACTGGCATCTGAAAATACGCTTTTCCATTCCCCCAAGCAGAAGCTGTATTTGAATTATTGCCCAGTCTGCAGGACATGAGAGGGTAAAAATGAATTTGGCTCTCTGTAGTCTTCATTTCAGTGGCTGAAGAGCCCTCAGCCTGGGGAGACATTAGGGATCTCCCCCTTAGGGCCAAGGCTGTGTGAGGTGCCCTGGAAGGAAGGAACAAAGAGCTATAGTGGGTCAGTAAGTCCTGATTTACATTCCTGTAAGTCCGGACTGCCAGTGAATCGACAGAATTCTTCATCCCTTGTTTAACTTTCTGCAGAGAGGCAGTCAATTTCCTCTTCTACCTATTATGATAAGAAATATCTGTATTTCAGACACAGTGATAGATTCTTTCCCAAATAAACTGATGGAAACAGCAGATGATGCACTCTCCCTGGTTGACACAGGATTCTTCATCAACACCAGCTATCCACCTCTCCTGAGGTCTAAGAGGAAAGTGGATGTCATCCTGCACTTAAATTACAGTGGAGGATCACAGACATTGGTAAGAAAAGCCATAGTATCTTTGTGATATTTTTCCTTCATGGTCTTTTGGTCTTCAGAATTTGTCAATTTAAACTAATAAACTTTCCAGTAAACTTTTCATGGGAAGAATCAGACATCTTCTGGTTTCCACTACAAGTTTAACAGTTACGACTATCTGTATCGGAAAGTCTAACTTAATGACAGCTGCCCTTCTCTGTAGTCCTCTACTGGAACTACAAGTCTGACAGTAGATATTATAAGACAAATTGTCAAGAGTGAATAAAAAAGAAGTCTCATAAAATCTTAGAGAAATGGGCTGACTTTTGTGAAGCTTGATTATTAAAATACTAGAATATTTTATATCTAGAGATAATAATATAAAAATGAACACAGGCATATAGTAAATAGAACTGTTAATGAATTTGATTTTTTCACAGATAAAAAAGTTATGTTGTAAATAGGGAGTCATTATCAAACAATCACAACCACGTAGAGGACAAAGATTGGGGCAGGGTAAATAATGAAGTCAAGGCAGCACAGGATAATCTGGACTAACTGGATCCTTCTTCATACTTTCCAAATATATATTCTTTATGTATATATACATACATGTATGTATATAAACATATGTATTCCTTTCCCTTCTAAACTCATTAGCAGAACACCTGTTAAGTGAAATTATAATATTAGTCCTATGGCTTTTGGTTTCTTTTTCAAGCTCCAAGGAGTTTCTTCTTTTGCCTAAAGAGGTGCAGAAAAAAACTGCAGTGTCTGATGGTGTTATGACCATAACTGTATGAAATTTAAGGTGTTCCCAGAGCAATACTCAGACCCCAAGGTATTAGTGTTCTTTGGTACTGTTTAGAAATCTGGTTCTCTTGATTTTCTGAATAATTTTTTTATTCATCTATCCAGCCTTTGGATCAGATTGCAAAATACATCTCAGGGCAAGGAATCCCATTTCCCAAAATTGAGATAAGTGAGGAAGACAGGGAAAACTTAAAGGAATGCTACGTGTTTGAAGATGCTGAAAGTCCACACGCTCCAACAGTGCTCTTCTTCCCCTTAGTAAATGACACCTTCAAGAAATACAAAGCTCCTGGTGAGTTATCTGTAGTTATCAACTTTAATAAAAAGTCACTGGCTTGGTGTGTCCTCCCCATTTCTAATGTCTCACTGTCAGCTCTGTCCTGTTTTCTGATATCAGTTTTATCAGTGTCATCATTTACAAAATTAACTTCTTTCACTATTTCAGCTTGTCTGAACTGGTGAAAACTCTAGCAGCTCTCAATTTCTCACTTGTGCAATATCTCATGCTCCTTCTGCGGCTGCTTTACTGGCTTGGGCAACAAAAATCATGTTGTCCAAGGAGAAGTCAGCAATTGCTGCTGCTGCTGCTAATCAATGGTGTTCAAGTTTGCAGCCATTTGGGTATCCACCAATTGAAGAATATGATGTTAGGTTGCTTTTACATCCCTCCGGTAAACCATCTCATTCCCCAAATGTCCTCTTTCTACTTGCATTTACTTAAATAACTGAAATGAACCACATCCTGCAATAAAATC
>JAUBOD010000560.1:3523234-3533759 GCA_032353885.1 Nothura maculosa
CCGTCTCCATGCAACTTGCTCACTGTGAAAGTTATACAGATGAGAAATGCCAGGAAAGCAGACTTGTGTGAGTATCTTGTGTTTTTGCTCTTAGGTCATCCACATGCCCGTGAAGCTACTGGGAATTTCATCGAGTGTCACAAACACCACAATATTTCTATAAGGAGAAAGTGAGTGAGTGAGTGAATGAGAGACACATGGGAGATACATGGCTGTGATTTGCTGAAAATGAAGTTGCATGGTTAGATGGTATTTTCTATTCTTAGATTTTTGCAAGAGTAACCTGTTCTAGTCCAAAAGATATTTGCACAGAATGCATATAACACAGACTCAAGCTTGCCTAAGGAAACATGAAACAAAGAAAAGCTATTTATTTTCAGGAATTGTTGCAATAAGAAGGCAAGACAGGGGATGGATTCGACCTTGTGCTATGTGATCTTGGTGTCCCTGCTTGAGAAAGGGGCGTTGGACTAGACGATCTCTTGAGGTCCCTTACAACCTCTATCATTCTGTGATTCTGTGACTTTATTAAGTTTCATCTTAGTTTTACCTGTGCATCACTGGCAATGACACTGAATATTTTCTGTGAGCTCAGGACTGCTTATTTCTACCTCCCAGCCCAATGCACATCCACCAGAATATACTGCTGCTCAAGTAGTTGTTTGAATGACAGAGACACATTTGAAAACATGACAGAATGCAGCTCAGGGTCTGGAACAGCAATAGTAGACACAACATAATCTTTCAATGTCAAAACTCTTTTGGCTTATATGATTAAACTGAGGTTGGAATCTATGTTTAACCTGTGAAATAGAGCAATATTTTATGACAAGCATCTGTAAGCTATTATCAATTTGAAATAATAGCAACCAAAATATTGAGAAAAAGATTACAAACCAAATACAATTCTTGTAAAGGGAATGTTTTACTTGCTGTATACCTTCATTATATAGAGAAAAAAATCCTGAAGACAGGTATCAAACATGGAGAAAATAGCAACAGTCTTTTGTTATAAAATGGCTCCCCTGTAATGCAGTGCAACTAGTGTATCCACATTAGAATTTTAGGAGATTTACAAATAGGAATCACAGACAACCCGTGAGCAAGTCAGCTTTTGAGTGAAGACAATGCTCCAGCTGTGTAAAAGTGTGGCTAGTTAAGGTAGAGTAAAGGTAATATATAGGTCTAGCTGATGTAGTTATGCTTTCGCCTTTATGGTTCACATGCCTATAATGTCCTCTCTATTACTACTGGAGTTGAGGACTTCTCTGCCCACTCCATCCCATTTGCCTTTGTACCCAACACTTTGTATCCAGATCTTCCATGGTATCTGAATCTTCCAAAACTCAGAGTGGTCATTGCCTTGCATACACTTAATTGCTGGCTCAAGCTAAGATTGCTAGCTGTATAATTCCTGTGGCGATTGCCTTCTGCTGAGCATTACATTTGTTAGGTGCACCTAGTGATGTGTTAGTGCCATTACTGATCTCACCTGCCAACTTGGTACTTGTTTGTGCTCTCTGCATTCCCCTTGGCACTGAGCCCACCCACGTCCCTGTCCAGTTCATCTGCTCTGCCAGTGTTCCTGGGCCTGCAAATGCTTGCCAGTTCCCAGATGTGGGCGTGCATCTCTTTTGCATCCTGGATCTTTAACGGCCTGAAATATGGATCTGCAACAATCCAATCCATCCTTCAGCAGGGTGTCCTAAGCAGATAATTTCAAATTTCCTGGTTGGCCAGTTACAGCCCTTGTGGCCTTCAGCATGTAGTTCAGCTACAGAGCTCCTTACAATAGTACAGATACTAAAAGTTCGTGTGGGCTCAAGATAGACACTGGACAAGTTTACAGAAGGGAAATCTGGTAAAGGTTGGCTTAGGAAGACTCTATATTTTAAGTTGTGAGGGCCGAAAGAGCATCATATGATGCTTGCCCTCTCCTTACACTCTTTCTGAACATCCACCAAGTGTGGGGTCATGTTCTCCTCACAGCATTGGTGTCCCTCCCAGATGAGATCCAAGATCCTTCCCTCAGAAGAACATTTGGTCTAGTGCAGTGTGACTGATTTTATGTTGTGCATTATCAGCCTTTTGGAAGTGCTATGAAACACGAGATCCAGTTGTATTTATAAACCTTGAACTGGGACTTTTCCCCTTGATGGGATGCTTTGATATGTTCACTCAGCAGTCTAGTAGTAAGCTCTGGCACATGTTATAAAAACTTGAATGATTCTTGGATGTGTATATGGAAACATTTGCCTGTTGTAATCTTTGAGTCCTCCTAAGGTTTATGCCTGGAAAGAGTTAAAAATTTTCTTCTGTGTATGCTCAGGGTAAAAAAGTAGATCTTTTGTTTTTTGTTTGTTTCTTTATTATTTGCATCCTTATGGAAAGAATATTTTTTATTTACGCTTATTATTTTGGAAACTTCCAAGGTTTGGAGGTTTTATATTATATCCATTTTATTTTGGATACAATATTTTATAACATTATATAGTACATTTTGCAAAATTTTTAGAAACATGAGCATATAGCATTGAAATTGCAGTTCTGTTCTGTATGAGCTCAATGGATGTAAAGGCCTTTGAGATGCTAAAAGGAAACAGAGCCAGTGAAATACATTTTTTTTTTAGGAACTATTGTCCAATGTGATACATATAACAAGAGCCCACAGCCTTCCTCTGGTGTTTACTTCTCACACTGTTGCTACTGTTTCTTTGTTATTTTTCTGCTTAATTCACCGTGATATTTAAGCAGTTGCAATTACAAACCAGAAACTTATAGCTCTAGATGCTGCTTGAAATCTGATAATGAAATAAGAAGATATAGACTGATAAAATGTGGCAATAAAAAAATTGAAAAAAATACCCCAGACTATTAGGTGATGGCAATTAATGTCATATGCTGTCTTGAGGCAGGAACTAATATTCCTGGACTGAATGAATTCTCATAATCTCACTTTGAAGGACTTTAAATATGAAATTAATTTCCACAAGTGGAGCACATATTCTTATAAAAAATAAATTTTAATCTAAAGTAACATGTAATAATCTAAATTATCTACTAGTTACACTCTGGAAAACAACAACACCCTCTCTGACCATATCTCTACTTAGCAGCAGAGTATCTGAGGAAGAAGAAAAATGCTTTTCTCTGTAGATAATGATAGCTTGCATTTCATGGGATGGGTAGTTCCAGTTGGGAGGTAACATGATCAAGGCGGTGATCTGGGAGAACTGGGTTTGAGACCACATACTCGTTTTGAATCCTTTCAGCACAGTAAGAAAGACTATATCTTGGTTATCATGAGAAAATCTACCCGATAGGGGTAGTGGAGCCCAAAGGCTGTCCAAGAGGAGAAGGATACTTAGGTTTCTGCTCAAGTGACAGACAAACTGGAGGTCATGCCTGTTAGCATTAAAAAAATAATAATAACAAAAAATAGGAGGTAATTGGACAATAAAATTTTTGGCTTAATGCTCTTGAATTTGGGCTGCCCATGATGTTTCTGTTGTTGTCTAAGTTGTTGTGCAGTACTACAGCTATGATGTTTTTTAGCACGGGTCATACTGCTGTAGGGCTTTCTAATGGAGAAACACAATTAAGATCCAGTCCTGCTGCCATCCTGGAAGATAATTAGAAACTTAGTTTAATAGCTGGATGAAAAGATCGTGCTCTCATTAAACACATGCTGCCACACCTGCTTTGGGCAGGATGTTGCCCAACAGCAATAGCACAGCCAATACTGCAGGCACGTTGGATGGCTGTTCACGTCATGAATGAGAGGAGTGACACCAGGTACTGTTGCAAAGTCCTTCTACATGCATCACTTTTCAATGTAGCCACCCTTCTTCAGCTTCTGTAGTTAGATATTTTTACACTTATGTATAAGGATAATGATGATTTACAAGCCCATGGTGAGTAATGGGAATCTTGTACATGTACTTGAAGAGGCATTGGTATGAGTGACCAGCTACTGAGTACCAGTCCTTAAGTTTGCATGTACCTATATTTGATATGATAAAATATGAGGCTTGAGGTATCCTAGAAATGTGAAACCAGATTCTTGGGTGTTGTAAGGTGCATCTTTCATAACCCCTTGAGATATTGTATAGATGAGGTAGTGGGGTTACATGTGATACCCTGAAGCACAAAAAGCATCACCAAACATGTTGTACAGAAGAGAGCACGGCAGCATGCTTGTTTGCTGACTGTGACAGAAGTCACCCAGAGGAATTCAGAGATGTAAAGAGAAATAAGAGCTCTGACTCCTTCCTGACAAGTGGTCGTTTCTCAAATGTACAAGCTACAGTATTATAGCAGGCAAATGGTCATACAGATGATTAAGCTCAGTCACGGGAAATAATCACTTGTGAAATAATCTTTTGTTCTGCACAACAGGTGTAGCCCCACGGTAGAGCAAATAAAGCACATATTTGGGAAATGTCAGTAAAATAAAATTTGGATGACTGCAGGTTTTTCCACAGTCACCTTCTGGTCGCCTGCTGGTGGTGATAACAGCTAACAGCAATTTGTGCTCCTGTCCATCTGGAGTTTCCAGTAGTCAAAATGCACACAAGTTTAGGAGTTTCCCATGCACACAAGTTTAGGAGCTAATAAAAGTGTTAGAAAGTGATTTCCTTTTTTTGTTTTCTTTTTTTTTGTGGTTTATATGTGTTTTATAATATACTGAGTTTCACAACTCCCTTCAACTGATAAGTTATTCCTATTTCAGAAATATAGGAGAAACAAAGACGGCTTAAGTATCAGGGGGATCAGAAAGCAAAACAAAACTGTCTTCAGTAATCCTTTACTTCCACATGAAGGACCTAGTAATTTACTCGACATTTCACAAAGTCAGATTAATCAGGAAAACTTTGACTTCAAATGTACAGAAAAACCTGAGTGGGACAAGGCTGCCCGAAGCCACATGTTGCCCAATGGTTGGAATATTCCAGTTGCTAGTAGAGGAGATAAAATGTTAATAGAGCGATTGGCATTTATGGATAAAATACCCTCCACCCCCACTATCTTTAGTACTTCCTCAGGTGCTCATCCATAGCTAGCAGATTGTGTTTGGTAGAGTAGTCATTGCTGAGCTTTGTGTGTGGGTGCAATGGATTAGTTAATCTTATGATTCATGGTCACCTTGTGTTTCTCAATGGCTGGCAGAAACTATTCACAGATTATTTTGACCTCAAAATGAAAGTGCTCATTGATGATCTAAGCATGGAGCATTTCTGCTAACCACTATTTCATGCTGGAACCTTGGTCTTGAACATCCCTCACATCCGGTGGAGTGCAGGCAGGAAGTAAAATTCACAGCTAAGCACTTCATCTGGGTAAGGAAAAATGAAATTTCCAAGGCAGCCCTCCATAGCACCTAGAAACATTCAAATTCATGAGTCAGCTTTATGGCCTGAATACACATCTAATCAACACAACTAAATGAAAGCAATGCAACCTTGTGCAAGGAAGCAGCCGTCGTCTCCCTCTGTGCCGGGAAACATAGACAAGCTTTTACTTGCACATCAAATGTTGCAACCACCATTATTGCTCTCTTGGACCAAGGCATAGAGATAGAGGTGAAAATAGTTACATTAAGCAATATTATTTATACAGCTTTGCTGGCTAAAACTATCCCTCTGGACAGTTGCTCCTCGAAGTAAATATTACAGTTGGACTGTTCCAACATTTTGATACCTTTCTTAATTAATTGTGCTCATTTTAATCCATTTAACAATGGATTTAATGTCATTTGCTTTCTACATAGCAATGTGTATATCTTCTCATCTTGATGAGCTTTACAATGTGTGTAGGGGTGTATTGATGCTTCCTTCTTCAGCCTTCCAAATGGGAAAACAGTAGATGCCTCCATGTGGAAGGCCCAGCGAGGAAAGAAGATGGTTCTGGCAGTACCAGTCACCGTTGCTCAAGTTCACAGTTCCCTTTTCCCAAAGGAAGCTGATGACTTCTCTGCAGGCCTGTAATGTGTGTGTGCATGCTTGTGTGTGTACAAATGATTTGTTAATGTTTTTCAACTCTCTGAAGCTTGATACAAGTAGACTGACTGACTATCTCTTTGGAAAGGAATGTCATGCAAGCATATATTGAGTATTTGCTTTTTTTACAGCAATTAAAAGCAAGTAATTCTCAAGGACAGAGAACTATCTCGCATGATTAGTGAGTAAAGCAATTTGTTTATCGCTGGCATGATAGCGTCTTATGTATCACCCTGGACTACATTGTACACACTGTCCTCCACACAAAACTTAAAAATTAGGTCACTGCAACACCTTGTGGAAACCTAAATGTCATACATTGGTTATTTGCTTTCCCACCTTTCCTCTCCTATGCAGTCACCCAGTCTGATTGCTACGTGAGCTTGAGCCTGCCGACAGCTTCGGTCCAGCAGTTCCGCACCAAGACAGTTCGTAACAGCAAGAACCCAACATGGAACGAGACCTTCCACTTCACCATTCAGAGCCAGGTTAAGGTAGGAACAGTGGCTCCCCTGCCATCCTTTGTTGTTCACTCTCCAGGTAATTTGTGACCGCTGGGCTGCCGACAGCTACTGAGCTACTGGTTCTTTCCTTGCCCTCAAGTAAGCCTTTCTACCAGATATCAGATGTAATGTATGGCCCTTCCACACATTGTCTTTCTGAAATCACTTGCAAAATGTCATACTAAGTGCAGTTATTTAACTTTTTGAAGAGCTGAGGGGGCTTGTAGAGAGCAACTGCAAGGTCTCTATTTTATTGTTTCTTTTGCTTTTTTACTTTCATTCTTGAACTTCTCCAATTCCTCCAATTAAAATGAACTATCTGTAGGGTTTTACTAAACCTTTTTTTTGTTGTTGTTCCTAGAACATTCTGGAGCTGAAAGTCTGTGATGAGGACAGCACAACTCAAGATGACCATCTCCTTACTGTTTTCTTTGATGTCTCCAAAATCCAGCTTGGAGAAAATATTCAGCTCTGTTTCCAGCTGAATCCACAGGTAGATGAAAATCAAAAGGATAACTGAAAGGACGTAGCCAAATGAGAATGTGGTTATTCGGTTATTTCAGCTTTCCTCTTACTGTCTGTTGTACATTCCATTTTTACTGTCCATTCAACCCCAGAAGTATATATCAGTTTAAGAGGTCATTGGAAACTTTTGTAATTACAATAAATTTTGGATACTTTTTCCATAGAGAGAATTGGATATAGATAAGCCTTGTTGCCATCTTTGATGACAAAATGTTGAGAATTTACCTCAAAAGTTTTAGGTGTTCCTTTCCAACTGGAGCTGGTGGTTCAGAGAAAAGCACCGAGGAAAAGAACATTTGGCCTACATGGTCTAAACTACTATAAACAGCTAAACAACGACTGTAATGGATTCAGCATGGATAACCTAAAGACAATGAAATCCATTGCACATATAGTAAAACAAGGTGGATCCTACTTTAGAGAAGGTCCATGAACAGTTCAGATTCCTGCACCTTAAAGTTCCCTGACTTCCTGGAAAAATTGATGCCCAGTGACTTCATTTATTTTCTTTCTCAGGGAGAGGAGGAGCTGGAGGTTCAGTTCATATTGGAGAGCAGGTGAGTAAAGTCAAATATGTGACTGCTGGAAATGATAAGTCAGAGAAAAGATGTTACAGATAACGAAGATCTATGTATACACATGTCCCTCTAACACTATTTTAGTATTAATGAAATGGGAGGCATCCCCTGGGCACTCAGAGAATGAATACTTGTGCTTGGCACTTAGCAGCAAAGCTGTGGCACTGCATGGCATGGGTTTATCATCCTGGGCATTCGGATACACTGATAAGCAAGCATGGACAATGGCTGAAGCAGAGGAATGTCTCCTGAATGCTACCATTGCACAGGCCATATCTGGCATCCCAGATCTTCATCTCAGAAGAAAGTTTTAAATCCTTTCTTTTTCCTAACCATGTAGTGATAGATATTTACTTTGCTACAAAAATGGGGAAAATGATATTTTGAATTTGTTTTCATTGTAGGACAAGATTAAAAAATATTTTTACTGTGTTTCTGTGCTGACTATACAGTTAAACAAGAGAATGGGCATGTAAATCAGGCCTAGGGCTGTTGTTGATTTTTTAAGATAAATGGTAATGTATTTTTCTTTTTTATTAATGACATGTGCTTCTAGCTGTAGCACACAGCTCCATCTGATTCAGCTGCATCTAGCTGAATCTGACCAATATGGGGCAGTTGTGTAATTGTGCCTTCTTTGTGTAACTCTGCTCGCCATGTGTCTCAGAAAGGATCTGTTTTAATATAGTAACGAGCTTCTATTAGGGAAGGAGTTTAGCAGGTCTACAGAAACAGAGCAGCCCAGGTTTAAAATTAAGACTCTGTGTGAGAGGCAAATTGGACCGAATATACATCTAGAATTTCTCAGGCTGTTTGCTTGTGCTTTCCATCCACACACTTTTAAAAAATAAAGATAAAGCAAAAATAACAGTTAAAAAAAAAAAAGAACAGTTGTGAATTGATCACTTTTTATTTTGTCTTTCAGTCCGGATCCCCCTGAGAATATTACTACCAATGGAGTCCTAGTGGTAATTTCTCTTCCATACCCCTTTTCTCACTGCATCGTGGTGCTTGTTTCCTAGCACGTGGGGCTAGGGGTCACGGGGCTCGAGGTGACCCTGCCAGGCCCTGCCGTGACTGGCTGCTGTGGGGCTTGGGCAGGGTGAGCAGCATGCCCGGGGTGGTGTGAGCCTTCCTCTCCTCCTCTCCTCCTCTCTTGCAGTCCCGAGAGGTCTCCTGCCTGGACGTGCAGGTGAACGGTGGAAGGCTGAGGAAGGAGAACCCAGGTTTGTACTTCACTGACTTGCAGAGCGAGACTGCAGGCCACTTTATAGGAAAATGCATTCAGCTTTTTACTTTTGCAGGCCCTGATTTAAAATTATTTTAAATGCAAGAGAAATTCCCATTGAGTTCAAAGAAATTTAGAAGTGGGCCTAACTACTTAAAATATATGGAGGCATTGTCTAGTTTCCATGCAATATGCTTCCTCCTGTAATAACATCTTGTCAGATACTTGTAACTTCACAAAATATTTATCCATAAGATGGAAATCTTCTGAACCCTTACCTGGAGCAAAATCCTTATGGTTCCTTGGTACTTCTGGGTTCAGAGACCAAGAAAATAGGCAAGATGAACACTGAGGGCTGCATAACCAAAAGAAACATCATTAGATATTACTTTTGTATGTACTAGATAGAAATTGTATATAAAAATAATTGCATGTTAAAATAAAGGTAAAGGTGATGCAAGGGATCTGATTTGCACTGATCCCAAAGGAAATTGCATCCTGCTATGGAACAAAAGTCTGCTATGGGGGCAAAAAGGTACAATAATCTATAAATAGGTCTGTAATGAACAGCAGAGAGCAGCAATAGAGTACAGGCTACTGCAAGGATATTATATTAATTACAGCAGTCACTATACAGCAGATAAGTGAATATCTTGTAATCTGGATGCCAAAATTAAGTCATTACTTAAGGAAAAGACATATTACTTCGATGTGCAAGTCAAGGAGTGTCAGTTTTATAATGCTAACTGCTTCTATTTTGACGAACTTCAGCTTGAAACTCTTTTGTAGCCCACAGCATAAATTACTTGCAGCTTATTCTCAGTAACCTTAAATCCTGCTGAGTTCAATGAGCGTTGGTGGAGTTTGAACACTTGCTAGACAGGCAACTAATCAATGTTTTGGTACAGCTATGAAGAGCATGTAGTAACATGCAGTGTCTTTGAATGTTATTAACTTATAAAGTAGCAAAGATCATGGGAGAGTGACAGTGTTTTTTTCTATCATTTCTCCAGAAAGAAAGTTTGCCTTAACTGTGGATGGCTCCCACGAAGGAACCCAGACCCATACCCTGAGCTCCTGCCTTTGTCCGACTTCTCCTGCCAGATTCCACTACATTAAGTACAATCAGTCAGCATTAAATGTGGCCCTGCCTCAGCGGAGACGGCTCAGCAGGGTACGTGACAGAGCCACGACGCAGATGGCTCTTTGCTCTGTGTTTGCATAGGGCTGTAAGGCCTGTATGTGTGCAGGTCTGTGTGTGGTGGGGGGATCTCGCACATATGTGTATGCAGGGGAGGCTGCTTTTGCCTCCTCCTCCCTTCTGTATAACAAGAAATTTCTCTCATTATTTTTAAACTTTTTTTTTCCAGTCCATATCAAGTCAAAATGAAAGGGATGTGAATGAATCTGTGACTCTAGCTCTGACCTCACTTCCTATACAGGAAAAAATAACGATAGCAGAGGTGAGAATCTTTCTTTCTTAGAAAAATCAGCCCAGCACACATTCAGTTCTGTGTTTGATATGATATTTGAATCAACCCTACTCAGTATAGGGTATGAATGACACTCTCTGCCAATGCAGCTAAACAATTTTTCTTTTTGCATGTACGTGTATATTTTATGTGTGTTTCCAGACATACACAGAATCACAGAATCACAGAATCTATAAGGTTGGAAGGGACCTCTAGAGAT